>OZ026614.1:92028538-92558538 GCA_964020975.1 Hermodice carunculata | reverse complement strand
ACTTGTCATGATGCCACAACTCAAGTCAATAGCTTTCCTTCCTATGTAAGGAAATCTATTGACACAGTCTTGTGCTGACTAGGGAAAGGTTACATGGCAGTGACACTGTTGTTTGTAAGAGATTCACCGTTCACTTTCCGAGTGTTTGTTATGGCTGACTGTATACAGGGCAAGATCTTATTCCTAGTCTTCCCTAGACTTTTGGTGTGAGAAATGTTTTCATTAATAATGGTTCGGAAGTATTCACTTTTTTTTTTCCCTAATAAAAAGCAGCCACAATGCTATTTGACATGCACCATTTATGTCCTACAAATCTCGTGTTTTAAACTGTAAAGCTGCCTCGTGAACATTGTCACTGGCCAGAACGGCTATGAGCTCTTTACCAGGAAGCTGCTACAACTTTAACATGGCCACTACAAAAGGGGTTCGTGGTCCTCTAAAGGACCTGTGAACACAGATTGACATGTACAATCTATAACAGCTGTCAGTGGGGTCAACCAAAGGCTCATACACTAACCAAGGCACTTATCTTAAGTCTGCCCTAGATTGATCGCCATCAAAGTTTTCACATAGCTTCTGTACTGAATTTGAAAGAGGTTGACAATGTGAGAGTTTTTGGAAGGTGATGGTTTCTCCGGATAAGAATGTTGATGATAATATATAGTACCACAGTCCCCATCATAGGCCAGGTTGGAGGTATACCCATGGTCAGTCAATGTGGACAACCAAACGTCTGTTGAGTCAGCTCATCAGTAACCTGCTCGAGAAGATGAACACATTCTAGGTACTTTAGATGTTTATCTTCTTTAATGAGTTCAAAATGATAATTTCAGTATTCTCTGCCGTGACATGTTCAGTCATACTTGCAAGCCACATTACTCGCATGGTGTATGGTATATACTCCCAATCAAGAATGCCTTGATCCAGGAATGTCAATTTCGGATATTATCCCTTCAATGTTATTATAAGATCATCTCACTTGACACAGGGTAGCAAATCGTCAAGTCTTTGTCAACATGGCATCTGTTTCCTCGATAGATGTGACATCACGACTACCAAGGAAAACAAGGTTGACAAATTGCATGCACACGTTGGCTAGCCCTCCATGGGGACAGACCAGTGTGTTACGGTATACAGTCCTGGAAGATGAAGGGATGGGCCCACATATGCCAAAAAGGGACACTGAAGTTCACTGCTGGCGAAATAGTGAAATGATGTTTGCAATGGTCCAATGAAAGTGAATAAGTTGATGCCACCATTGACTGAACCTTTATGAAGCATATGACAGTGTTCCTTCATAAACTTAGCAAAAATGTGTGACAGACACAAACCATCAGCTTTGTGTATACAGCAATACTTCGTCTTTCATCACATGTTTTTCACATTGATAAAGGATTCATATACATAGACCTACTTGTTAAACTTGTCTTAACTCATTCCATACTGTGGTGACTTGCCAGGTAGTGCCAGAACCACTGACTTAAGACTAAAGGCCTATTGGTACTTAAATGAAAGCTCTCTTCATGAAGAATTGAGATATGAAATTGTCATCTTAAATCTAGGTAAATATACAGACAAATCAGCGACTGGTATGGAATGAGTTAATTACCACTGCCAGGTTGAATATGTCACACAGCTTTTACAGAGGGTGACTAGAATGACATTTTACTATATGCATCAAATATATTATCTATTATTTGTCCGACCCGATGCACAAGATATTTGTACACACACACAGACACACATGTGTCTGTGTGTGTGTCTGCAAGGCAAACATACTGGACTAGGATCCATCCAATGTACTTTCGTTCATTGCAACAGTTATAAATTGATATATAGTATACCTATTGATTATTTGATAGAAATATATGGAGATCGCTAGCTGCATCACTGAGTTACAAAAACGCTATTTGTATACTATTTCATAGCACTTCAGATAAACTCAATTAACAAGGAAAGAAAATGGTGTGCTTCCGTGCCAGCCTGTGTGGCAGAACAGAAACAAGAGGACCCTCTTCTCAAAGTGAGAGAGGGAAAAACAGTTTGTTCAGGGATTCAAAGTTTCTCTAAGTACGTACAGGGTTAAGGTTTATAATTATGAATTTATTTTATACAGTTTTATGTGGTGAATAGTGGGAAAACATAGATACAGATATTTACAAGGAGAAGCACAACCACTTAAATCCTGAAATAATTCATTGGTTTTCCTATAAATATATCTGTTATATATTAATTACTCTACATGTGTGTACATACATTCACATAACTACCTTATAAAAACGTGAACATTCAAGTCTTTATGTACATAATCAAGTGTGAACTGCTAGGTTAACTGAGCGGAACCTCGGAACTTGACTGACAACAATTACAAGGAAGCATCAGGAGATGAATTTAGTAGCATCCAGATTTGACATGCTAATAATAAGAAAAACCCTGGGAGGAAATCAGCACTTTGCCCTTTCACTTCTCGTGTTCAGTCTATTTCCCAGTGATGTCTTCTTTCCTATAGCTTTCACGTCAAACCCACTTCCAATCTGCCAAAAATGATCGAAGTAAACAGAAAGTGCTTTATCCAGTTTTTGCTCGGCTAATAGGCCTATGATTACAGATGGGATATGATGGAGCTCAGCTCAGGAGATGTACACGGCCACTTCATCAAGATAATAGCACATCTTGAACACATAAACAATTTGAAGATATTAGTCCAAAGCCGGATTTAGCACAGCTATAATGAAATTACCCCACACAAAGTTGAGAGTACAGTGCTCCCTCTATATAAAGGCCACCCCTAGGGCAATAGAACTATGGCCACATTAGACAGATTTTATAAAGGAGAACAGCACAAAAGAAATGGGCTCTTTCTTGATGAGGATATTGGCCTTGGAACAGTTAATGGTATTGGGGGGGGGGGGGCTGAAAAAAGAGGGGGACCAGTTTATCTCATAAGTAGGCCTTTGTATTTTTAAATTGCGTCTTAAATGTGACCTCAATATAGAAGACATGTATTGCAGATGGCACCACTGGTAACTTAAGCTTGGTATCTAGCTTCTTACAGGTAGAGCCACCTGATTGATAAACAAATCTGACTGGCTGCAGCAATTCCAACTGGAAGTAGTCTTTAACTCAGAAGGAAGTAGTGTCCCATGCAATTTACTTCCCCAAGCATCCTATATTGGGCCACAGCCAAAGTGGGCACTGCTAGAACTGGCCTTGCAAAGGTGACATCCATCCAAAAGGAGATTGGCCAGTCCTGCTATTAGCCATACATGTATCAGCAAGTACTTCTAGACAAGGCTGCACTGTGGATGGTGGCCAAAGCAAACTCTAGACCATTCGAAAACCTGATCAAATATTTTCGGCTGGAAGTGACATAAAAACATGAGAGTAGCTAAAACTATTGACACTGACAGCTTGTGATTGGACAATTACAGGTGGTGGCCTCAGCCAACCCTAGAATAGTCCAAAAGTAGATTGGACAGTGTAGAGACAGAGGCATGTTCACAGAAGCACAGTGGGGGAGAGGGTTAAAAGCACAGAAGACAAATGTTAATTACCTCATGAGGGTAACTGACTACAGCAAGTGGTGGTTATACCAAATTTGTAACTGTTAACAGAATAATACTTAAATGATAGTGCAGGTTTATTTTTATTGCAATACCTTGTCACAGCCTTTGCTGTCATAACTTTAAGTCTGCAATAACTATTAAAGGGAAAGGGAGTCATGCAAAAAAGCAGACATCTTTTTGTTTTGTGGGCAGGCTCTTTTAAATATGATGTCCTTCTACAGTGGTCATGTGACAATCAGCTCTATTTCACCTGTCCATGTGACCCATGTTTGGCAGGGCACCATTGGCTAGAGTATCGCCCACTTCCTATGCTGAAGACCAATGACTAGCCAACCCTCTGCACGTATATGAATATATAAGTTAGCCACCTGGTGGCAATAGCACTTCCCTTTCCCTTTAAATTTGGTCTTAAAGTTCTTGGATGGAAGTTTTGGTTGGTGAATAATTTGAGAAGAGAAAGCCACTTCAATACAAAAAGGTGAAATTTTACAGCAGTTTAACTGTGGGAATGTATATTTTTCTACATAAAGTAACAATATAGTTATTAGCTAGCTGATAGTGTCTAGACTGAATGCATTGAAATCTCATATAACAACACTCAGATGCCTGACATTGTCACTTAAGGTGACATTTTTGAGGGACTTTTAGTCAAATTCCTATGCTGTTTGACTCATTTATTTGACATAGTCACATTATCTGACACATTTTTCAGGGAATAGATATGGTGTCAGTATAATTACCCTATACATGTACTTGTAATTGGTTTAAAAAATCAATTCTGATTGTATTACGTGTATGTACATGCTCAACTCAGATGCTACCATATTGAAATAGGGCAGGAAGACAGACACGCCCTGTGCTACAATCTATTGCATTTTTATTTCAAAAAATCCACATTAAAAATAGTTTGGTAAATCAAGTTAGTTCAGAACTGAAAATCCTCATCAATTTCGTAAGTGAAAAATCTGACGGCTTTGAGATCAATGTGATACCACATGAATGTACCCCAAGCATGTTTAACTCTTTCACTGCCACATTTTGCAATGAGTCAACAGCATTCCCCGGCCCCCTTTGGTATCAGTGGGCCCAAAGTGCACTGAGGAAAGCTGTTGACCTGGACTTTCATCTTCTATGTCACCACAGGCATGCTGGTACTTGGATGAAATGTCTTTTTGCAAGGAACACAAATCTAGCACCCTTATTATAATCAAGAGCAGTCTGTTTTAAGCAGTTCAACTTTGGTCATAGTTTGCATTAAAAGAGTTAATGCTTGTATCAAATTATTCTGGTTCAGATCCCGATATTTGCACTGAATTTCAAGTAACAAATCCAGCTGCTTTGAGATCAATATGATACTATGTACCCATAAAATGTATAATGCCAATATCAATGACTGGTACATGTAATCAGGTTATGGCTTTAATATACAACTAAACGATTTTTATAGTTGATTTCTCTCTGTACAAGTATTTGTCGGTACTCAAACATTTAGTTTATATTGACATAACGGCAGTTTTTTTTTTACACTGTTCGGTTCAGTCCATACACATATGTGCCTGGAATCCAAATGTGCTGTATACAGCTGAAACCAAGCTTTAAAGAGTTGATATCATCTACACAACACCTAATGTCTCGTTGTGTAACCAGACATAATTGTTATCCCATTTGCTGTGGGCCCGCCACTGGACGGCTGCTGTGCAATGAGACTATGCCCATAGATGTACTGTGGGGTATCGCAATACAGCATATGGTACCTGTCCATATAGGCTGCACTGAATGTAATCCCAGCCTAACATATATACATGTAACATACCATAATCAACGCTCTAGTTGGGATATATCCCCCAATAAGTGCACACGCCAAATGCTGCACTAAGTGTCATTCTGGCCTAACATAACATACTATAACCAATCCTCTAGTTAGGATATGTTCCCCAATAAGTGCACACCCCAACTCTGTGAGAAGTCCTAATCGGCAGATATAGCATTGACGTGAGTTCTTATGATGTGTATGGCTAAGGTTTTTGCCATCTTTCATTGTTATGTCTGCCTCATGCATTATCTGCGTGTCTCTTTAATTTTTTGGTGGTGAACAATCTCTTGGGGTCCCTGCTAATTTTCAAAACTTGGTAATCTTGTAGCCACAGGACTATGGAGCGTTCACCTCCATATAGTTATGTGGCTACATGGCATCCCAGTACACCACCCATGAAAATGATACAGACCGTATATAGTGCAATGGAATGGAATGAAAGATACATTTCTATTTGAGCATCCCTGCCCATGATGAAGCCCCAGACATTAGGGAAAACATGGCTGGGGAGGTAGATAGGAGGAGGCTCCCTCTCTGAAAAAGAAATAGAAAAAAAGAACACTTTTTGGTGGGTTATTTTTATATTTCTGCTACTTGTGTAAGACAGACTTAATGGCAATCAACTATACTAGGTGTACAGAGCTTCCCCGTAGACATTTGCAGTATTGAGTGTCAGGTTTTGACACGTAATCAGCTTTATTTTGAAAAGCACCGCATAACAGTGCACAAAGATTTTCTGTGTCTAAGACCTTTATCTGATGACAATTGACTGGCCCTGAGTTCTCTTGGCACCAAGATTGTGTTGTGCACCAGCACGTGCCACTGGCAGAGTTCCATATTGGCATCAGACAGGTAAATACCGCGCCAAGCATATCAGCAGTTAATTGGATTAACTGACATCAATGAAACCGATCGCCTTGTCATGGTTTATACTGAAGTCTTCATTTCTGTGGAGGTAATTTACATGTACATGAGTGAGTTTGAAGACAATTTATGCCAGACTGTGCTTGCAGACCATTTTTCATCATCAATCAGTCAAGAGTTCTTGGTCACACCTAACAGCCACATATGTTGCCGAGAGTCGTATGCACTTAGGATTTTTTGTGGGGTGCATTTAGGGTGTTTTGCTGTGTGCACATAGGATTTTTTTGGGGTGCACTTTGGATTTTTTTCATGGTTTTTTTAAAGTGCATGGTGTGGTAAGTAGGTCAATTGCAGTATATTATGTATTGCATTTACATTTTTTTTAAATGTGCAAACAATTTTTTTTTTAGCAACGCAAAAGTTGTGTGACACTATTGTACCAGCACTTGTAAGCTCCAAGTTGGAATTATTTTGCAGAAACCAGGACTGAAGCAAAAGGGATGCCATGTGAAACTACTGTAAGATCTGTCCAGAATTTGACAGTATAATCATCCTGTCTGTAAATCTATCTGTTATAGATTGGTTCCCGAATGAGAACTCCACACCTATTTCACGTAAAACTTGATTGCACACGGTCCTTCATGAGGGTGCGGTTGGGGTTCTATGTGGGTGACCTTTAATCTGTATTGGAAAGCCACAGGGCAGTGTAATTCAAAGGATATCTTTTCTGGGTGATAGCTTAATAGCGCTGTTGACAGGGGCTCCCAAGTGGCGTCTCATAATGGTACTGTATGAGGGCCACAGTTACATTGAACTTGGGCTATACCATGGCCTACTTTAATGAATATCATTGATGGTGACACACTAGGGGGGGGGGGGCAACATATGGAAGGGAATGAGGGGATTTTAATATGACAGAACACCTCAGAACCATTCATGTAATTACATGTAGTATGGAACAAAAAGGATCCAAAGAAGACAGTAAAATTTCCCTTTTAAGGCCACCTAAGGGACTGTTTCAAAGTTGGGATATAATTTAAGCAAGGATAAACAAAAACGGGGCTGAAAATCGGTGGTTTCGATACCGACATGGTCTCTTTACGGGTGTGGTCTTAAGTGGAGATTCTACTGTATATGACAAAGAAGCTGTTGTAATTTATTCTATTGGATCTGTGAGAACCTTAAGCTTATGGGGTGGTTGATGGAATCTCTTTATTTGGGGGGTAACAATCTTGTGTCTCTTATGGGGGGTGGGTGGCAGGTAAAGCTAAGCAGCTGCCGCCCAATACACAAGAACGTGTCAAATCACCAATTATGTCTATTTACTTATTTTTATTGGTGTTTTTACAATATTTATATATACTCATGGGCACATATGGTTATATATTTTACACGATTATCTTATGTACACCTTTTTTTATTTACAGTAGACTATATTTATACTAATGGTATAGTATAAGATTTAAGCTAAGACATTTTACAGTCTGACATTCTGCATGTAACTCCCAATAAGTTAAGCATTTGTAAGTCAATTTTCATTGAGGGAAACTTTCATATATGACTATAGTAGAGAATATTTATGTACATTTTTATTAAACATGTATGTATAAAAGACACGATTAAAAAAAAAAAAAAAAAATCTGCCACCAAGGTGCATGAACCATTCCTAATTAGCAGATAGAGTAGTTTGAAAATGTTAATCAATAGGTATTGTACTGTATGGCTGTGTCTATAGTGCACAAGGTGTATGTGCTATATGGGCCCTATGTGTCTATAGTGCACAAGGTGTATGTGCTATATGGGCCCTATGTGTCCCTGTAACTCACAGGCACAGCACTAAGGCCAACAAGGCAAGCATTATTTCAGTCCGAAGCTTCAGGCCTAAAAGGACCGTGCTCATGACAGTCAGGCAAGTACTTCAAATATTTTGGGGGTTTTTTTTCTCCAATGGGGAAAAAAAACATCTAGAAGAATAAAAAAAAAGTGATTGTGAGGTTTTAAAAATAAAAGGCAGGAAGTGACAGGCACAGTTTGGCTTTGGGCTGTCTATTTTGATTTGAAGCACTGCACACGTTTTAATTCCCCAGGACTTAAAAGTAGTCTGTATAGATAGTTGAAGACTGTAATATGCCTCTACAAATGTGTATTTTTTTCCCTTTGTCTGTATAGATATTTAAACTTAATATGCCTGTTCAGAGGTGTATACATTTTTTTGCTTGTGGAACTTAATATTACACATAGTCCGTTTAGCTGTTTGGGGATCTCTTTGGCTACAAACAAATTGAAAATGGTCATTATGCTCTGCATTAAGGTATGTAATTTTTAGTCGGTCCAGACTTTTGTGTGTGGAAGTTATTCAAGAGAGGCCTGTTTATGCTTCTCAGCTTAGTATAAACTTTGGTGTTTTTTTTAATTATTGCAGTCACTAGGTGGCACTTTGCCGAAACAGGCGTAAAAAAAAATCTGTTCTTGGTTTTTTATTTATAAGTATATATATATATATGTATATAGACATATACATCAATGTGTTCTTGGTGAGTTTTCACTTTGAGGGGTTTACATTGCTATTAATATCAACTGAATGGACATATTTTATTTGACAAACAAGGTAAGCAGTTTTCTTGGACAAAAACATAAAAAAGGTAAGCAGTTTTCTGGACACGTACTATTCTGTTGTTGAAACTGGAAAAAATGGAGTCCTGGATATCAGAATTCTCAACCTTATAAAGAAATTCAGTCTTTTGTACATCAAGGCGGTTGACTTCAATGATTATGGACAGGACAGCTTGGCAAAATGATTGAGCTGCACCACATATGGAGTCCAGCAGGCTGTGTCTCAGGATGAGGGCGTATGCACAAGGAACATGAAAAGGGGATGATGGATTTATATCATATGTTTCACTCCCATGGTGTTATGCAGGCAACTATATACATTTACGTCTTGAAGCATTATGGATCTGGTGTAGAAAAATATCTCTCAAGTTGTCTCAGATTTCTAATATGCCCCAGGTATGCCCGTGATATATGTTTCAGGTATACATCTGGTATGCCCCAGATGTGCGTCTAGCACGCCCCGGTAAAGTACCAGAGCTATGGATATATCAGCATAATCAAAAGGCATAATTTACAATCAAATGAACTTTTTATGCCTTACATATGGCTCAGTTTTGCCTCTGCAATGGAACTTTTTTCATATGCAAATATGAACTTTCAGCAGAAAAAAGTATATGCGATGTCAATGCTCAGAATATAACTCTAATAATCAGAATATACTTCTTTTATGCCCCAAATATGCCCCTTTCATAGCTCTTTGCTGTGAGGGAGATCTGCACGGTACAGACAAGTTCCTGGCTAATCCCTGTCAATATAGGTACAGAGAAAACCACTCTAATTGTGGTTAAAAGTAGTGTAATGAAGTCCCACCAATATCTGTGGGGTAGTAAATTGATTTTGCTGATGCAATGTATACACCACTGGGCTGTGATTCATGGACACACCCCTTTAAGAAGATTTTGTGATTCCTGGCCTAATCTCTGTCTTTAAATTGATGAGATTGGTTTACTGTCGTGAGCCTTGAAGTCTGGATCAGAAACGTTTCAGGGATCAAGTTAAAGCTAAATGTTATGTAGTTTATTTAACCTTACCGGTTAAAACAATTCCTTCTTACTTTGATTCCCTGCCTGTGAAATACATGCAGGTATGGATCTTGATGTTATAATGGGCAGTGTCCATTCGTGCCATTTGTTCATCTGTCCAAAAAAAAGAATGCCAGAGAGAAGTTATTGGACATCACATCAACTTTGTGCAACGTCCAAAACTTGTGGCGCAGATGGGCGTTATGTAGCTACCAGATCCACATTACATGTAGAATTTGACAGTGTACTATTGGAAGAATCGAGAGAACAACTGTTAATGCTGTGGTCCTATGATTTAGCCCTTGTCTAGTTCCATCAGTATGCTCATGACAGACTGAAAAGAATTTTATGACTGTGGTCCCATGATTCAGCCCTTGTCTAGTTCCATCAATATGCTCATGACAGACTGAAAAAAAATTTATGATTCTACCCCTTTGCAGTTTAACAGTTACATTTTTACAGCCCTGCTGATTAAGCCATGTAATAATCTGATGTCAGGTTGTGAGTTTGCAACTTTGGTGTTTTGTAGTTTTACGTTCACTGCTGCGCCCATCAAGTCATGTGGTGGGAAAATGAAAGCTTGATGGTGGAAAGACTGACCTTATTGCTTTTCCATACTGAGAGTCAAATGCTTGAATGACTTGTGTATGAATAGAAAGTCATGCTACGGCTGCTCTGTGCAGCAGTGGGATCATGAGTTGCCAGGCAATGCTAAAACCACTGCACAGAGCAGTGGGACCATGAGTTGCCAGGCAATGCTAAAACCAATGCATGGAGCAGTGGGACCATGAGTTGCCAGACAGTACTAAAACCACCGAGTCCACACCAGAGATGAAAACACTTTGAGTGAACGTCCCTTTGATTTACAAGTAACTTAGTATACAGTGCTACTGAAAGCACAGAAAAAAAGAAAATATTTCAGAACATATGCAAAGAGTTATGAGGCTATTGTGATGCAAGGCATCTTGTAGGATGCTCTTAGGCGTTAATCCTCAGTGTCAAAGCCCCAAGTTGTGGTAGTATTATCTGTCTCTATGAAACTGTTCAAGTGTGAACTGTTGGCACAGCATGTACAACATAATGTAAATTAGGATATTGTCTAACTGTCATTATCCAAAAAAAAAAATGGTATGTGCCTGAACTGGGCTCCTGACAGCATCACTGTTACATCTAAATAAATGAGTCAAGGACATAGGAGATCCAGCATTGGCCATCCTGTATATTAATTTACACCTTATCAGCAGGGTCTATTTATGCTTTTGTGCTACAGCATTACCGTTAAGGTGTAACTCCATCAGCAGTCAGTCCCAGAAGGCAACAGATAACAAAATTAAAGAACAACTGCTCACATGTTAGGCAGCGAGAACAAAACAATGAAAGATTCACTTACATGAAGGTAGCCCTGTCGGGGTAACCCCATGTGCCCTTGCCCCTCTAAACATCGCTTAAATGTACATGTATGTAAATGAGCATGGAACAAAATAGTGGAGAGTTTACTTACATGTAGGGGATCCTGTCTCCATTAATTCAGTGTGGTCCTGCCCTTTGGTAACATGGCATAATATAAATGAGTATTTAAATACCACTAGCTGTTGATATCCTTCCGCTTCCAAAGTGAAAGAAAAACAAAAACAAAAAAATGAAAACAAGAGACTGGAATGCATAATGATATGTTAAAGGAAGGCTCTCATAAATTATCCTGTTTGAGGTAACAATTTTACTATAACAATGACTTAACGTACGGAAAAATCCAAAGATGATATTTCAACGTGTCTGCCTATTTTCTGAGAGTGAAATCCATTAATTTGTCATAATCGCAGGAAGTACAGGGTGTATGGAACTTCAAAGGAATCTTCAGGCATCGTGGGTAAATCTTCCAGGATTATGAAAAAAAAAACCTCTTATGAAAGAATAGGCTCTGCAACTGTTTACACAATAATTCCAGGAAACACAATGGGTCAATTAATTGCTAGTTCACATGCCTGAGTGCTAATCTGACCGGCTAGAGTAGTTGTGACACTTTACTGTGTGGTGTGCTGCTGTTTGTTTATGTTGCATTTTTCAGCAGAGTTGCACCAACAATACTGTTCACTATTCATTGGTAGTTACCATGGATGTTCCATGAACATCAATGCACAACATTCCTGTTGGTTGGAATCTTTGCATGGTTTCATCTAATGATGGACACCTTGCTAATAGAATGTAAATAGATTTGAAGTTTTATCTTCCTAAAAAAAATATGATACAACAAATGTCTTGATACTTCAACACATATCCAGTAATACCTAGGGGAGAGCAAGAACAGAAGCTTCTACTGCTGTCCTGTAGAGGGCATTTTAGTCATTCAGGGCCAGAGTTGTGTGTTCCCATTACTTTTCATTGTAATTTACAGCTTAACAACTTAAAAACCACTCGTTGTAGAAACAGCACAATTTGCGTGGTAAAATTATGTACATAGCACATCAGTTTTACTCTTGTAGCTTTAAGAGT
Organism: Hermodice carunculata; assembly: GCA_964020975.1. NCBI lineage: Eukaryota > Metazoa > Annelida > Polychaeta > Eunicida > Amphinomidae > Hermodice > Hermodice carunculata. The sequence goes on along the minus strand of OZ026614.1, from coordinate 92,546,170 downwards.
AGTCTTTTAATTTGAGGTTAATATAACATGCAATCCAATTGGAATACACATCTCTAGCCCTGAACAATTCTGTGTATTGGATTGTCTATTAAGCTGAATACACAGATAAATTAGTAATTGTGACCTCTCCTATTGAGGTGACTATGTTAATTAGCTAGAATTTAAGATTCATGGGAGCCTTCCTTTAAAAGAACGGATGCGTACCATGTGGCGCATGCAACAGCTGTGACAGCATCAATGTCTATCTGTCTGATTAACTTTTTTTTTTCTCTTGCCCCTAAAAAGTGTGAAACATGGGTCTTCAAAACTGTCATGTTGTTCAAAACTTCTGTACATATTTTAGAATGTTGATAGTAACATGGTTGGTTGTCGAGTGCAGTGGAGCTATAAACATCTCTCAAAGATAGAAAACACCAAGACGACAAAGAGCATCAGTGGAATACTGCTGGCTCTGGCAATATAACACCACCCATTAAGACCCGAATGTTTCAAAACAACTTCAGCAAAAGTTGGTGGCTCCTATGTAAATATACAATGAGAAGTTCTGTGAGAAAAATAAAGGCAGCACATTTTATCACTCTCAGAAGTATGTACAAAATTGGTCATGTTTTTGGCACCTTTCTGTTGGCGTTGACAGAGACAATGACAATGATTCATGTGTTCTGTGTTTTTACAAGAGTATTTCAAGGCAATAGTAAACATTCCACCCCCAGGCCATTAAAGTTCAAGTAGGCGTCACAGTTGACACCCAAAGGCTACCCAATTAGACAACAGAGATTCTAAATGGAGGGTTTTGTCTGTGACAGTAAGTTAGCACTGCAGGAATGAGTGATAGATTGCAAGTTATGATCAGCAGTGGCTCAAGAGTTCCGCATCCAATCGATCTTCCTCCACCCGGTCTTGGTTCAAGTCAGCCTCAGCCTGGCTCAGGCTCCCGGGTTTGGTTTCAGTGACGTGATTCAGCGGTTGTGCTTCCAGGTTGTTTTGATGGATGGAAGCAGTCTGGCTGTCATCCTCCAAATTGTTATGATTCAATTCAGCTTGGATTTGATTGCTGATCGGGCCCGTTTTTTCATTGTTTGGTGCATTTGGCCACTTGTTTTGGTTGTTTTCATTATTCGGGTTGCTGCCCTCTTTTGTACTCTTATCCAAAGCCACCAAAGACAGACCCTCGGTTGTAGTCATGCGGGTGCTGCTTCGGCTGCGAGACACCAGAGGGCGCAAGCAGAAACTATCCCAAAAGATGTCACGGAATCGTTTGCGAAAAATGAAGTAAATCAGAAAGTTTACCGAGCTATTGAGCACCTCCAATATATTACTGATGTGAATAAGGTAGAACTGGTACTGGTGGCAGTGATTATAGCTATAACTCCAGACCAGCTGTACAATCCTGGCAGGCGCCTGACACAACATGAAGACCAATACAACGATAATCATCACCAGAGTGATGTTATTGTCCCCCTCCTCCCGCCGCATCGTCATTCTGCGTTTCCTGCGTTGCACGGCTTGGTAAGCAATGGTGACTTTAGTGTTGATGACAGCCAGTAGGAGCAACGGCAGAACAAAGCTGAAGATATAATACAACACATCACTGTACACCATTTGGTATTTGGCATTGCGGCCCAGGGCTGTCCTTGTGGCTTGCAGGGTACCGTTTGTACCTGTGGTTATCTCAATTTCCAGAAATCGCGGGATGTTGTAACAAACTGAAAAAATGGTGACCACAGCCACCTCTTTATACACGTTATATATATTACACAGCTGGGGTGCTTTGTAGGGCATGCACACAGCCATAAAACGGTTCAGAGCTATTATAACTGTCATCCATATTGTCTGCATTTGAGCTATGTACATTAGAGGGAAGGTGTACACCCGTATGTAGACCCACAGCGGGTGTAGAGTGGGTTTGTCAGGGTATATATATCGTAGCATGTAGCGAATGGAATAGTGTATCACCCAGAAAACCAGAAGCGAGTTGTCGGCCACTGCAAGGGATTGCAGCAGAAATGAAGCCACAGGGGTACTCCGATCTCGCCGCAGAACCAAGAAAGACATCACGTTTCCCAGGAATCCCAGTAAGCACATAATGCCAACAACAACAGTATCGACAATAAACAAGAACAAATAACAGTCATGGGTGTGTTTTCTCGCTGGTGGGCCCACCCTTTGGCCCAGGGAGTCATTAAATGTGGCATTGGTGAAGTTGTATAAACTCCTGGCGAAGGTGAACGGATCCACAGTACTCTCCATAATGCCACTACAGCATGCAAGCACCAACTAACAAGTTAAATCCACTTGTAGTGAAGCTAAAACCACATGGCAGTAATCCAAGATGAAAACTGGATGCCAGTCATGTAACAGGACCAAAAAAAAAAAATCAATTAGAGTCTAATAATTGTAATCCTTGCATTCAAGTTGGAAACAGGGACGCAGTGTTCGTTTCGTTTGGGCTCTGTGTGTGTGTGTGACATGGTCCTTGCAGATACAGTTTATCAGGTGTCCCCTTGATAACTATTGATTGACGTCCACAAGTTCTCCATTGTTATTTCTTCTCAATGCAGTGCACAACCTCAGCAGGATACATGTCCAGCTTACTTATCCATGGCAAGTTCACATCTGCAACAAGAACAAAAAAAAGTGGAGAAAGTTGTTATGAATTTAGGTGAGACACGTAGTATTTAAAGTTACATAAAACTGAAGTGCACATGAACAATGTATATGAACACACTTTCCCTGGAAGGCATCATATTAAGCATTGATCTGGAAGATAAACAGAAATTCTGCCAATAAAATGTCTACCAGTCAGACAGCTTGACAGAAGTCAGTGGCAAACAGCTTGAAATTGAAGTAGGTGAAGCCTTGCTGGCGGGATTAGCGAAGTCTCTCTCTGGTCCAATGTTTTTTTTTTCGTAATCTTACAATGCTGTTACAATTCAGGCAGCAAACACTCAAGCCAGTCAGGATCCAGCTTGCATAACACATTCATTCTCCCAAGACCAGATTTCTGGCTTGTGAGAAAGGTGCGAAAATGAATGTGGAGACAGCCGAAATCTGTGCTGATTGAATGCCCCCAACGTGTCTGATTGTAAGTCAGCCTGTAAGGTACTGTACACATATGCTTCCAAGTAAAGCAGTCCGTTATATAAGATCTGGTCTGGCATTTATGCCTACAGGCAGGAGGTACGTGTAGTGGTCCAATCCCATTCAATACTGTGTCTTTCAACCTTTTCCCGCCTTAAACTGGTCAAAACTGGCTGGTGGTCAAATGTCTTCTGCTTCAGGGTTTTTTGCCAATTTCAACAGTGGTGCAATAAGAAGTTAAATGAATGATGAATGGGATTATTGCCCACACTGAAGCATCCATCACTTAATTCCCACTGGGCCTCATTATATTGCTTTTGGGAATAAATTGTTGACTTGGGTTGACATAACCTGCATTATAGCTGACTGTGACATTTGCTGAGGCTTTGATGTTGGGTCAGCAGGCAAAAAAACGCCCCCAATAAAGGTGTTTCTTAAGTTGCCCAATGCAGATTATGTCACAATACCCCACATATCATATGTACATGTAGGACTGCCTTTAAATGTGCCGGATGCAGATTGCTCCCATATTACGTGACAGACATACAAGATAAGTCTGATATCGGGAAAAATGACTACTGGACATACATTAATTCAGTACCTAAAATGGATATGAGGCATATCCACGACATAAACGTTCAGGGTGTAGGCAGCACAAAGCAAGTGACAGGATACAGTGACGTGACAGAGCAAGCCCAGCTTCAGGATTTTTTTTGCCCTCTTCACTTTTTTTCTTTTAGCTAATACTGTCTTCACTTACCACAATTTCATTATAGCATTGTTTCACGAAGCAATTACCCTCTTTCATTTATGAGCAAAATCCCATTAAGTACAGGGCAGGGGATACGGCCTGCATCAATGACAGCCTTTTATTTGGGGGTGGGGGTGGGAGGGGGGGCTTTGGTCTTGTAAAATAGCTGTCATAATCCAGGAAACTTCCTTTATCTGATTGTGATAATAGAGTTAGATAACAGGTAATGCAGTGCATTTCAGTTTCATTTTCCTGGTAATTAAACCTTGAGGTCATGTTACCATGTAATTTGGTTCTCAGTCGATGGTTGGAAGCAGGCTTGTGGAAAGATAGGGAGGTGGCAGCAGACCCACTGAGTTTGGCTTTAATGCAGGGAGGTTACATCACTGTAGACTTGTATATTGGTCTTACCTGTCTCTTTCTGCCGATAGAAACTGCCGGGTATGAATGTTCCATGGCACATGCCTATACATGTATCTCCCAAAAGATGCCACGGAAGCCCGCCCCATACTAGCAGATACTATTTATCTCTCAGCAGATATTATTTGTCTTACATTTCAGCGAGAACTTTTTTTCAAACAAGAGAGATGTATTCTGAATGTGGAACTCCACATGCAGAAGCAGCAGAAGTATGTTGGTTGATATTGGGCCAGCACATGTTATACGTTTAATGTGTATACAACTGCCTATCAATTTAGAGTGATAATATCAAAGATCAGAGGCATATGGTGTGAGAAAGTCAAAGTTGAGTGGGCCAGATTTACTCTATGTCCAGATGCGTCTGTCGTGAAGTGGCACAGACACCCGTAGTACACCAAGGCTAACTTGATGGCTCTGACCAGTTGCATGATGCGAATGATACTGGTCACTCTCAAATTGAGCTCGGAGGTGAAAAATATCCAAGATACACATAAAACGTACCAAGGTGGTATGTTGAACGCCATTGTCTTTCTCTAGCTACATGTATTTCTCATTGATATTTAACCTCGTGTTCCCAAGTCGGTCTGCTTTGAGACATTCTGTCTTAGCTGTTCGGTGGACTTTTTCCTGATTAACTCATTCCATACTATGGTCACAGGTCTTGGTCAGTGGTTCTTGGCACTGCCTGGCAAGTCATGCTGCAGCTGCCCTTGCTGCAACTGCAGCATGACTTACCAGGCAGTGCCAGGACCACTGACTTAAGACTATAGGCATGTTGGTACTTGAAGAAAAGCTCTTTTCATGAAGAATTTAAATATGCAATTGTTGTCTTAAATCTAACTAAATATACGGAAAAATCAGGGACTGGTATGGAATGAGTTAAAGATCAAATATCACCAGATTTATGAAATATGTGCCTGACCTGTTAGAGGTTTATGGCCATGGGTTTTGCTATCAAAGCTCAGCAGACTGATGTTGTAAGGTAACTTGGCTCCTTGACATGCTATCTAGGCCCAACGGTGCAGTCATGCTTTCTGCTATAATGGCAATTAAAAGAGCCTGGAATAGGCAAGGTCAAGGTCAACTGGTTTATGTGGGTTCTCAGTAGAGGGCTCTGCTGGCCGGCCGGCTAGGTATGAGTATTTCCATTGGCTTCTATTGTGATTTGCACCATGATGTAACTTTAAAGCCACTCTGCCTAGAAACACCAAATGTGTTGTGGGCAAATGGTTGTGTATTGGTACAACACCGATGTTAATTACACTTCTTTTATAATTCTACCGGTCTTCCTAGGAATACTTCAAAGGCCAATTTGGGTATAGATAAGATCACTGCTCTGTTCCCTAAGGTTTATTTATATGGGAATTACGTTGATAAGTATGGTCATTTTCCCTGGTGGCGCCATCTTTGGGCTTGGGGCCCATCTGGAAAACAGTTAACTCATTCCATACCAGTCCCTGATTTACCTGGATTTAAAACAACAATTGCATATATAAATTCTTCATGAAAAGAGCTTTCTTTCAAGTACCAACATGCCCATAGTGTTAATTAAGTCAGTGGTTCTGGCGCTGCCTGGCAAGGCATGCTGCAGCTGCCACAAGGGCAGCTGCAGCATGACTTGCCAGGCAGTGCCAGAACCACTGACCATAGTATGGAATGAGTTAACTGTGGCCAACAGTCTTGTGAAGTTTAGAGTGGATGTCCCTGCTATTCATATGTAAAGGAGGCCAGAAAAATAAAATTCCCCTAGCAGAAAATATAGCACAGTAGGCTCAAGTTGATGGAAGATCTCCTAGACTCATCAACATTGAACAGTGTACTTTCAGTTTCATTTGTATGTCAGTGAGGTATGTGTGCAGCCAATCACTACTACTCTAGGGGTATGCGTATGAGGAGTTAAACTTAAAAGATTTTAACACTTGACATTTGTGATAAAATAAAGATGAAATACTCCATGGCAAATGAATAGGTTGTTATGGAATACATTTCCTGTGATCTTGCTATTGATCTTAAGGGGATGAGAAATTCTGATAGGCATCAGCATGAAAAGAAAGAATATGGTGAATACTTAAGCACAAGAATCGGAGGAAACAAATAAGTCCTTGTTTAAAATGTCAAGCAGGGCTTCTTGATTAGAGATGGACAAGATTTTTGTAGGCCAGGAAAACATGAACTGGGACAGCTGTGTCAGCAAAACTGATGCTGCAACTGACTCATTAAATTATGTACTAAATCCAAGGAATTTGAATAAGGAAAATGTGACCTGGGATAGCGGTGTCAACAAAGACGATGCTATAACCCACATATCAATCACAGCAGTTTGAATTAGGAAAACATGAACTGGGTTAGTTGTGTCAACCAATGCTGTAGCTGACATATTCAATTATCTAAATCACAGGACTTTGAATTAGCAAAACATGAACTTGATAGCTGTGTCAACAAGGTGGATGATGTAATAGACTCATTAAATTATGTACTAAATCACAGGAATAGGAGAGGTCACAATGACCAATTATTTGTGTATTCAGCTGAATATACAATCCAATACACAAAATTCTTCAGGGCTAGAGATGTGTATTCCCATTGGATTGCATGTTAAATTAACCTCAAATTAAAAGATTACTTTTAAAGCTGCAAGAATAAAATTTATGTGAACATTTCAGCTTTGTTCGTAATTTTACCACACAAATTTTGCTGTTTCTGCAACGAGTAGTTTTAAAGTTATTCAGCTGTAAATTGCAATGAAAATTAATGGGATTACACAACTTGAGCCCTGAATGACTGAAATGCCCTCTACAGGACAGCAGTTGAAGCTTCTGTTCCTGTTCTACCCTATTTAAATTAAGAAAACATGAACTGTGATAGCTGTGTCACCAAACTGTGATAGCCATGTCAACAAAGCCAATGCTATAACTGACTTATTAAATTACAATGTATCTACTACATGTGGATCACAGGAATTTAAATTAGCAGAACATGACGTGTGATAGTCATGGCTACAAAGCCAATGCGGTTACCAACTCATTGAACCATTTACTAAATCACAGGTATTTACAAATATATACTGGGTCCCACATAACCTAAACTTGCAAAACTTCACCGGTGTAAGCCTGATTTTTTTTTTCATGGAATAGACTGGAATACTTTAACTTAATTTATTTCAACCTACCATTATACATCTCTCAAGGATGTAGTCTTTGTCTGTATATTTAAACTCATTCCTGATCAGAGTATGACTGAGTCAACAGCTTTCCTTAATTGGCATGCATTGTACCCAACCTGTGCCAAGGAAAGCTACTGACCTAGGGCATGCCATCATGAATCTCAGCTAAAATATTTTCTCGTCGTAAGAAATTTAAGTAAAGACATTATAGGCAGACAACTATACATCTGGGCGCGTTTGGGTGATTTCAACTGGAAAGGGTTAAATGTGATATATTTATGTACATGTCATTCTACATTTTTTAATTTCTCCAGTTGTGGGGTTCAAATCATCATCATCATCATCATCATCATCATCATCATCATCATCATCATCATCATCATCATCATCATCATCATCATCATCATCATCATCAGGCTAAACTGGTGTTGTGCCTTTATTGACCCTGCACTAGTAATGATTAGCAGTAAGATGAGTTGAATGTCATGAGATCTTCACGTCTATGATTAATAGGTCATGATTGAAAGTAAATGATACTCTGGGGAAATACTGCACGTAAAGATGTGTATAGAGACATAACATCTTATGCCACTGTTTATTGACAACCTCAGGTTTAAAAAAAAAAAAGCATCAATTTGATTTAAATTTATTTAATCCAGTCCATCAAATACTGCATAAATCTATTTTCGAAACATATGAGATTAACTAAACCATGTTCCACAGGCATATCCATATAACTTGTTATAAATTGGAGAAGAGGGTGTGCTACATGTAAATCGAGTCCTACGGAACCACCCAGGGCATGCAGCGGTATTTGGCTTGAGAATCTGCACTTGCTCTGACAATTAGGAAGCAGAGTTATCCATTTCCCGGTTTATTGGGGAAAGGCTCAATTGCATAAATGAAGTTTGAGTTGCAGACCTACTGTACAATCTGTGCACTCCATTACAACTGTGTCGCAGAGAATACAAGTGGGGCATACATGGAGATGAATGGCTAGACAGTGTTAACTGAGAGAAATGAGGAAGAGTCAGACCTGGCATTAACAGAGAGAAGTGAGGAGGAGTCTGGCATTGGAGGTAAACCATGCGGTACAGCTTACAAGGACAGATTTGATTTTCTGTGTGGGATGTATACAGGTTAGCCACACAACGTGTAGGGGAGACCTGCAGGGGAAAATCCTGCCATAGCTGGCTTGATTTTACATTAGACTATTGAATTTGGTTGCCTTGAAAAGATTTTAAGTGGAGAGTGACTGTGGGGCTTCTTGTCTCTTTAACCCCTACCGTCCAGAAGTCATTTTTTTTTTTCAAATCCAGTTTGCTTGTGATTTATTTGGCCAATTTCCATAGAAATGGAACCGCATGACCTTTGGTCAGAATCGTTTATAAGTTTGATTGAAATATGAGAGAACTTCAAGGGTGTACTAGACGAGATGTGGATGATGGTACCAGGATAACAGTGGTTGCATCGCGGCTGTCAATTACAGCAAGGAGTCAATAGTTAAAATGTCCAGTGGCTTGGTAGAATCAACAAACAGCCATTGATTAGTCTGGACTTGCTGGAGTCTTCTACCTCGCAGTCGGAAAATCCCAAACGGCTTATCGCAGAATCTCTCAAGTGACGCGTCGCGTGGCAATTACAATTTTTGACGGCTGAGAAGTCCATTTGCAGTCCGGCCATACAGAAGTAACAGACCAGAGTATGCAATCGTGGGGCAAAATGATACGATACCTAATTGGCCCAATTACCTTACGACGTATGAAGTCACCTAACCAATTATACAGTTAACCCACTTGAACCGTGCCGTGCGTGGCGTTAACAATGTAAACAAGTGATAAGGTGCAGGTTCCAAGATACATGTGCGGGGTAAAAGAAGCAGTCCAGGTGTCCTCATGAACAGACAAAACCCTTTGTTCAACCTGGCATTGGTAATTTTGCCGTGGCTATCGTGGTGCGAACACAGTTTGACCGTTAACTAACCTTGAACGTGATACGACTCGCCTCTTTTGGAATTAAGAACTTAACAAGCTCATTATTGTAGGGCCCATAACATTGCCGTTTTCCCCCTTGATAATTTGTCAGTTGTTTAACATGATCTCTTGACATTGGACGGCAGTGCACGGAGAAACTCCAAGAACGACTTAAGTGCGAAGGGATGTTTTGATGTGGTAGATTGGTGCAGGATTAAATGAAGCTTGGTCAGTGTTGTTGAGGTTTTCCAGCTGATGTGAGTCACCTGTACACAAGCTTCTTCTATATGTTGCTCGTTGGTTGATACTGCTGCTCCAGTTGTCAAACTTCGAGGCCTCTCCTAACAAGGGAATTTCGTAATATTAAACCACTTTATTTCTGAACTCAAACCAATCACTGGCTTCTAGTGGATTGTCTGCATTCACATGCAGAGAAAAGGTACTTTAAAAGCCACAAATTGCCTTACAGCAAAGCCACCTGTGCAGGTACATGTAGTTCAGATTTAGTAAGCAGTTTTAAATTGAAAAAAAAAAAAGTGCATTAAGGCTACCACTGAAGGCATAAATGTTGTAAATGGTTTCATCTGTCAATGAGGATGAACAGTAGTGGATGTGGCTGCATTATGTGTACGAATAGGATTGACGCCTGCCAATGATCGTATGCATCTTCAAAGAAGTACAAAGTTGTCATATGTACATGTAAGTTCAAAGTTCATAAAAAACAAAAAAACAAAAAAAACAAGAAAAGAAAGAAAAGGAAAACAAAGAAAAACTGTCTGATGGTGAAAATCAAGAGCAGAGTTTCAGAAAGCAGGGAAAAAGTGGGAGAGAGGGAGAGATCGATATATGATGTTGGAAACATAGTTTTTGTTCATGTGAGCAGTAAAATCACCAAATAGAAAAAAACTCTGCTTAGGTTGCTGATAAAGGTTGCAAGGTCCATGCATGGAGTAAGAATGAAAAATACATTCACAAAATCATCTTTCAAGCAAAACTAAAACATGGGCATATTTAAAATGCTTGTTTCAAAAAATGTAGTGACGGTGCTCTCACCTTCAATTACTTCCTGAGTGAGGTCTATTCAGTGAAGTTGTAATGTACTGCTATACTATGAACTCATGCTAACTCAAAAGATTTGCCATCATTTTGTGCAGCTGCAATGTCTCATTACTCCTTTATTGCACTGGAACAAGAAATTACCATGCAGAACTCTTGATTGAAAAGATCTGCCACCAGAATACACCTTCCGACACAATATTGAATTATTGAATGAACGGCAAAAAAGGGGAAGTCAATTGTGGAAAAAGGGTTGCTTTACAAACAGCCATTAAGCAGTCACAATAAATACTTATGTAGAGACAGTCAGGGTGTTCCACTGGCTGTCAAACTGCATGACCTCCACAGAGCCTTAGGCCAGCCATAAAGTATCTTTGTTGTGAGTAGCATGCTTTAAAAAAAAAAAAAAAAAACATCAGGCATTTCATTTTTTTAGACAAAAAGGTCGTAATGGATTTGTGGGCTTTTATCATCCAGCTGCAGGTTGTGTACAATCCTATTTCCAATATCAGCAACCCTTTGCCTCATCAATTGGTTAAGTGACATTTTCAAATATTTTTCTGAACGATTTGCTTGTGTGTGCGTGTATTACGTTATTTTTTATTGGGAAAGCCTTTTCAGTGCATTAAGCAACAGTTCCTCCTTTTTTTTTCTTTTCTTCTTACGACTTATGTGAAGAGTGGATGCCTGCCATGCTCAGTTGCTGCAGCCACCATTTTGGCAGTGTGATCACGCAACCACAGGAGTCTCTGTGCGTGGGAAGCAGATTTGTTTTCTAGAGTACAATAGATCACGAGGTCTAAAACAGCATATACAGTAAAACCTCCCTTACCGAACACCTCTATATACCGAACAACCCCTTATACCGAACAACCCCTTATACCGAACACTTTTTCTCGGTCCCAATTTTTTCCCATATGCTTCCATTATAAGCAAACCTCCCTATACTGAACACCTCTCTATAGTGAACATGAACACCCAAAATGAACACCATTTTCCCAAAAAACCTCCATATACTGAACACACATTCAGCATATTTTTGTGTATTTGCAGGGAGTTATTACTGATAAGGCTGAGACTAACCAAATTAACTTCAGAGACAGGTTTAATTATTAGTTATACCAGCAGCAATTGAAACAATCCACAGGCAAGCTGTTGAACACCTGTTGCCACTTCTATAGATGGCAACAACAGGGTGGAGGGTGAAAGTGTCAATGTCACTTAGCACCTTGCTCCTATCCTCTCTGGGATAATTGGACCAGTTTTGGGTGTTTTCTTTAATCATTCTAACGAACAATAACTTACAAATTAAGTCATTATGTTTGTCTCACCAAAGCCAGGGATATTTAATTTCAAGGAGTACCAGAAATGAGCAACAGCTCTGCTAAAATAGGTGCTAGGTCATAAGCATATTATTTCAATATGAACATACACTAGATGTTATAATATTCTTTAATAAGTATATATATATATGCATGTACACATCTGAACTTTGCTCTATCATAGTCAGTACATCTTTCCCAACTAATAAAACAATAAAAAAATTACTTCTTTGTTCATTTATTGAAATGATGTACATGTAGTTAACATGAGTATCTCCCACCATAATGATCTCAGCAGGTATCTGTATAGTATGGTTGGTAAGACATGAGGCCACAATGTGGAAACCTCCCTAAACCGAACACCTCCCTATACCGAACACTTTTGTTCGGTCCCAAGGGCGTTCGGTATAGGGAGGTTTCACTGTACATGTATGTGCCTGGAGAAATAAGCATGGATTAAATGAGTTGTTTAAGGTAATGTCCAACCTGGCAAGGTGACTTCACTTCTGGGCCAAATATCATAGAAATATATATATACATGTATATATTATAAACCTATCTAGTTAATTGACCACAAAGCCTTGCAGAATCTGTCTGCATTAAGGATGGAACTCTACATTCTAAGTTGTACAAATGCTGCCCTTTTGGGTAAAAATGTGTTTTTATGAATTTTTTTATATTTCCTGAAAAATATTCAAGATAAGATTATCAAACGTGTGGTATTATAATCTCTATACATGTAACCATAAAATTGTATCAGGGATGTTTCGTAACTGCATCTGTTTTTAACATTGGTTATACAGAAATTGCAAAATGGCTGATTTTATTAAAATTGATAAAGTTGGTGGACACTTCATTTTTGACACACATTTACAAAAAAAAAATGTTCATTTCTCAGAAAATCCCTGATAATGTTTTGTTCTTAGCAATTTTCAGAGTAAATCAATTTTACTTGATCAAAATCAAATAATTAGTTTTAGAGAAATATCCACATGAACTGGACATTTTGGTGCAAATACCTACCGAACATCGTCTCTTATCAAGATTCAAAGTTTAGTGTGGTCCATTGACTACCACATTAGCATTAAAAGTATTTTCTTAGTTTGGGACTAGAACCACCAAGTTAGGACAATTGACAGACAATGTACATGTCTACCCAAATATCTCAAAATCTCAGAATGAAGAAAATTATCCCAAACTGGTTGGACATTATGTTAAACATGTTTACAAATGCGAATTTTACTGGCAGGAGCAGGTAAAGGTATATTTTATGTCCTTATATAAGCTACTCACATAAAGGCATAGTTGTCTGTAATTATGCTGCATGCCATATACATACATATATCATTGAGAAATGGCAGCTTGTATTTTATTTATTCATTTCTTCTTTCTTTTTAAATTTGATGCAGTCATTTTTACTGGTGACGGGGCAGCACTATCTGAAACTGAAAGACAAAAACTGGTTTTGTTTGATTGGGTACCCAGTGGGTTCCTCTTGTGCTTTTCATGCACCACCGCTGTTTGACCACTGATATGTCTGCCTTGGTCATGTGATCAGGCATCACTATAGATACATGAGCATTTACCAGTAAATCACATTTGGTGTCCAGTGTTTCCAGCAGCCGAATGCACACAGGAGAACTCTTTGTTACACACGCATAGCCAGACTTTTTGTGACTTTGGGATAGTGTTTCCTCCCGCCTCCCTGCCCCCCAGACAAGCATCTGCTTGAGTTTTATCATGCCTGGATCTGTGCCAAGCATAACCAGGGTAAAAGTCTCTACCGGTGACTTCACGTGATCATATTCCAATGTCTAAAACTGTTTTCATTCCACTTGTGCTCAGAGCAAAGCAATTGATATGTATATACTGATAAACAGAGCACTTTCAGTTGTTTTGAAGGGGAGTCCTTTGGTGCATCTCAATCATGGGAAACTGGCTATAGCTCAGATTGGAGTTCCACAAATATGTTGCTGTAATTAAAATAGTTTCAGAAACAAACACATACTTTTGGCAAAATGGAATTTGACAAGCACCTTAACACACAGAACCCTATCATTTTATGAATCTGCAGGTTATTGCCTGAAAGTTGGCTTTTGGAGTCCTGGGGGTTAAGGAAGAGAGGGGTTAATGTGACATGTTCACGTACTGCATCTTGTATACAATGGAGAAAATTGTCGGTTACAAGAGACAGACCGGTAGTAAGACTAACAGAGAGAGCTGGTTATGGCATGTAAAAGGATTGATCAGATGGTATACATGTGCGTTTGCAACAGATGGAAGTTTCATTAATTTTTAGGACCTGGAAATTGGAACAAACCTGACGACAACTAAAGTGAATCCTGCAGTAAATTTGCAGGTGTACAAGTGTAAACAAATTTGCATTGTTGATGGCCATTGACACCTGCACACACACATTACTGGGTGAAAAAATGTCCCAGTTAATTGACTCACTCAAAGGGTATGTGTGACAACAATCCCTAAGGCCATATCAACTGTACGTACATTGTATGAGTTGCAACATTGTGTGTGGTCATATCAACAGTAGATGTGCTCAGCAGAGTATAGGATCATGGCAAAATGGCCTATGTGTTACTTATGCCACCATCAAACTATATGTATTATGAGTGGCGTTTCTAGTTGCAATGAAATAATTCTAATGTGGAGACCGATTGCTGCAAAGTGGCGCAGGGGGATCCGTGTCAGAATCATTTGAAATTCAAACCAGAAACACGCGTGAATGCTTAATTGCATTTATCACACGATTTTATTGAGGAGATTTTCCTTAAATTAGACAAAATTAATCAATTTGAATCAGGAGAAAAACCACAAGTCTGTGGTTTGTGGTATGGCATTACATGCAGATGAGTTTGTGGCACTGCATTTGATGATGCCATATGGTCAAATTCAAATGTATGATTTTTGTGGCAAACCACAAGAGAGACAACAAACAATAACAGGTTGATGGTAATGTTACACAATGTATGAGGTCATAATATTACATCATGCATGAGGTCGTGCTGTAACAGCACAAACCAGCTCTACATTAAATGGACCAAAAATGACCAGATGTCAAAAGTCATCTGTTCGAATGTTTTTACATACATATCTTGGTGACAGTAAAGATTTGATCAGAATTGTTCACAAGACACAAATGCAGATATCTATGTGGAATATTTATCGATGGGTTGATGGTTTTTCTGACGTGTTAGTGGTCGGTCCATGCCAGGGAAAAACTGTTACTTTCCTGTTAACCCTCTCATTCAACATGGTCAGTGTTATAATGAGAAACTTTAACCCCGAGGGACCCAGCATCCTCCTTCTGTCAGGGTACCAATGTTTCCCATTAAAACCTGCAGCCAGCAAGTGTCTGATGTAAATGTTGGCTGCGTCTTTTTTCGTCGAGATTGATACAGCCAATTATTCAACAGCTTCCTTGGGAAGATGTTTGTTTGCTCAATCTGGAAGGGATTAAATGAAAAACTTAGCAGGGAATTCTGAGGGTGGCTCTGGCAAGGTTTCAGGGAAAAGCAGTTGACACCTGTAGCTTGTACAGTGAGACCTCAGCACAATGACACCATGTGATTGCTGCAAAACGTGTCCGATATCTGAATCTGTCTGACATAATTATATAACGAATCAAATAGCAGAGGAGGTTGACTTTAAATCCCTCAAAATTTGCGCAGCTATATGAATGTGTCACATATCTGATTGAGTGTTGTTGTAAATGAGGTTTCACTGTACAGATGGAGTTGACCTGTTTGTTTAGGACCAGCTGTTTTGTTAATCTGAAGTGGTATCTACAGTGCCTTTAATTTGTTCAGGCTGGTGATGCATTACACCACTGTTGCACTCCTAATGAGGCTACGGTGTGCTGTATTGTAGCTCTTAATGCAATCCATCTCGTGCAAGTGTTTGATAGATTCATTGATAAACTGGCCCTAAGTGTCTTCTCCATTTAAATGTCTTATGAAAGCCTGACCACATTGTATTTAAAGATGCGAGGGAAATATAAGCCTCAGCTATGTGGTAGTGTTGATATAGTGCTGCTCCTTCGAACTGATATCAAGATTGATCTCAGTGCATTCTTCTTCAGCCTTAACCTGATGCATCTGCTGTCTTAAACCACGCACTAATGGGTCTATCGAAGAATATTCTAGATCTCATCATATCTGCATGTTCCAATGTATTATTCAAAAGCCAGATTTTACTGATAATTATCATTTTTAAAGGCAGCACATTCCATTCTTCCTAGGCTACATGCAGAGAGAGAGAGAGGGAGAACAAAGTCCGGATCCATATGAACTATACACTACAGAACTGTCTGGCCTCAATGATATGGGTAGATAAGCAGACTTGCTTATGTGAGGCTAATTTTTTTCTAATTCCCTGCTTCACCATACCACCGTAGCTTCGCGTCAGTCCCAACATAAGCTGGTCTTGAGATTTCCAAAGCAGTATGATATGTTTTGTTATACATTTTCCTTTAGCCATACTTTAGAGTGTTTTCATGTCAGTATGGCCATATAGGAGACAGCTGTCTTTACACTTTTCTCTCCCTTGTAATCCAGGTCAGGAGTGTCGGCTTATTCCCTTGGTGTGCCAGAGATTACCTAATATCACAGCAGCATATCCCTCTGGGCAGTTTTATTGGAACGTTTTGTCTCACATTGCCTCGCATCTCCCCTCTCACGCTCACCTAATGTCAAGTAGCAACATTACTCGTTGCTCTGTAGGCAGCGTGCAGCCATTCTTAACTGCCTGTGTCAGAAGCCTTTGATTCGAAGCCAGTCAGACTGACCACTAGACCAAGTGTTCAACAGCACTGGTCTGGCCTAGTTCTTTTATTGTTTTTTTTTTTTTTTTTCACTTGTAATTGCCTGCTCATATTTGGATAGCTCTTTGGGCGTTTGTTTTCGCCACAGTCATTGGCCTCCAAGGAAGTGCATGCGACTGAAGACTTGTGGCTGAGCAAGGAAACTGGTGGTGTAAAGTGCATGTACATGTATGCCTCCTGTGAGGAGCTGCCTGATTTAAAATGTCAGTGAAACCTATCGGAAACCAATTCCTGCCAGGTCCCTGCACACTTTTATTTGCATGTGTATAGTCCTCAGTTTTGACTTCTGAGAAAGAAATAGTATAGATTGTGTATGAAAAAAGTTGTTTTAGTTCCCATATTGCATGTGATGTTCAGCTCTCCATATTTTGTTGTGTCTCATTCAATAAAGGCATATCTAAGTGCCTGCGGTGTCATTTTTACGTGTACATTTCAGAATAGATTCTTAGGCAGAATCCATTGCTCACCATTTGAAAGAAAAGAAATTATCTTGGTAATTATAGTATCTCAAAATTGGCACAATGAATATGAAATGGGATGACAATGTTGGTTGTTCCTGTTGAACTGAAAGCTGTTTTGCTGTTGTTGAGATGACTGAGCTTTTTGGATTTGATTTCTATGTTTGAAATGTTTTATTTTTAACCAGTAATTTAGACCACGTAAATGATACTCGATGTACATGTATTTCAATACAAAACTGACTGCAATTTAGAGAATATGTAGATATCAGAAACTCTATACGGATGCAGATATTTCTTCCCGGCAATAAAACTGATTCTAGTGCAGTGTGGCCTACACTCGGTTTGCCATGTGAAACTGGTCACGTATCCCTGGGATAGGGATCATTAGGTTATACTTGCAGGTGTCCATGAAACCTGATTCCAAAGTGCTTCATTACTTTGCCTTCAGAAGAACTCTGCATATTGCACACAGTACAGCAGGTAATGGTGAACATAAGTAGAGATACAATATCTCATTAGTCTGCATGGAAACTCATCTATTTTGTTTGTTCTTCTAAGTTATCTAATTATCTGTTGTCAGTATCTCTGTATTAATTAATTGAGCTGCATAATGATCGAACCCAGTCAGTAGCTGAAAAACAAAAAAAGCCTCGTATCGTGCCTTTTTGGGGCACATTGTTTTTAACCAGCTAAGATGACCCAAAAGATACTGAAATGAAATTTGTAATCTGAGATTTGGGTACATTATTAGTTTCATCAAATCACCTAAAAGGTGTGTAAGCTTTGTTACTGACAGATGTAGAAAATATATCTATTTTGCAAAAAAACAAAACCAATGGAATAAAATTGGTAATCAAAGATTTGGGTATAGTACTAGTTTCATCAAATTATGTGAAATGTTTTGAAATCACTCTACACACACAAACACACACACAGGGACAGATCTGGGCCTTCAAAATTTATAGCCATATTGGGAAATAAAACAGTAAACACAGCAGAATTCGACCTTATAATTCATTTCAAAATAAATTAGACATTTGGACATTTCTTAAGCCAAAGAAATGAAACATTAGCATTTGGCTAATGGCGCCAAGCAGTGCGGCTGCTCGTTGCAGTGGTTGCATACATCTGGTACTATTATATATATATACATATATATACATGCGCATATATATATATATATATATATATATATATATAATACAACTTATGCCCATGCTTTTAATACAGACATGTAGAAAATTTATTTCAATCGCTGAAAGAGCTTTTATTGGATGTAATCTTAATTATAATTGTAATAAATGTGCATGGGGTGGAATGTGGATGCAATTGTTCTGTTCAGACATGTACCACCCAGTACTTGTTCAGCTAGATGCTCACTGTCACTTGTAACAGGGTTAGCTGTGATTTTGCAAGTAAATGGACATCGCCACTGTACACTGCATTTTGCCTTGTCACTAATACCTCTAATTGTTTTTGTCCGGAAAAAGGAAAAAAAGGAGCTGAAACGGGACTCTAGTAATTTGCCATGTTCTAACAACTGGCTCTCTGTCATGAAAGCCTTCATATTATAGGCATAAGCAGATTGGTCTGAATGCAAATTAAGCAACAATTATGGGAGGTAGACCATTGCCACAGGAAGTAGACGAAGGTATTTCAACATTTAAGGCAGAAACTATCTTGTGTAGCTGATAATTGTATGTGGGAGCACTCAGTGATCAGCCATAGACATGCAGGCTATGAGATACTGAGGATACAAATAAGGACTACATGTACATGACATGGAGTACATGACATGTACATTATTTGACACTCCAGCCATAAAGTCATTCAGACGAGAGCAGTGATCTGGATAAAGAAAAATAGTAATGCGTTGACAAGCTTAATTTACTGTTTGATTACCTTAAAACTTTTAAGGACAGGAGGTATACACCAAAACTGTTTGGGGTAAGAAAAGCAATGCTATGCATTGATAAGCTTGATTTCCAGTTAGATTACCTTACAAAGTGGAGATGGGAGCTACAGGGAAAAAAAAACAGTTGGGTGAAACTTGTATCCTAAAAGGCTTATTGTGTACATGTATATGTTGAAATGTATTTGTGCAAACATTTATAAAGTATATCTTTTTTGTTGGAAAATGATCCAAAGATTGAATCTGTGCCTTTTATCCAAGTCTGTGCAGAAAATGCATATGATGTTTATAACATAAATGCTGAGACAGCCAGTTGGGTTGACTGGCTGGTATTGCAGAACAACGGATCTAGATAACTATATCAAAACTGTCAGTGGGTGAAACATGAAACAACAATGAGATTTGCCTGGTGAGCAGGTGGGATAGATCTGGTCCAATATGGGATACTCAAAAGGTGTGATAGGTGGATATATGTGTCTCGTGCATCTATTGAAACTGCTGCGCTGCTCAGGTGGACGATGTGGGAACTTACAGATGCCACAATACACGTGCTGATATTAAAGGAATTGGATTTGGGAATCTGTGACTTGAAAACAGATAAATTATTGTTTTACCCTTTTTCATGTTGTGCCAATTGCTGAAGAGGTCAGCATTTCGGACAACTTGATACACCTGGATTTGAAGTTCAAAGCATGTCTGCAGTCGACCCCTGACCTTCTGAAAGCCAATTTTGGCATTCATACATGTGGCAAAAACATGAACATGTACATATATGTGGCAGAAGTGTGGAGATCAGTTATGTGTTTACTTGCATATCGGACTGCAATTCTTGGTACATGTACATGAGGCTTGCTACAACAGCTGAGGTTGCTGGTACAAACAATGCATTTCTGCTGGGAGTGCCAGCTTGTCTGGTCCCTTACAATAGCCACTTAAGAGTCATTCTTGAAAGTATGGATCACGTTTGCTCTATCACAGAAAGAAATATAAAGCAACATCCATCGTTTCTTAGAAAGGTATAATCTGTTGCCAGATGTTACATTGCAATGTTTTATTTACTTTTGTGATAGTAAACAGAAGCTGGGACAAAAGCACAATTTGTGGCGTGAGTCAGGAACAGTTGCTGCAGATGGGAACTTTCACATGTTATGTAATCAAAATACAAGCCTGCATAACCAGATAACATGAAGCAAGCCTGTGGGCCTCGAGAAAGATTTCAATTGGTCCAGGGATGAGAGACCGAGTGAGATGTGCTCACCTGAAGCTTCTCACCAGTGTTGTCCCTTCCCCTTGGGCACGGAAGTTACAAGTTAAATTGGTTCAGATCTTTTTCTCGATACAATTACAACACAATTACATGTATATGTCACTGAGTTACACTCCTGCTGCCAGGGATATGACTTGTCCTCCTTCCAGAAGAATTGCTCTTTTTGTCTTGCAAATAGTCGTTTCAAGATGTCATGTATTTTCTCCTAAATTTGCAGATCATTTGGTGGGGGGCATGTACGTGGTGGGGCAGGAGATTTTCCTCCCGCTCTGTCTCTGTCAGTCACATCCCGGTGCTGTTCTGCATCTTCTCCCCCCATGCTGTCCCTCTGCCGCCAGTCTTATACACTGATCAGTTCATTGTTGGTACACTTGATATAGATTATCTGTAAGATTAGGTGGCTAAGTGTAAGGTGGTGGCACCTTTGCAGGTCAGATGATCCCATGTGGTGTGCTCAGTTGCTGCCATTATGAGGTGACACCAGCTCCTAGGACTTCATTCTTAGGGTTTTATTTTGCTTTATTATGTCAGCAAAGTTCATTCAGGGAAGAAGTTTTTTTTTTCCAACCAGTTTCAGGTCTAAATTTTGACCCTTTCTTTTTTTGGCCAATTTAAAGAGTTCATCAGCAGTATAGGTCTATGTTTGCCAGGTCCGGGGGCATAAATAATGATACAAAAAGGGCAGATTATAATCTCACCTTTTGTCTTCATACTGAAGGAGTTAGAATTGCTTTGCACATCAAATACTGTCAGTCGAGCAGATTCCCTGTGGCAAGGAAATCGAACCAAGTTTAACTCAAGTGTCACATTGTTGATGGCCAAACTTCTAGACACAGCATGACGGCGTATACATGTACATGTACTTATACATAACAGTTATTTTGCAGAAGCTATATTACACTTTATGTAAGTACATGTACATGTAGGCATCACCAGCTCATGCAGACCTTTTTTGCCTTGTGTGAGGTAGCAGTGAAACCATTGCGTACTGATCTCTGGCAAAATGGGCCACAGTCCATGGCCATAGTGTTGTGACTGTGGAGTTGCAGTTAACTGTCTGGTCAATCAGAACAAAAAGATTGCCTATTACAGGTATTCCCATTACATTGCCAGGCACAGGTAGTGACAGTTGACTGTGTAACTTACTCTCTTTCTGTTCCTTTCTCTCTGTATCACCATCTCCCCCCCCCCCCCCCCCCAGAATTAAAAACAAAAACTACATTTTGTTGTGTTTTCTTTTGTAATTAGCTTGTTTAGAAGTCATGGCTTATTATGAATTCTTTTATTATGTGCATGCATCTCATAATGATTGGCCAATTTCCTGAATAGGGAACTAAATTAATTTCTTACTGGCCAAGGCCCCTGGTCCAAGTGAAAAATGCAGACGAGAACATGAATTTAAAATGTTTAAGGTAACTCAATGTAAGGTAGGGGTTTGGCAATCACAGTGCTCACTATGAAATAAATTTTTTGAAAGCATGAAGCGGAGAAAGCTAAAAGTGACTATTATTCTGTTTCATTGTAGTAAGTTTGCAGGTAAACATAATTATATATATAGATGTTTAAGAAATCATTTTGTTTATTTCATTCAGAGTATTTTATTCAAGCAGGAATCCTGCACGTGTACTTGGTGGTAATTTATGTTATTCATGACCATTCAATTTCATGTACAGTGCATAATTTGTCTGAATTGGCTCTGTCATTCAATCACCACACATGTTCAGGCTAACAGTACTGCAATGTTAAAACTACATGCAGAAATATCACATGTACAGGCAGCGTGTAGCAATTTTTACAGAATGAAACATATGCAAGTGCAGTTTTCAGCTATGATCAACTTGACTGTCTATGGTATAAATGATGTGAACCAATGCATAGTGGGATGAGTGATTAAACAAGCCCCTGTCACAATATCCCTAGGCAGTTAAAACAGTGGATTTCTCATGATAAGCAAGGCATGTATCCAATCCAAGGGGATGGATTATTTCACATGTTCTCTCTGTCCCGTGATCATGTTGCAGTTCTGCCTGTCCCATGGATCATGTGGCAGTTCTGTCTGTCCCGTGGATCTTGTGGCAGTTCTGTCTATCCCGTGGATCATGTGGCAGTTCTGTCTGTCCCGTGGATCAAAATTGTATCTTGATAGCATGCTGTGTCTTTCTGTGCAGATACAGATGCAGAGGCTGAGTGGAAACATGGCAGCCTGGGTTCGATTCTCAGCCCTGGCAGCAAGTGAAAAAAGAGTTCCTGTCACTCTGCACGATGGTTTTCTCTACATCCTTCAATTTCCTCCACCTGACAGGAAGTATAAGCCAGCATGTGTGCCATGAATAGTGATTAATATAGGCTGGGCCTGCTTTGTAATCCATGTAAAATATACATTGTGAGGGTCTATACTTTTATAGATGTACTTGTCCCTTCTTCGTGCACAATAAAAGTCCAAAGCTATACTTTATTATATTGCAGCCCAAAGAGCAAAGTCTTTGGATGTGTGAGTCATTGAGCCTTAGATAGAGTGTCAATATATAATGCAGGTGCTGTCTTTAAATGAAATAAATGTACTAATTATCAGTCTTAAATAGCACATGATTCAGACTTCAGAGCTATTAACTGCCAACACTCCAAATAGACCTGTTCATAACCAGATGAATCAGCAATGTGTCTGAAAGCAGTGGGGAGTTGGCACATACACTGTAGGCAGGTGTGAAGTACGTGGCTGTGTGTGATTGATACCAAAGGTATACACCTAAATGAGCAACATGATGTCAAAAATTTACCGTTCACAAACAAAAAAAAAAAAAGAAAAGATGTATTTTTATGTTTTACATGGGCAGGCAGTCTAACCTTGCACCTTTGCAAGGAGAGAGAGATTCTTTCCGCCTGTCTGTTTAAATGTGTATGGGAAAAATGAAATGACAGTATAACTGAACCTTGGGGGGTAGGGTGGGGGAGGGTCTGGAGGTAGCGGACCTTCTTCCATGTGGGAAAGTTAACCAATTTTATAATGAAATATTTTTGTCATTTGCACTTTTAGGTATAAAAAAAAGTTTATCAGTTCAGTGGAAATGGTGCACATTATTTTTTGAAGTGTAATTTGAGAATACACAGTAGTTCTATAAACAGTATACATTTGTATCTAGGTGAGAGAAGTTTGCCCTGAAGAGGAAAAAAAATGGATTTCAGTTTTTTTTTCCAGGAAAACAGATTTTGTTGCTCCCAAGGTAAGAGTTGGAGTGTCTGTATTCAGTTGTAGACCGGGTAATTTTGTCCTGTGAGGCCTGACGAGATGTGGGCAAAGTGAGAGCAATGAACCAGTGTCCATAATACACGTAAAAGAGCAAATTGTCAGTGCCAGGACCAAGTCCACTGTGTATGCTGTTTTGTCAGTGCACAAGCAATCAGCCATATCTCAGGGGGATACAATTGTCATCTTTCGTGAGAGATACTGTACAAGATATAGACAGTAAATTCTTCCCGTACATTAGTTTAGTCCCATGGGCAACTGGGACGGGAGGGTTGTATCTTGAAAATTGGGCTTGTCAAGTTTTGATATCGTGTCTTAGACTTATGTACATGTAATTGTAATAAGTGTGGGTTGCAGTGCATCACATGTGGTCACTGATATGAAAGCCTAGCTAACCTGGTACTTACCGTTCAGCTCCTTGCCTGATAAAGTGTGTACATACTTCATTCTGGAGATGCCATGAACACTGTGGCAGTCTTTTGGAAAAGTAACAACAGTGTGTTGACTGGCCACATGTAATTGTATGGTTTAAATCTTTCAAACCCTGCCCCCTTTAAGCCAGACAAGACTGATCTTGGTTTAAATTCTTGAGTGTGCCGCAAGGAAGCCAATCAGAACTGACCATGGTTTAAATCTTCCTCAAATGTGCCCCCTTTGAGCCAGTCAATACTGTCCTCTGTTTAAAACTCCCTTGACTCTGCCTCTTTAAGCCATGCAGTCAAAAATGACCTCGGTTAAAATCTCCCTAAACCCTACCCCCTTTAAGCCAGTCAAAACTGACCTTGGCTTAATCTCCCTAAATCTTGCCCGCTTTAAGCCAGGCAAAACTGACCTTGGTTTAAATCTTTCTTAATCTTACCCATTTTAATCCAGTCAAAACTGATCTTGGTTTAAATCTTCCTTATCCGTGCCCCTTTTAAGCCAGCCTAGACTGATCTGTCATTAAATGTCAGCCTGAATGTTTTGACTTATTTAACCTTAATAAAAACAATTTGTATGAGAATTATAGATAAGACCAATCAGGATGACATGCTCCAAGTCAACAGCTTTCCTTGGTCTTGATTCATGGATGACAGGATAAAGGCTGCATCGTCTTAAGCTCTCAACCCTTTCCCCTTTGATTTATGACAATGAGTTTAAGACTGAGCCAACAGCTTTCCTTGATGGGCTGGGCATTTGGTGCCTAACCCATGCCAGGGACAGATGTTGACCTGTAGCATGTTTCCATTATATATCTCATTAATAACTCTCATTCAACTTGTTTTTCATCACTGTTGAAATTAATCAAAACATTGGAAGCAGACGATGCTTGACCACCACTGGTTTTGGCCGGTTAAAGTAGGAATGCCTAAGAAAGGGCCTTATTAAACTGGAAGTCAGCTATTAGGTCATTCATGATTAGGTTTGAGCAGTTAGACCCATATTTTGATGATCTGTATGGGGCGGGTGAAGGTCTTTACTTGAGCATGTTGAAGCCCGATCATGACCACCTGTGGCACCAGACTACAAGGCCATCATTTAAATCCACAGGCACAACTCTCCACATTTATATCCCTTGCTGTTGTAGGTATGGAAGTGAAATTCCTAGCCATGGGAAAAGACTGAAGTCATTTAAGATTAAACGATATTTCAGCTTTAGGGTGAACTTGAAACGCTTCCACGCAGTGCCTTTCAAACATGATAGAGTGAGATGATTATACCTGGCTGCCCAGCCGGGCCAAAGTTGGTACCGGGTGTCACAGACAAGCTTCGTATTAGTTTGTGTATTATTTCTGTAAACGAGGAAGAAATATTTGCGTAGCTTTAGCAGTTGAATCACTTGAAGTACGTAATCAACACTTTTAGAAGTGGCTCTCCAATGTGCTACATGAGAGGCAATGTAGACCTGGCACATGGCAGTGTTTTAATACGACCTGTCTGCAGATTGCTGAACTCAGTGCTGGCATGTGCACACACCAATCTGGCAATAAACGCCAAGAGCAGATGTCAGTAACAGCACTTTTATTGGCATGATGATGCTTAACCCTTTCCCCCCTTAAACCGGCCAAAACTGGCTTCTGGTCCAAATGTCGTCTGCTTCCATGTTTTCAGCTAATTTCAACAGTAATGAAAAGCAATTTGACTGAGAATTGGAGATGAGACCTATCAAGATAACATGCCCCAGGTCAACAGCTTTCCTTGGCATGGATTGGGCACTTAGTGCCCAACCCATGCCAAGGAAAGCTGTTGACTCAGTCTTAACTCAAGGGGTAAAGGGTTAAGCCACTACTTGTCAGCTTGTGAATGGCAACATTGACCTATCTCATGTCCATATCAGCCTCTCGGCCTCTTAATAAGTTTCTTCATCACCCACCAAGATATTACGTCCAGCAGTGTTTTTCTGTTATACCAAGGGGGGTACCGTCTTTGGTTATACTCTTCAGGAGCTGATGAGGAGCCTCTCAATGCAATGACAAAGCCACTGCTGTATTTTGAGATAAAGGGGCAAGATGGTTAACAACATAAGAAACTTCTTAACTTGTAAGTGTGTCTCACCCAGAAATAAAGGCTTACCCTAACTCTTTGTAAGTGCGTATCGGCCAGAAAGGAAGGGTTAGCGAGACTCTTCCATCGCCAATTTTGTCAAAGGTCCATATGCTCTGAATTGACATAACGATTCACGATTCACATTGTTAGTAAACCAATGTTGTTAAGTACCAGCATGCCTGCAACTGCAGAAACCATTAGATTTGTCCAAGTCAACAACTTTCCTCATCATGGTTTGGGCACTGTGTGTCTGAAGCACACCTACATGGAGCTAGGAGAGCTGGGGATGCAGTCAAGACTTGGCACTGGAGCAGTCACTGGTGATTTAAATTTGGTGAAGTTGCAGGTGACAATGAGATGACAACGTACTTAACTCTGTAGCATTTGCCTGCAGCTGTCGTTCCCCACATGAGGAATTAATGTCCATTGACACGATGATTATTAATTGCTGTCAGAGATTCACATTGTTATGCCATGTCACTGATTCCCGTGTAATTTTGCAACACGATGGGAGCAAATGACAGTTTTAAATAACATTTATATGCTAACTTGCCACTGTTGATGCTTCTGTTTAAAAGCCTTTGGTGGAGTAGAAATGGATATTGGCCTGTTACAACTTGATAGATGCCAGTATGCAAGAATCATGCATCATATTGCAAATGTCAAATGAGGCATTTGAATTACCGATGGATAAACGGTCATTTGCCACATCTATTGTCGTCATCAACAAATCATCTGCATTTGACCTCGCAGTAACAGCTTTGAAAACCACCTTGCTATTCAAAGTGTCGTCAATTTCTGCAATTGTTAAAAGTCAAGTAATTCCATCATTTATAATGTTTATGGATTTTCATTAGGGACATATGGCACTACCACATGCAGATGTGAAAGTTTTTCCTGTGACTGCATTAAGTAAAACTTTATCATGCCTGAAACATGGTGCGCCACAAAGTCCTAATTGAAAATTTAGAGACGTATTTCTTATGGGAACTATTTTTCTTGCTTTTTCATGCATCTCATTTTGTCTAGACAGTGTTGTTCCACTCAGACTCGATGTAACATGCATGCACGGGCGCAATTGTTTGTCAGTGTATATAAAGTGCCAGTATCCCAACACAAAAAGCTTTGTTTGACTTTTAGCATTAGCCTGGCACAAAGGGAATTTCAATAATGTTTAAAACTGCCTGACGCATATATTGACTGAAACCAATGTGTGGAAATTGGTGGCCTGTAAAGTTTGACAACACAGTGAAAAGTAAACTTTCCATGACATGAGGCGTTTTGTTACTGAATTAAAGTTCGAAGCAGATGTGGCATATGTGAAAGTGGCATTTAGAAATGACATGGTCCCAGTTGTTGCACAATGTGTTTAAGTACTTACTAGTCCACCCTGCAATGAAAACATAAGGGTGCTGAATTGGAGCTTACACAAAATGGCCATCAAGTGTCATACGCAAACAGACAGCAGTTTGAATGTCTTTAGTGTGTACTTTATGGATTCTGAGGGTGTTTTCCAATTTTATTTTTGATCTTCAATATACAAATGTAGTACCCAAGCATAGTAGCAGCAGCAAATGCCATAGCTAGAAACCTTGATGATAGTTCGCACAGCTGTGTATCAATCTCCAGCCATGGCATTGCTCAATAGTAAGCAAAAAGACCGTGCACGGGTTGCAGCGGTAACCGGTAACCGTAGCTTGTGCCTGACTGGTTTCATCAACCACTGTGACTCGATCAGGGACAAGAAGGAAAATGATGCGACACCCGTTTAAATTCCGAGGTGTAGTTTTCTGTTGCTATGTAAAACGTATGTAACGTGATTGTGTGACACATACGTTCAGACTCACTGTGGCTATAGTTACCACCCTGAAGTGTGACAAAAGCTATTTGAGCAGCAGGTAACAGTTAAAATTAAGGTCACTGCAGGTTTACTGCTAGGGTCAGTGGGTCAAATGTCCAGTGATATTTATGTACCTCTGAAGGCCGCAATAAGGAGTTTGGACTGTGTGACTGCACAGCTAAGAATAAAATGCACATTTTCTTTAGGGAGAAGCACATTTAAGGTGCCTTTCTAGCAGATACATCAGAAGTGCACTCTGAACTTTTAAAAAAATTACTCGGTAGTAAACATGTATATATAGAGTTGCTACTGTGCACTATTACAGATCAGTCAGTACATATCCATATGCACTGCACCTGTAAAGGTCTCCTCACTTCTATCATTTTTAACTGAACCTACATCTCAGATGGGTCATGAATTTAAATATATTGCTGTGTCAGCAAAAATCTGATTTTTTTTCCGTGTTAGTTTTCACAAAGAAAAAAAAGGACAGACATGTTAAGAAAACAGTGTGATTGGGTAGGTTTCATTAAGGTGAAGTTTACAACAGAGGGAGAGGTCCTCTGGGACATTAAGCTACTGCCCGGACACCCAGGATTTATCCTGGCATCAATATTGTTAAGCTTTGCTGCTTGGTTATTAGGGAAAGTAGAAGCAGCCACAAATAGGTGTAGATTGATCCAAGAACCACATTAGTGCAGTGAGATGCGCACACAAGTAACAGGATTCACTAATTCGCTTAGCACATTTTGCAGCGCTTTGCTGCCATGTAATAGGTATGCTTAATGCAGAGACTACCTTGTGTTACTCTGTCATACATCCGATTAACGGTGTAACGAAATGAGACTCGGGCCTCATCCTGTATTTTTTATCCCTGGGTGAAGGCATCTGCATTTTGATCATACCTGACCAAGTGTACCTTCAGGTGTTTTCACGTGTTGCCACCGGGTGTAGGAGGTGTCTATCCTGCTAAACTTTTGACACAAATGAAGACGAGTTAATTCTTTGTCTTGTGCTGGTAGTGTGGAAAAATGGTTTTATTGCCAATGCCCACAGCTCTATTCTTGCTAAGTCGGCAATCGTACGGTTCTCCTGGCCTTTGCGTGTGGTGCAAATCCCAGGTGTTGAAGCCATATTAAAAGCCAATACTACCAATTACTTGGTGGAAGTGTACATGCGTTTACTGTCGTTCCCATGGATTGGCAGGGCCATGCTGGGAAGATTAACCTGTCTTCAGACCACTTTGAGCGGTTAGAATAACTGCTATAGACAGGCAGCGGCAGGTCTTCAGCTAAGCTAAAAGGTAAAAGGACACTCAAGATGGAAGAACTGCATGGGGCAAATACACAAGGTCAGCATGGCACTACAAAGAGTCTTTGTCCTGCTGAAAAAAGGCAGCAGAAAATCTCCAAAAGGATGTCTGGGGATAATTTTTTTTTTTTATTCAGCCATAGAAAATACTAGTACACTCCACAGAACTGCACATGTGGTGATTAAATTAATCACCTTCATTCACATCTTGTATTTATGGAATCCATATGTGGCGCCCCCCTGCATGTGTGTGACCACCCGGAATATGACGGGGAAGTCGGTAAGGGACAGAGACAAGCTATATATAGTCATATGCAGCTGACAAACTTCATGTGGAAAACTGATAGCCTTTTGCTCAACTTGTGCTATACAGCGACTTATGTTGCTGCACTGTAGTTCCTTTATAAGAGACCACCCTCTCCTGAGAGACCCCTCTACAGATTCCAAAGTCCGATAACTCCCATGTTAATTCACCTGTAAAGAGAGACCACCTGTCTTTTGGAACCACTTTTTGCTGTGGTAGGGGTGGTCTCTGGTGACAGGTGTCACTGTACAGCTTTATAATGGACAGTACCCATAGATTCCGTATTTAATATTTTGGGTCAAGTACCAACTTGCCTAGTATGATATATTACTCTCCCATCAGAGACCTCCCCTATTCATCTCTTTCACTTTAATCCCCCACTTCGCCATGGACAGTTTGTCAAATCCTACTTTGCTGATCAGACACACAGTCGAGTGACCACTGTGCACAATAGGCTCTATACAGGACGGTCAACTGATGGAAATGACAGTTTGCTGAATTTGAATGAATAAAGTAATTTGCAAGCGTACAAAAACATCAGTTTGAAAATTGAATAAAACTGTTTCCCGAAAATTCCCGTTCTCCTCAGTTTTACAAGAAATTAATGTTCCAGTTTCAATACATCAGTCTTAAAATTTTCTTGGCGTATTCTACAGCTCCACAGTGATACTGTCAATGTAAATCTGACTGCTGTGGACTACAATCCGCCACAATAATTAGAAGTCCCTGAGAGGAATATGTTTAAATTTTTTGAGAAACCTTCAACTAGATTCAAGTCTCTCCTCCTTTTAGTCCAATCATCAAAGTGTGTAATTTCGGCCATACCTTCCTTCGTCCTTTTGGCAAATCTGCTGTTTGGCCCATCATCAAAACTGGCATTATCTAAAGTGGGTTTCGACAAAATGTCCTACAGACATGATATGTATGTTAGTGGTAGTCTTCGTTTTGCTTGGCAGTGCAGGACCACTGAACTGGACCTGTGGCACATATCTTTGGAAGCAGTTTTAGAGAGTTTGTTGTCAGAAGAGAGGTACATCGTACATGTGTGTTACTACTTTTATTCATTATATGGCACGTCTCACCTATGGAATCTGTATGTACATTCCCCCCCCCCCCGAAAATTTGTCTACATAAATTACATCTACAAGCACTTCTAAGAGGATAATTCAGTCTTTCAAAAGTATACAAGTGTAGAATGTAACACCTCAAAAAGTCCAAGCTGCATGATCCATTTACAATTATAAACATTTACATGGATCTATTGTATTGTCAAAAACAGGAAAAAAAGGACATACCCTTCATGTGTGACAGTTAAGGTATTATAACTGCCAGTAACTGTCCTTTAGTTCATCTGGCAAGAGAACAGCAAGCGCAATGCCCATACAGTAGTCCCTCCTTTGAGAGACCACCCCTAGTGCCACCCAAAAGGTGGTCACATAAAGCAGGTGGTCCCTCAAAGGAGGTATAAATAACATGAAAACTACTACAGAAAGACCTGACAACTGTGGTCTCTCAAAGGAGGTGGTCTCCCAAAGGAGTGGTCTTTCAAAGGAGGGACTACTGTATATGTAATATTGTATGGACTGTGGAGCATGCCGACTCCCATTTAATGGGGGGGGGGGGGTTGAAATTGAATATTTTGTGACAATACCATGGCCAATTGTAGAATCCTTTGAGAGGCCAGTTAGTTGTACAGTTTTGGTGATTTTCTGTGATCAATCCACTGGGAAATCATAAAAAAAAAGTTTCACTTTGAAATTTCATTAATTTCATGTAGCAAGGAAACGCTGTACCCAAGACTGCATTAGATGAATGTGTCACCATAAAGAGGAAAACTTTGATAACATAAATTATTAATTGATCATGTGTAATATAATATCAAGACATTACTTTTGACCTATAATGTAGGATGACATGAGGCAGGCAAATTTGGGAGAAACTCGGCCAATACAATAAAGCTGGGCTTATATATAAGTTAAATCAAAATTTGGTTCCCGCATTCATTGGTGCACACACCACTGCTTTGCTAAACAATGTGAACAGGGACCATACTACTAGGCCAATACAAGTGATATTACTCATTTAAACTACATGCTTCCACCCACTTCAAGCTCAATGGAAGTGAAGTTCTTGCAAATGGCAACAAAGCCCCCCAGAAATGGGGAAGACATGCTAGAATTAATTGCATGCACAAGACATCATGTATGACAATGATTTAGCAGAACAAATTTAAACTCACAGATTACTTAGCAGCAAAAGATCTTCACCCAGAGGATGTAAACGATCAGATGGACATATTGATGTTGAATTATTCATAACAAATTAATATAATGGTCATTATTCACGAGTTTTCATATATTGGCCAAAAGTAACGTATTGATGCTACATTATCCATCGTAAATTAATAACATTACCTTCAATCAAGAGGTTTGATATTGGCTGTGTGACAGGTAGGGCCAATATAGAAATCCTTGATTAATAACATCAAAAGACAACGCCATGGCTTAATGCTATAATTGACATGCAATTATTGTGTTTATTGGTGGCGCCACTCGGGCATCTGCCTTGGCGGCATACAGGCAATCTGTTTGTGGGAAGCTCAAGTTAAGACAATTTACCACATTAGAATTAGATGAAATTGTGACAATAAACAGAGGTGTTGGGCTCAGTTGGGGTGTATATATAAAATAGACAAAGGCTGCACTTAAACGTTATGTGGAAGTTTGAGTCCATGGACTCAGTCCAGTAAAATCAATCAGGTGACCTGATTTGAGGAATCTCATTGGCAACTGGCTACCACTGTTCTTCAGTCATCTGAGAATGTGTGTTCAAAGAAGGTGCCCTGCCCATTTTATTCAACAGGAAAGCAACATCTGTCTGACTGCTTTGGTATCAAAAGTTAGTATTGGAATATAGTAGATCTATATTATAGTGTGAAAGGACTGCCCCGACTGCATTGAGGTTATTTTAGTAGCAAACTGTAGATTGTATTATACATTATCCGCAGGCTCTCTCTCTCTCTCTCTCTCTCTCTCTCTCTCTCTCTCTCTCTCTCTCTCTCTCTCTCTCTCTCTCTCTCTCTCTCTCTCTCTCTCTCTCTCTCTCTCTCTCTCTCTCTCTCTCTCTCTCTCTCTCTCTCTCTCTCTCTCTCTCTCTCTCTCTCTCATATATATATATATATATATATATATATATGAAAGTAAAAACAATTCCCATTCTTGCTTCCATCAATTTTGAAAGCTACATTTACATATATCACATGTACAGTCCATTGTGAGCTTTCCATAAATCTTCTGCAGTGTACAGACTTGAAGTATATGTGTATGGACATAACAGGTTCTGGAAAGGTTGACATTTGTTGAGTTTATTTTAGAGTGTTCTGTCCCTGTGAAGTGAGAGCATACAGTTGGTCCCTTGAACATAGGTTGGTGTATGGGGCTTGGGTTCAGTTCACTGCTAGCAGAAGCAATTTTAAAGAGTTCCTACCACTCTGACTGTGCACAGTGGTTCTGTTTCCTCCACCTATTATAATTAGCGATTAGGTAGGAAAGTATACACCAACATCTGTGCCATGGAGAGTGATTAATACAGGCTTGGCCTGTTTGTGCAATACAGTTTGTGTAACAGATAAGGGACAAATGCTTTTGATATGAATATATATAGGTAGCTGCAAGGAAGTTGATCAGACATGAGCGCAGTATTAGTCACCGATGAACATATGGGCACAAGTATATCAATAATGATCCCCTGTACGTTGTTGTGTACAACAGTAAACACTGTAGATCAAGTGACTTTCAGTATGGTCACAATGTGCGTGCCTCCTGGTGTTTGAGCAGTGTGGCTGAGGTTTGCCAGGTTAGAGTTAATCCACTCACAAAGAACTGTTGATCCTATTATCAATAATGGTATTGGAAAACAGACATAAAAACACACAATAATGCTTACTGCAGATGGCTCTTTAAGTATATACTTTTGCATTGACAATTACATATTTGTCAAAGAACTGGTCAGGTCAAGTTCCCTGACTGGGAACTTTCAATTCATCAATTGCTTGACACTTTATCTTTAAAAAAAAAAAAAAAAAAGCCATGGCAGTAGCGTTCATACTGGCTTAGCAAGAACAGTGTGTAGGAGTATCTTTGGCTGTTTTTTTTTTTTTTTGTTTGTTTGTTTTTTGATTAGCCAGAATGTGCCTATGGATACTTACTGAGTTTTGTACTTTGAATTTGGTCCCATGTTTATTATCTTCAGCAAAGTAACCAAAAACATTTGGGCAACACCTTTTTATCGATATAGGTTCAGAAACAAATTTGTAAAATAAACAAAAACAAAAAAAGAAAACCATCAAAACTTAAGTGTGCATTCAGTGTTATACATGTATTATGACATATATTAAAACTCAGATATACAGTGAAAAGTTGATTTGATGGACTTGACGGGAGACAACCAAATAATCTGTTGTACTGATTGTCTGGTAAATTGATCCTTACTGATTAGTGTTTTTGAGGTTTGGGAGACAATTGAAGTCTGTTAAATTGAAATGTCCACCAAATTGGTGTCTGCTAAATCAACCTCCCTCTAGATCTGTAACTGCCTTTGGTTTGATTTTAAGATACTTGTAGTAGAAAGCCAAGAATATTTTATAAATAAGTCACACTTATGCAGTCTTGCACTGAAGAAATTGCAAATGGTTGAAGATAACTTGTTTCCATGATAGGCAACCATCAGGCTCTCAGCTGTCAAAATGACTCCATATCAGATTAACTTTCGTGTTTAAACATTGAAATAGAGCAAAGATGTTATTTACTTCCTTATTGGCCTTTGAAGTACTACCATATAAGACTTGTACATGCTAAAACTATTGTGATGTTAATAAATCAGCAGGAGCTAGGACCACAAAACTGAAAATCAGAGTGTAATTTTTCTGTATGTATAGATATTGGTGGCACGAATCCAGGAAGTCTGTTTCATTGATCGTAAAGTGTCAACTTCCTTTCTGAGAAAGCGCTTATAATTCTGCTAATGTCAATCACAAAAGAAGTTCTGGTGATGGATCTGAAGTATTGTTTTATTTCCAGATTCAAATTTCTCATAATAATAATACATTTCAAATTTTTATACCAGTACTTTTCACTCAAGTACCAGCATATCAAAATTTCCATGAGAAAAAAAAGATTAACCCTTTCAGTGCCACACTTTGGAATGAGTCGCCAGCTTTCCTCGGTGCACTTTGGGTGCAAAGAGTACTTGACACAAAGTGCATAGTATTTTACAGTCATGCCAAGTGCTGAAGACAGTGCTAATGAGCACTGATGAGAAAACTTGACGATATTATCAGAAGTCCGCATTTGCATGTCTTTGTGACAGGTACAATCACACTGGTTTCAATGCATGCACCAAGCAGTGAGCTTCTGGAAAATTCCTCTGATGTTCTAATATTATGCTGATGAAATATGCATCAGTTCACCTGATTATCAGAAGTACATCACAAGAGAACAGCCAATTAGTGTGTTTCATCGGCCAATACTCCTTGGTGATTTTAAAATGCAAATTGTCTACATCAAATATGTCAAAATGTGACATGACAAACAGGACCTGAAAGAATTGTGGTAGGAAATTTACGTACGTGGTTATATCGAATCTTCATGAAGCATGTAATAAAAGCATCAAATAATGGGTATCTTTGGAATAAACATTTGAAGAGTGTATGGATGAAGCGAGACAGCATGTTGCTGTCAGTGGCTACACATGTTTGTCCCCCTCCCATAGGTACGGCCTTGCTTTTTGTGATCAAAATGAGTGCATTTGTGGTGGTTTTTATTACTGGGAAAGACAGGCAAAAGAGAGAGTGAGCAAGAGAGAAGAAAAGTTTGGGGACAGTTGGCGGAAAATTTTCCCTGAAATTTGAGCGTTGTGGCCCGCAGGTTTTGTCATTGGTGACGACTGCTGAAGAAATATATTGCACCACATAGTCTGGAGGATTTAGATTTAATCTTTAACATCAGTGTCCAATTGAAACACATTGATAGCACAAATGTTTAGTTCTGAAAAAGGCAGGAGGTAAGATGGAAAATTCATGAAATTTGTCAACCAAATAGAGGGCTCCAAGAGGCTTGGTGTGGAATTAAAATGGAGTTGATCTGACGTGTAGAACTGGTTTGCCAATGTCCCTGTAGTAGATAGTAAATTGCTCCAAAAGTACTAATTGGAATCATTTTCTTACTATATGGTAAGAAAAGATGAAGTCTTTCTACGAGCTTGACCAATTTTAATGCTTCTAAATGTGTACATAGTACTCTGCTATCAAGATAAAAAAAATATGATGTTGAAGCAACCGGTAGCCAAATGTGAAAACAGCACTGGTACTTGAGTGCGTCACTGGGACTGAGCACTGATTTTATCCGTTGCATCAATCAACCATTTTTCCCAATAAATGCATCTACCACGAGTGCCAAATGGCACAGATTAATTCTATATGTACACAAAGAAGGTAATAATTGTTCTTTGATAACATTTTAACTTGTTCATGAGAAACTTATTCACTGCACGTACCTGTGCCCCTTTTTCAAATTGTGATGACCACAAAAGTTGAAATAGTACTGACATTAAAAGAACATTTGAAACAAACTAAAATTGTGCTACGTATGAAACTGAAAATTATGTCATAAAATATTCTCATTGTGAACGATGTGCCTGACATATTAGGTTCATAAGTGTGTCATATATGCTCAAATTATACATGTGTACATTGAATTGAGAAGTGTATGTATATGTTCAACTCAACAATTGCAGCACCACAGTCACAGTCTTAGCATGTATTCAGATTGTGCTTTATACAAATACAAATATTTATGTCCACTTGTGTTGAATAAATTTTGTTTAGAACGTCCATTTTTTTGTTTGCAAACCATTGCCTTAAATTTTGTTGTTCAATTTATGACAATGATTTCGTGTTTCTGAACTCATCAATGGAACTAAAATCACCTCATACATATCCCACTTTCCGCTGTCATAGTTCATTATCTTGAATAATACATGTACATGTATATGTCCCCTGTAAGTCCATGTCAATTGTGCTGATTTTATTGGCCTTAGGCCTTGTTTATGTTGAAAAGAATGTATATTTACTGCATTGAATTGACACTCCGCAACTAGTCAGTGATGCTTTTTACACTTTGGGTATGAGAGTACATATTTTAAGATATTTTTTGTGTGTGTTTTTTTTTTTTTTCAAAATTGCAGTGGTTGGCCCTAAATGGTATGAAATTAAGTCAGTTGTGCTTTGCTTTATTAATCACTCCTCTTTTGGAGAATATCTCAAGTGGACAGTACTAAGTTAATGCATTTCTTGGGGAAAAAAGAGGCAGGCATGTCATACAGGTACAGTAGACAAAGGGTGTAAGTAAACTTAAAAGACCCTCCATTAGGACATGTTGACTGTTTCACCATCCTCCATTAGCCTCAGACTGTGAATCCGACTGGTCATAAGAGCATCGTAATATGAAAAGTGACCTGGCGCGGACAGATCTACCGTGATATTTCACACTTGAGAACGTTAAGAGGGGCACTGTTTCTGCCTGGTAATAAATACATGTATGTGGTTTTCAAGCCCATTTGACACCTGTATTCATTAAAAGAGCAGATATTTACTGGCACACTCAATAAAGGAGACAGACTTTCTTACATGGTCATGAGTACAATATAATGACAAAGTAGTAAGGTTGCCAGCCACTTGTTCATCTTGTCCTTGAGACTGCACTGTATGACAAACACCAAAACATGCCAGGAGATTTAATTAAGATTAAAAGTGTCGCCAAAATCGACCTTTCCTGCTATTGTTGGGACAAGCAATTATGTACAAGTAAACCTCCAGCTAGGATATACATTAAATAGGGAGGCCAAGGTGAGTGGAATGCAAAGTCCCATAGACATGTTGCTGAAGGCGTAATGAATTATTTTATTCTCCCTGGCACTTTGCAAAAATTCCCAGGTCACAAATGATGAGCAAAAAGTAACGAAAACTGGAAAATCTTTGGTCTGTTGTTTACAGCATTTTCAGATGTGGAAGTTTACAATAGAATCTGATGGCCCAGACAGGTTTTACTTAATAAAAGTGCATTGTACCATAAAGTCCTATAATTTGACTTATGGTTCAGGCACTGTAGCCCATCCAGTGAAGGATTTTGTGTGTGTGTGAAAGAGCATGCATGATGGTTTCAGCATGCTTCAAGATAATAACACCTTATTCCAAGTACTTCAGAGTTTCACTAGTGCATACATAACATCTTGGCTCTATTCCTTAAATATTTCTTTACCTATGGTTACTAATCTGATAAGGAGAGTCTTTATACCTGCCACAGAGTCTGGGTGGTATACTGTTTTTTGTTTGTTCTACTCTCTGTCTGACAACTCAGAATGCTTGCAAGCAAAATAACTCATG
This sequence comes from Hermodice carunculata, assembly GCA_964020975.1. NCBI lineage: Eukaryota > Metazoa > Annelida > Polychaeta > Eunicida > Amphinomidae > Hermodice > Hermodice carunculata. The sequence continues at coordinate 92,508,262 of OZ026614.1, read as the reverse complement.
ATTCACTGACCATATCAAGTCAGATTTAACTCATTCGATACCAGTCCTTGATTTTCTGTATATTTACCTAGATTTAAGACGACAATTGCATATTTAAATTCTTCATGAAAAGAGCTTTCATTCAAGTACCAACATGCCTGTAGTCCTAAGTCAGTGGTTCTGGCACTGCCTGTCACCATAGTATGGAACAAATTAACCCGATTGTACCTTAACACTATTTCTTGACCTGATTACATTTTAGTAACCTTGGCCTCATTTCCAATTCAGTTACACCTAGTTTTACACGCTTCATGAGCTGAACTGTCTACCAGTGATGAGAGGGACCCACTGGGAATTAATTAATGTATAGAAAATAGAGTTCTTGTTGTGAGTTTTAAGGGGGTGTCACCAGCATGAAGGATCGGGAAAAAAAAGGTATTAGATCCAACAGCATTCCAAAATAGACAATGCTCAGAACAAAGAAATTGGAGGTGCCAGAAGACTACAGCTACGCAGAGAGGACGAGGCATGTTAGACCAACAAAGCATTGACATAGCGACAGGACCAGTCAATTACTCCAAGCACCATGGCAGTGGAGCACATGGCATGAGCCCATATCTTCATGTTCTAGATGGAATAGGACAACATTGACACAGGATTCACAAACAAGCAGATATTGAAATACTTTTAATGAGAACAAACTTGTCTGTATAGTAACTCTGCTAGTGCCAAGTTTCGACCAAGTCAACAGCATTCCTCATTACACTTTGAGACGGAGGAAATCTGTTGACCTGGACCATCCTTAAATTCTCTGCAGCTGCATGCAGGCACACTGGTGAATGAAAGGTGTTCAAAGAATAGGATTGTGGTGTCTTTGTGTCAATTGCCAGCATATTGATTTTTGTCAGAATTTGCAATGAAACAATTAGGAGCAGGGAATGACTCTCAGCTCCCCCTGTACACTCAGGTAGCCACTCTCGGCTCCCCCTGTACACTCAGGTAGCCACTCTTAGCTCCCCCTGTACACTCAGGTAGCCACTCTCAGCTCCCCCTGTACACTCAGATAGCCACTCTCGGCTCCCCCTGTACACTCAGGTAGCCACTCTCGGCTCCCCCTGTACACTCAGGTAGCCACTCGCGGCTCCCCCTGTACACTCAGGTAGCCACTCTCAGCTCCCCCTGTACACTCAGGTAGCCACTCTCGGCTCACCCTGTCATTGACAGGCCAAAATGGGTATGTGCTGTCAGGTGTCACTGACACTTGATGTGCTGTTTTATCTTTTAAATGCTCCACTTGTTGATTTCATGGCTGAAGAAATGCATATACAGTGGTCCCCCTCTCATAAGGCCCCTCTCTCCAGAGGCCACCCCTCTTGCAAGGCCAGCATTCTTGTGCAGAAAGTATGGTATTTCCATTATATTCTCCCCTTCAAGACAGGCCACCCTTTCTCATAAGGCCACTTTTTGGCTGCATTTGGGGTGGCCCAAAAAGCGGGGGGACACAGTATACCTTACACATCATGTACATGCAGTGTTAGTCCTGATAAATAACAAGGTTGACTGTAGCTGTTATCGTTTTGTAAATGCACGTGTTGCATTATAAGTAGTTGGCATTTCTTTAAGCGCTTCAATTCATCCTGAGGCAGCCAGATGCTGATGCCTCAACATGAAGCTTTTCCCCATTAAAAATTACCAGCAAGCATGTAATGTCATTATTAATGATGTCTTTTTTTGTTTTTTCTTTTAACACTTTCAGCGCTAAGTTTTGGACTGAGTCAACAGCTTTCCTCGGCATGCTTTGGGCAATGATGCACCCAAAGCATGCCGAGGAAAACTGTTGTTGACTCACAGAGACCATTATCTTCTCTGGAGCTACAGTCATGATGGTACTTGAGTGAAAGGTGTCTTCACAAGGAATATGAATCAAACATCCTTGTTATAATTGAGAGTGGTTCGCCTTAAGTAGCTCGACTTAAGCATTAAAGAAAATATACGATGAGTCAAGAGATTCCCTCAGTGCACTGTGAGTCCAATGTGGCGAGTGCGCCCTGGGGATAGCTGTTGTGTTAATCTGCAGAGGGATTTTTTACTTAACATGAAATTATAAGCCAGTCAATGAGTTTGTTCACCTGCATGTCATCAATGCAGCTTCATATGTACACGTACTCAAGAACAAACACTCCGTATGAAACAACGTACAATTTTTATATTGAAACAGAATGTCAAGGTGTGCATATAGAGTGTTAATTCAGTGTCTCACATTATCGTGGTACTGTTGAGTGTTCCTGAACAAATAAAATACAGTTGGTGACAGTTTTCACCAAAGAAATGATCACATGAAAATTGGGAACAAGCCTGCCATGTAATACATGTACTATGCAATAGGCATTGTCTCAAGTTTATGCCTCATGTTGCGTTTATTTTTGCAATACAAGGGTGTACTTTCTGGTCACCTTTTTCTTAAAATTTATCAGGTATATGTATGGTGTTAATGATGAATAAAGATACATTCCACTCTATATGACCACAGATACCTAGGCTGAGCCTACCAGCCTTGAGTGCAGCCTGTGGGGCTTGTTGGCCAGAGCCAGGGGATACAGAGACAGCAATCTAATCTTGCTGGGGTTTTTCCTTTGATTTCAAGACTCTTAATAACAATTAAAACAGGTGTTAGTACATTGTAAATGCAGCATTACATATCTTTGGGGGGGGGGGGCGGTATTAAAAGCGTAATGATCACTCACCTGTGCAGAAGTGTCATTAGGATGTGGCTGTGAGATAGAAGTGGACACATGATGTAGTTCCCCGTGTGTCTCGTCCAAAGTGTACCTGTGTGCAGTGGTGAACCACTTCTAGCCAACACACGAGCTACTATCTCAATTACTACTGCTTCTGTCAGCAGTGAAGTGCCCGTGCAGGTTCGCAGACAACTGACACCTGTGAGCACTGTACAGTCATATTGGTTGCTGCCACAGCATGTGCAAGCAGTGCCATCTAGGGAGCAACAGAGGAAACAGAGTACGTTAAACTGCAGGTGGCTCCTGCCAGCTTATGAAATTGGTCAGGAATTTCAGTCCTTCATGGCCAAGAATGGTGATAAGATCTTAAAGGGCACCAAGATGTAAAGAACTTGAATAAGATGAGTTGTTCCAGTGCAGGTTTCAAGTGATAAACCTAAGCCACATGGAACTGGTTATATTGGCCAGCCCCCTCCCCTCCCCCCTCACTGGGAATCCATAGAGTATGTAAGATCCAGTGCTGATTTGGTGCAAAGAGGTTGTTGTAGGAGCTGGCTGGTGTACTTAGCCACTGATTACATGGCTATGTGGTTACATGTGTACATTGATGTCCTCGTTGGCAGTGTAGGCAGTGTGTGTACAGATAAAGCATATCGCAGGAGGGCTGGCAATGCCAGGGTTCAGGCTGCTGTTTTACACAGCACACATTGCCACTGGAAGACAATCAATATCACTGGTCTCCCTAACTAGATCTTTATCTCACTGATGATGGATTTGTAAGTGACTGGCAGATTTCTTCTGTCTGGATTCACTCTCGTGGCTCTGAGATGTGCAGGTAAACATATCTACATGAATGTACAAGCCTCTGATTTACTTAGGTTCTAGCCATGAAAGCAGGATGATGAACTTTCAGGTGTCAACTCCCCCCCCCCCCCCCCAATTTGTAAATTAAAAAAGCTGATCTTTTATGTTTTAAGTTTGAGGTCAGCTGAGTTTGTGCTGGTCCTTGATCTGTTGTTGTCCATAAACAATTTGTGAATTATGACATCTGAAGAACTATTGGCCATATTTTCTTCAAACTAAGTATTTATGCACCTTGGGTGGTTTTTTTTCAAATGTGTAGAAAAGCTCAAACTTCAATGATATCTGGTATTTATTTTATTTTATCTTATTGTAAATAGTTTATTTATGTATTTCTTTTTAGTGATTTTAGCTCAGCTGACTTGTCAGTGGGCTGAGCATATCTCATAGTCATCCATCTATCATCATTTATTGTCTGTCTATAATATCACATAGCTATTGGCCAGATTCTGTTCAAACTAGGTAGAAGTGTGCCCTAAATGGAGCTCTGCTGAGTTTTGCAGTCATTTTCCTTTTTTTTTTTTTTTTTTGACAAATTTTTTCAAAATATTTGGTAAAACCATTTGCCCAATTGGACCTGAATTGGCAGAAGGATACTTCTGGTTAACCCAGCCCGTAGACCTTAAATTCTTCATCAGAACGCATGAAATTTTTTGACAAAAAATTTGTGACTTTTTCTTTCAAAGTAAAGGTTTTTCGAATTTTTTATCTTGTAAAAGTGTTTCACCGTAGCCTTTATGCTCAGTTTAATCGCATTTGTTTGTTTGGTACGAGTAATTCAGTTATTCATGACCCAATTTGAACTTTGCTGGCCAGCGCAAAGTGTACACAAGTAACATATTGCCTCTTGTCAGGCTAACCATGTTTCTCACTGGTGCATGAGTACTCTAGAGTATTTTATGTTCAGAACATGCGGGACTCGAACCTGCAACCTTTGGCACCAGCTGAAATGGGAAACGCACATATCCACCCGACCATATCCCCATTCTTTAAAAAAGAATGGTTCAAAGAAGGTAGTTATGTGCCAGTGCCATATCAACACGGTTAAGTACTGAGTTGGCATTTATTTCCAGAATCGGGGACTTTAGTATGTGTAGGATTGTACCTGCAAGATTTCTTCTAGGGGTGTTACTTTTGACCATGAGTCGCATGCATGGAGAGGCAAATTAAGACCAATGACTAAAAATTCACATTTTCATCTTTCATTTGATAGCCATTGATTGGATTTAACTCATTCCATACTATGGTCACAGGCCTTGGTCAGTGCCAGAGCCACTGACTTAAGACTATAGACATGTTGGTACTTGAATGAAAGCTCCTTTCAAGAAGAATTTAAATATGCAATTGTCGTCTTAAATCTAGGTAAATATGTGGAAAAATCAGGGACTGGTATGGAATGAGTTAAATTTAATTCAAGTTTAGTCGGAATGTAGTGTAGGTGAGCTTTCCCCTTGAGGGCTTAGTCAATTTTGCAGGCAGAAGATCATTAGTTCTCAGTGGTTTTTACAAAAGGTTTGGTAATTGTTTCCTGTAGGTCTGCATCTACATTGTAATTCCTGTAGAGGTTAGACAGACATGGGAGGCATTACTTAGCCGGTCGCTTTTAGTTCAAAATTTAATCTGAGAAAGTTTGCTAAGCGGTGCATGTGAGCGGCTTGTTGTAATGTGTCCACAAGAGCAGTTTGTCATGGCACAAGGGGCCACCCCCTTTGCATTGTGGGACATCCATCCAGCTTTGCAGGTCATGTATGAAAGCCATTAGGATGGCGTGTCCTCATGACCAGCCTCGCGAACATTGTCCAAGTTACATGTACACTATAATGACTGCACTGGGGGAAAAGTGGCTTCAAGCAGAAAGTAGGCTGAGTTGACTGGTGCCAGAAGGGTTACTGTTGTCTGTGCTGAAGCTTGAACATTGGCTCGTCATGGGCTTCTTCCCCATCTCCTGATCCCAGGCTAAGGAAGCTCAAGTCTAGTTCTGAAATGCAGTAAAACCTCTCTATACTGAACACCCTTGGGACTGGAAAAAAGTGTTTGGTATATTGAGGTTTGCTTATACTGGAATTATATATTTGGGACCGAGAAATGGTGTTCAGTATAGAGAGGTGTTCGGTATATGGAGGTGTTCAGTTAGAGAGGTTTTACTGTACTGGAAAAATATAGGTATATTTTATATTTTACCAGTTGATACAACTAATATGTGCCCAATTTAGGTCCACTAATGGTGCTCGTTTCAATTAAATTTCCCAAGCACTCTGGACACCAGAAAGAAATAATACATGTACAGTAGTTGCCAAGATAACTGTATGTTGTGTCCAGATGAGGATGTTTGTCAGGGGAAGAAGTACCTGAGGTAAAAGCAGGTGGGCCCCATTGTGCAGCAGCACCTGTTCTTGAAACAAAACTATAATCTGATTACAGAATTATGTAATGATAGTTCAAAAATCTTACCAAGGTTTTGATGAGAGCCGGATGTACAGAGGAGTCTGTGATTGACCTTGAGCAAAGAAAGGTAACATTTTATCATGTTTTGGGACAGACTTCAAATGAATTTGTAAGCACGATTGTGATGTACTCTCTTCCTCAGCAAGATGGATGTTAAAGCTGTGTGCTCTGATCTCTTGCTTCTTTCTGTGCTTTTAGGTGAGTACCTGGCTGGAGTACCTGTATACTGGTCAAATGATAAACTGAGACATTTTCCCCCAATGACACAGGTAAGTCTTCGTACAGCACCACATTCCCTTTGAGTCTTTCAGTGTTGATCACTGCAAAGGTTTTGCTTACCTTAACTCATTCCATACCAGTCCCTGATTTTTCTGTATATTTACCTTGATTTAAGATGACAATTGCAGATTTAAATTCTTCACGAAAAGAGCTTTTGTTCAAGTACCAACATGCCTATAGTCTTAAGTCAGTGGTTCTGGCACTGCCTGGCAAGTCATGCTGCAGCTGTCCTTGTGGCAGCTGCAGCATGACTTGCCAGGCAGTGCCAGAACCACTGACCAAGGCCTGTCACCATAGTATGGAATGAGTTAATTATTAAAATGACTATTTCAATATAATTGTGACATCAGCGGGTGACATATTGAGTATTCTTATAACTTCATCAACACAAAAATAAAACTCTAGGTGTGATAAATAATTATGATGCATCGTGTACACTAGTCATGTTAATTTCCGCAGAGATACAGTTTTCTGCAAAAACTGCTAATGATCATTCTTCAAGCTGTTCAAGCGTGATTAATTGTGAAGCATTTTGTAATTAAACCTGCCTTAGAAACGCTAATTTTTGCCATGAAAAGATGAAAAGGGTTACAGTGTTGTTGGCGTGAACAGAAAACAATGTGTGCAGGATCCAGACAAGAAGAAACCGTAGCGAGCAAAAGTAGAAAAATATGTCTGATGTAACACCTTGACTTGAGTATTAGTGAGTATGTCTGTGGGCACAGAAGAGGACATTATAGCGGTCACCTTGTAGACATCACATGACACTTTCAGCCAGTCAGCAGTGTAGTCAGCGCTTGTGATCCTGTGCCATGGACTTGACATCGTGATGGCAGAAGAAAAATTAAACAAGTTGAGCATGGATGTGGAAAATGCCGACTTCAAGGTGTGAGCCCTGGGCCTTTTTTTTTGTTTGTTTTTTTTGTTTTTTTTGTTTTTTTTTGTTTTCTTTTCTTTTTAATGTTATTCTGGTGGAATCCTTGAACAGCGCCCCAAAGGCAGAGGGACAGGAAGCCGTGGCCATTCTCAGGCCAAGCGGAGTCGAGAAAGGGGTAGCAACGAGGTCCACACAACCACAAGAGCTCCTTTGGAGAAATTCCCCCCAGGGCACATCAAATGCCATGTTAAAGGTAACATAGCAGCCATATAGCACAGAGGCACGCAACTTCAAAGGCTCAGAGGGTCTAGATTGCTTCAAAGAGCATCAGCAAACAACCGGTGCACCTGCCTGAGCGCCACGTGCTTGTTCCACTTTATTTGGAGACTCCACATCATAAGCCCCAACAAATATATTTCTTGCTTAATCACGACGAGTCTCCAGTGCTGTGACTTCAAAAAAACTGATGACATTGTGTTTCAATGTGATTATCACAGGCAACTTGAAGCATCAGTGCAGGTCGGTTCCTCACGGGCCATGTCAAATTTGACACATGAAAGGGCAGAGAAAGAGTGGAAATTTAATTTTTGAAGCTGCCTTGCCAGCCAGGCCATTCTGAGACCTTACAACAAAGCACACATATTCCCCATCAGCCCAGTGCCACTCAGAAGGCTAGACTGTCCTTTAGTCTTCTAGATTGAAATGGAAGCATTGGTACCATGGCAGGTAGATTTTATCTAAGATTGTCATAATTGCTGACTTACTTAGCTGGATTTATACTGCTGGCTCGTCAGAACAATGATCCACCCATTGAAAAGGTTTCACAGACTTAGGACTAGTGTAATGCCTCTCTTGCTTTAAACTTGTAATGGAATGCCCACAAAATTCATCTTTCAATAAGTTATGAGATTCCATTATAGTGGCATTTGCGAACAGGTTCCAGCCGTTCTGTTGTTTGTCTGAAAAATGAAAAAAAAAAAAAAATCTCTAGGGTGGGTCCTTCAGAGCAGTAGAAAGCATTTCATCAGTGCTCAAATCCTTCCTCAGGTATTAGACAATCTCATATTGACAGTGAATCACATCATATTTTGTATTCCATTGAGAGCCTTTTGTGACGGAACTACAGATGTAGTCTCCTTCTGTTAAACTAAATGCATTGGTTTTTAGGGTTATTAGTGAAATAGTAGAATGTGGGTATTATAACTAGCCAGGTACTCACAGAATTATCTTTCTACTTTCGCTTCTCTTTTTTTTTTTGTCCAATGGGGGTGGGTGGGAGGGAGGGAGGGAGAGAGAGAGAGAGTGTTAAGTAGTCAGTTATTGAATGTCAATGTAGAAAGTTCCTGAATGGGACTAAAAGGGATGCAAATTGATGTCAACCATATGTACATATATTTTTCATGCTGAAGAGTAAATCTTTCCCTCCCCCCCCCTTTTTTTTTTTTTTTTTTTGCTTTGTTGTCTGTTAGGAATTAGTTGGCATTGTGAGAGGTATGAAAGCTGGAGATGGCATGCATGCAACACAATAGCTCAAAGTCACAGACACAAAAGATGGAACATGTTTTTTATATACACCAGAGGGTTCAAGGGAAGTTCTGGTGAAAAAAAACCCCACACAAATAAGGGGTGTTATTGACTTACCAATCTAATGCAAATTTTGAATATAAATTCTGTGCTTTACAAAAGTTGGTCTAGAAATGATCCGACTCTGATGTAACTTTGGCATTTGTTGCAGCACAGAACAGCATTAGCTCCTTGTTCAATGTCAGATATTCATACAAAACAAACAAAAGCAGATATCAGTTGAAGCTGAAAGTGAATCAGAAGTTCTGTATGAAAGAGGTGTTCCCTTCACAAAGGATTTACCTTTCAACTGACACGCTCTGTCAACAAATGCCCTTTTAATGAAAATGAATAGTGACAATGCAGTTCACATTTTCTGCCAAGTTATTACATGTTCATGCCCTGGATAAAATATCCAATTACACACTGTAAAGAAATCCGGACTGAACTGTTTGTTTCCTCAGTTTTTGACAGCAGTCAATGTGCTCCGAGTAGACATAGAGATACTGGATTGCCATTCATTTTGAAAGACCTTGCAGTCCCAGCATGCCTTGGGTTGCTGACACCATGAGAGAGCACCATAAAGGTCCAGGTCAACAGCTTTCCCTGGCATGCATAGGGTATATTGCACCCAAAGCATGTTTAGGAAGGCTGTTGACTCTGGCAGTGAAAGAGTTACTGCTGTGGAAAGTAATAAAGGCTTTTTTCAATATCACATCCCTATATGTGGGCTGCATTATCTTCCTTAAGCTTTTTACATCAAAAGTAACATGCTTTTTTATCATGTGAGATTAAAGAGTGTGGATTTTTTAGACTACATTTTTGTACACAAAAAATGGGGTTTCTGATCATGCCTCTCCTTTTGTACTTTTGTCTTTGTTCTTGTCAGAGGGAGTGGCTTATCTCCCAACTGCCACCCCATTCCCTGACCATTATATATAATAGTAAACCGTAATGGACACCTGCCAGAGACCTGTTAAGTGTATGTTTTGTTTAAACATATTTATTTCAACTGGATCGCCCTATAGTACATCGAGATGTCACAAATGGGGGGGTTCTCCAGAATCACAGGTATTGGATCACTTACAGAGTTCCATGAAAGCTTCTAACATCAAAATTTTATGACTGTCAAAGACTGGGTGAGGGAAGAGTCTTGGCTGTCAGTTACCAGGAAATTCACAAATAGTGATTTAATTTTATGCCACTCCCACCCCCACCCCCAGGAGGAGGGGGCATGTAGCGATTACTTTGTCTTTGTGTGTCCTACAGACAGTTTTTACACAATAACTCGTTAAGTTTTTTGCTGAGGGCTTTCATATTGCACGTGCTTATAGTCCTGAATAAGGTCACGGACATGATCAAAGATGGGTGACCTTGACCCAATTCCAAGGTCACAGAGCCATTTTAGTGAATTTGGTTTTCATGTAATTACTTGAAAAGTTTTTTGACATAGGCCTGTCAAATTGCCTGTGATTACAGTCCTACATGAGGTCTCAATTGAGTTCAAAGATGGGTGACCTCAACCCAATTCCCAAGGTCACAGAGCCATTTTAGTGAATTTGGTTTTCACATGATAACTTGAAAAGTTTTTTTGCATAAGGCTATCTTATTGCACATACTTATAGTCCAGCGTTAGGGCTCACACAGGTTCAAACATGGGTGACCTCACACAAGTTCAAACATGGGTGACCTTGACCAAATTACCAAGGTCACAGATCCAATGTTGTGAATATGGTTTTCAAGCAGTTACTTGAAAAGTTTTGTGCATAGGGCTTTCATATTGCACATGCAAATAGTTCTGCATAAGGTCTCTGAGGAGTTTGAAGAAGGGTGACCTTGATTCAATTCCCAAAGCCACAAAGAGCCATTTTAATGAATTTGGGTTTCACATGATAAGTTGAAAAGGTTTTTACATAGACATTTCTTATTGCACATGGTTTTTGTCTCACCAGCGTAAGCTGTTGGCGAGACTAAGCAGTCACTTTCCGGATGTCCATCCGTCTGTCTGTCCGTCCGTCCGTCAACAAAAAACTTCGGAGTGGCTTGAATTACACTGGTGAGACATTCATGCCCCCAGGCATGACTGGTAATCCTACATAAGGTGTGAGACAAGTTCAAAGATGGGTCACCCTGACCCAAATCCCAAAGTCACAGAGCGGGGGGGGGGGGGGGGGGGGTAGATCTAGCAATCGCTGATTGCATTTTAACTTGTCAGCATGAAGCAATCAACCAAATGCATGCTGTCATCTGTTCTGCTTATTCCAGATGTCCACTTACACAAAGTTTTTCTTCAGGTCTTCATTTTCTTTCTTTCTTCCTTCCTTTCTTTCTTTCTCTCTCTCCCTCTCTGTTTTATTATGCCCCCTGTGTCATGCACCAAAAGTAGGTCACTAGGTTAAGTATCTGGGTCACAGTGATATATTCTTGTAAAATCAAGGCTATAAGTCCTTTACCATGTCACTTAGATTAATGAAACTTTACACACAGATGTATCTAAACGTAAGGGTGTATCATGTACCACAACTAGGTCACCAGATCAAGTACCTGGGTCACAGTGACGTATGCTTATAAAACTGTGTTCGAGCTATAATTCCTTTATTACTTAAGTTAAATTGGTGAAAAACCACACACACATATGTTGACCTAAAGGTGTGTCATGAAACAAAAGTGGTCACTAGGTTAAGAATCTGGGTCATAGTGACATATTCTTGTAAAATCATGTCCGGGCTATAATTCCTGTTCTATGTAACTTAGATCAGTGAAACTTTACACACAGATGCATCTACACATAAGATTGTGTCATGTACCAAAAATAGGTCACTAGGTCAAGTATCTGGGTCACAGTGACATGTTCTTGTAAAATCATGTCCGGGCTATAATTCCTCTACTATTTAACTTAGTTTCATGAAACACCACACACATGTATATCTCGACCTGAAGGTATGTCATGAAACAAAACTAGGTCACTAAGTCAAGTATCTGGGTCACGGTGATACATTCATGTAGAATTGCATTACACTTCATGCCTGGACTGTAATTCTGTGGTACCATTGACTTAGAATCATGGAAATTTACACACCTGTGTATCTGAGCATGTCATGATCAAAGTAGGTCACTAAGTCAAGTATCTGGGTCACGGTGATAGCCTATATTTATTGACTAGTCATTCCTGAATGAGATCTGTGATTAACAAGGTTATAAATGAGGTGAGGTGGCATGGATCCAGCAGTCTCTGATTGCCTTTTAATTTTATTTCATTTTTTATATATTTTTTTTTTTTTTAATTTTTTTTTTCCATTTCCTATTGCAACACAGTAAGAAAGAACACTGTGTAACAAAGTCATTGGGCAAGTTAAGCTGCATGGGGATATGGTTACCCCCAGCCAATATTTCAATATGAAACAGGACCTAGGTCAGCATATACCAGGATGAAATAAAATCACAGACAGAATTGCCAAAGCAAAGCTAAAGTACTGGGGGTATCTGCAAGCAGTAAGTGAAGACAGGTGATGCAGGAAAGTTTACAATGAAGTAGTCAAGGAACAAACAAAATGGGTCAAAGACATAAATAAGTTAGCAGAGAGATATGAATTGAGATATGATGAGGTTGATGATTGGAAAGTGTATATAGGTAAGACTGTTATAGAGGGTTGGAAAGAGGACTGGAAATGAGGAGTCAGGGAAAAGAGTACATTAAAACTAGCATACAAGGTACTAGAAAAGCCGAAGAAAAGTATGTGTTGGAATGCAGGTAAGGGATCCAAGCTTCTCTTTCAAACTAGCGTAGGAGTGATCAATCTAGAAAAGAGAAAAAAGAAGTGGACAACAGGTAGTACATGTAATGGAAAATGTAATTTATGTAGACAAGAGGCAGATGAGACAGTGGATTAACGGTGGCTGTTGTGGTGTGATGCATATAGAGAGACAAGACAAGATTTTTTTTTTGATTTTTTTTTCTTTCAGAAAGTGGCACAGGGAAGACTAACAAGGGTTTAGAATAGGTTCAGTGTTTAGAGGAAGAGGAACGTGTAGCATGGGTTTTAGGTTTAAAGGGTGGCTTTCTTGGAGGCAGGAAAGGTACTAAAAGTGTTCAGGACTACCTGGTAGGGTGATGGGATAAAAGATATGAATTGATAGAGTTAGGTAGCAACAGGGTAAATCAGAATATCAGAGTGCAGGGAGGAAAGGGAATGGTGATAGCCCTTATAAGGGCTCCCATGGGGGCTCCCATGGGAAATGCCTGAGCCTTAGAGGTGGGGATAGGGTGAGTGAGAGAAGTTTTGGTTTTTTTTGCTTTTTGTTTTTGGTTTTTTTTGGGGGGGGGGGAAGGGGTGGGGGGGTCTACAAGTGATGAGTCTAAGGATGTATCCAGGACCAGGGGCCCATGACAGCTGTGAGAGAGTGGGTGGTGGACCCTTTGCCTCGGCTCTGGTTCTGGAAAACATGGCAGCACAAGCTTATTAGGATAACATGGTTTCCTCCGCCTCATCTACTATTTTTTTTTTCTGGGCCACCTGTGTCACACAGGACTGCGGCACAAAAGCGAAGGCCACAGTGCTATTATTATCATTACCAAGTCATTAATGTATAGGCCAGGTCCACTCTCCATACACAGATCTGTTTCCCTATGCTTTCCTGCTCCAATCACCAAAAAATGCCCAAATGGTAATTATAATGTGTGTGTGTGTATATATATATATATATATATATATATATATATATATATATATATATATATTGTCATAATATATTTATTGCATAAACACACCACCTGGCATGTATGGCAAACAATATGAAGTACCAGAGCCACAGTTACATTGGGGTACTGCTGTGGGTCTTGATAAAGGCACATACATGTGTATATATATATATATATATATATATATATATATATATATATATATATATATATATATATATATATATATATATATATATATATATATATGTATATATATATATATATATATATATATATATATATATATATATATATATATATATATACACACACACACACATATATATATATATATCATGGAAGTGACCAGAAAGGTAATAATCAACACTGGCGGTTATATTAATTTGTTGTTTTTGCAGTCTCTGTTCAAAAGACACGTTTACATATTTGATTTAATAACACCTTCCAGGACCTTGAGATCACTGTTGTTGTACATGTATGTCATCAAGTACTAGAATTTCTCTTCCATATGAGAGCATATTAAAATCATATACCAGCAATGAGTCAGGTAGAGTATCACAAAACGACCCATATTTGGCACAGTCCAACAGAAAGTGGTCTTCATCTGCAATCAGGCTGTTCAAACATTAAGTGTATGGTCTTCTCTTGACTTCTGAGCTTTTGCATTAACTTGTATGGTGTGTGTGTGTGTGTGTGTGTGTGTGTGTGTGTGTATGTACGTAGGTATGCATGCATGTAAATATAGCATAGAAGCTCTATTTCAGTGGGCAGTAAAAGTGCTTTGAAGTGATGTTACTGTCTTAAGCTTGTCTTATGATGGTATCAGTATCTTGTATCTTGAATAAGTGAAAACGGGGCTGCTGGGTATCAGTATACAAGACTGTCAAACTCCTACCAAGTTTAATTTGTCATCTGCCAAGATGAATATGATAAAATTGAACCTTGTAAAATGGGAAATACATGTCATATTATAAACATACCGATTTCAACTGGATAGCTTAAAATAGTACAGAGGTACTAGTCTGGAGGTTCTGCAGTTTAAAGACAAACAGCACCATGTACAGGATGTACTGGACTAGAACAAAAGGACAAAGGAAAGCACACAACAAAGCAGGACCACACAAGTCACAGTTAACTGCATATCTTGTAAAATAGGACATACAGACACTGGACTTTAATGCTGCACATCGTCTCAGGTATGACATGTACATACTTCATATGGTGATAGATGTCAATCTTGCTGTTCTCTTTGCTTTAGTATCTATGGCGACTATGTACTGAAGGTAGTTACTGTGTTTCTAAAATGTTGCATGTGGTTTTTAGTGGACCTACATAATAGAAGTTGAACTTTGTTCTTATTGCTTTTCAACTGTTAAATGGCGATTTCAGAATTATCACAAATGGGTATCCAGAGTGGAAAACTATGTGATAAGTCATTCGGAGGTGGCATTTTTCATTTCTTGTCCCGTTTCTTTAGGTAAATGCATATGTACTACAGTGTAAGGACGCAATATGATAACATCAGAGTGCAGTCATACTGTTCAATGTTGAAAAGACTTTGAGTACTTTACTTTTAAAGAGTCTGACCCTTGTCTATAGCTTGATGGTTTCATCATGCTTGAAGATTGAAGACATTTTATCCTGAGTATGTCTGTGAGCGATTTAAGGCTCCCCACAAGGAATTAAGTATTGTATATAAGGTACATGTACATGGTACCCATGTTGATTTTTAAGGGGGATGTCACCAGCATAAGTGGAAAAAATTCAGAAGTGATGTCCATCGTGGTGTTCATGTGAACGTACTGCCCACATATGAAGTGTGGTGGATGTATTGTTCTTGGCTTGTCCAGGTGCACCTTTTCAGTTGTAGGCCATATTTAGAGGAGAAAAAGACTGCACTTTTATGTCTTGGTGACTGTGCTCAGAGGGGTGCAATTTTTTTTTTTTTTTTTTTTTAAGTATAGTATAAATTAAACATCTTGTCTGTGGCTTGTAAATTGACTGGAAGGCTAGTGGAGTTTGCATTTCTTAACACTATAAGCCCTTTTGGGGTGTATGAAAAATGGCTGGCGAGGTCCACATGGGTCCAGCAATACCTTGATAGCAAAATGTTTCCTTTTGATATGCAACTGGACTCTTTAATTTCGAGATAATGTTTTCTTCCCTGGAAGACCAAATCACTTTTGACGCCAGCATGGTATCACAGCAGGGAGCAAGTCCGGCTGATTGAAGGGAAAGGAGTCAATCAGTATAAAAAGACAACAATCTCAGTGTCAGCAAATTAGCACATGGGGGGTCATAAGGAGCAGTGGGTGGATTTGGGGCAATAGTGAAAGCTGCTGTGGGTAGAGAAAAACCAGGGGAGGAGTTCAGCGTGCTTAGTTTGATACCCGGCCATGATTTGTTTATTATATGTGAATGGGTTCATAAGAATTTACAACGTTGCAAAAAGGGAAGCCACCATAAAAGACTGAATAAAACTTCCAAAATGCAACTCCTCTGACTTTTAACACCAACACCTGAATTGAGTCATATATTCCTATTGCTTTTTACTTCGTGAATATCATTTTTCACATTTATCAACATTTTTTTTTTTTGCACAGGGAACTAAAATATGAATGAATAATTAATGTATCCCACTTGAATCACCATATCCGTTCAATGAATGTAGTTATCAGATTCCATATCATGCATATGTTGCATTAAAGTCTGACGTCATCAATGATAATACTGTCCTTTCTTGTAGCACTTGTTCATGATTTTATCCCAGTCTCTTTCGTCAACATAATTACAGGCACAGATAGAAATCTTCAGTTTCTTCTCTCAACTTCATTTCCTGTATTGAGTCTCTAATTGTGTCGTAACATGTTCAATTTCCAGCAGCAATTTATCATAAAGCATGTAACGTGACTAAAAAGCCTTTCTGAGGCATGTGGAACTTTCATCTGACAATATTTACATGGAGGTTCCTTGCATCACACTAAGCACCTGTCGTTCTCCACACCTCGATAGGGGACTTTTGTAATAAAGGGCAGAGCGCACGAGCAACTACCAACACTTTACTGTGTTGAGCAGGAAAAGAAAGACCTAATATAAACTGAGTACAAGCAAAATCTTAATTCACTTCCTATCAAACACAAAATTATTAACAGAAAACAGCTTAGTGGGCATGAGGAGTTGGGACAGTCATGATAATTTGAGTTTGAAAAATTCCACCTTTTCACCTTTCGGTCTCAGACAGGAAACTTGGCTGTCTGAAACTAGATAATCGGAATTTTGTTTAACCCTTTTTCCCCATAAACCAGCCAAAACTGGCTGGTGGTCAAATGTCGTCTGCTTCAGTGTTTTCAACTAATTTCAACAGTAATGAAAAACAATTTGGACTGAGAATTGTAGAGGAGACCTATCAAGATCACATGCCCCAGGTCAACAACTTTCCTTGGCATGAGTTAGGCACTTAGTGCCCAACTCATGCCAAGGAAAATTGTTGACTCAAGTGTCAATTCAAGGGGGAAAAGGTCAACTTAATAAACCATATCTGGCTTGATTAGGAAACATGAAAAGTAATTTGATTTGGACTCAGGTGAAATAATCGTGATAATACCCATGAGTAGATGTTCTAAGGTTACTGACCATGCTTGATGTCCGTGCCCACACACAGGTTGACATTCAATGGGGGGGGGGGAGGGCTGTAAATTGATATAGAGGACGGTCAGCCTTTGAAACATCAGGAAAAAAAATCCTTCCTCAAGTGTACAAGAATGTATATCACACTGCCATGGTGATGCAAAGGAAATCGTGGTACATGTACATGTATACAGATATATCAGTAAGCAGCTTTGTTTCCTGTAGCAATTTGTAAATGTACAGTCCAAGGACCTATTATCTTGCTCATGTCTCCACAGACAACTGGAACGAGGTGACCTACATGTATGTAAAGTTTTACCAGATTGTAAGTACCATACATGTGCTTCAAATGCCCAAGTTACCTAAGGTCTAGCAAAAATATATCTGTGGTTCAGGTGACCTGACAGACCCTACTAAAAAGGCCCAACCCTAAAATTAATGAAACAAAACAAAAAAAGTACATTCAATCTGCCCTTCCCTGATAAAAATTGATCGACCCAGGCTGAAAGATTTTATGAAGAAAGTGGCCATCGTGTGCCGTTATTTTACAGTAAAGTCAACTCAAACACAGCCTTTCATTTCAACTTGGCTGGAGGGTTAACTTCGGCTCGGGAAACAGCATAGCCCCGGTTGTTCAGTGATCATTATCATAATATTTCACAAGGCCCCCGGTGTCTGTTCTCTGAGTTGCTATGGCAAGCGGTTGTTAAAGTACTTTTAAAACATGACTTACTATCTTAACTTTAAAATGTCCGTTTGGTTGTGTCCTCATGAAGCAGTTATCATCTTTAGTTACAAATCCAAATGTGAAACGATATCTTGAGCTGCCACGTGATGAGTGCTACAGTGCTCCCTCTTTACAACGCTGATGTTGGGGCCCACAGGATATACCGTGTTATAGCAAAACCGCCTTATAACAGAGGGACTTTTAACATAGAAGTAACGGGGAAACTATTTCAGTGGGAGCCATGGTAACCACCGTGTCATATCAGAAACCACCTTGTAATGAGGGGTGTTATAAAGAGGGAGCACCGTATTTTGAACATTGCGCAATGCATTGATTGCAGGACAGTCACACAGAAATACATTTGATTTGGATATCAAAGTGAATCACAGAGGCAGCATACACATGTATATCATGATTGATGCTCTGAAACATTTGCAAAATATATACTTTTGGATTCATATATTATAGCACCCCCCACCCCCACTCCCGATGGTCTCAATGATCATTTAGAAACCATTGGTTGTGGAATCCACAATTTTTAAAATGGCAGCCAGGTCAATTGGATATTTGGAAGAGGTAAATACATGTATATGTGTGATTATATATTGTTGAGGGAAGGTTAATTTGTCGAATGAATGTAATGTACAATATATAATGGGACTTTTCCAGAGTGAGCCTTACCTGAAAATGTAACTACAACAACAAACAGTGACCAGTTGTAGGCCCCAGAATAGGGATTTTGTATCAGACACTGAAGTCGCCCCCAGGCTATGAATTAAGTAGCAGCACAGGCCACAGGGGGCAAGACTCCCCACTTAGTCAAAGATAGAGCTTAGTGGACAAGGTTGCCCCGATAGTTGATACAGGTCCAAAAGTACTGACTGGTACATGTTTGGGGTGGACCCCCAGGAAGATTTGATTTGAATCACACTGTGGGCTGCCGATGCATGTACCAGCCTGTGGCTTTGCTGCTAGAATTTTAATTTGATTACAATTTGGGCAGTGGTACTGGCAAGTGGGGCTGCCAGTCTGTATGGTGCAAGACTTTCAACATCGAATGTATGCATACTACTTCTGGCTTCAAACAGATACATATGGATGTCCCATGTTATTTTCGATGTGGTCACTAAGATCATAAACATTTGCATGGAACTTTCCATGTAATGATTTTTATAATTCTCAGCAGAGATGTTGATCAGGAGTAACTGACCAGTTCAGCGGTACATATGTTGACCAGGTGACTGTATTTTCTGCTGGTCCGCCTCGTGGCAGGCGCCAGATTACTTATTCCTTATCATATTGGAAGGCCTATAAAGAAACCATGGTGCTTCATTACTGATTTTGCCATCAAACCAGAGCCCAAAGTGGCCAATATTTTTGTCTCCTGAGTGAAACAGATGAATAAACATTGTATTTAGTTAGCTTCAGTTTGGCTGGGTTGTGATTATTAGGGTCTCATTTCCTGCAGTTGGTTGTTGAATGATCAAATGTGGCCTAAAACCCTGGCAGAGGATCATTGCGGTACTTTGTCAGTGTTCTACTTGACAGTACAAGTACCCGAAGACTGCTCCATCCTGTGCGTCCCCTGGTCTCTGACTGAAAGTATAACTCTTCTATTTTATCATGGACATTAACTGCAAATGACATACATTACATTAGAAGGAAGTATGTACTTAGATTTCTCATCTGAAAAAAGAAAAATGATTATAGGGCAGCTCTCTTCAAAAAAAAAGTTCCTTCTGTGTCTATCTGTAATTATAACCCACAAATGACATCAAGCAACATCTGGTATGATTAGTATATGGAAACACTGAAAGGTCCTTATAGGCAAAATGCTACTACCAATTCAATATCAATAGGAGTAAATTGTGAAAAAAATTCACACTGCATTAACTAATCCCCATCTCAGTTATTGTGATCAAAGGAGCCGTGGTCACAGTCAGTTACCAAGCTCACATTTGTCTTCCGGACAGTTAGGCCGGTAGATCAGTTTGAATGAACAGGTGTCAGTTTTAACACTACGTTGCCCAACGTCGCTTGGCAACATTACCACGAAGTATATAATGACAGCGCAGTCTGACAGTATTTCAGTTACTCCCTGACAAGCTCTGGTACAAGCAAAACTGGTTGGAGTTTTGTATCACTCTCTCAAGTTTTGTCTGCCACTGCCCTTGCCCGGTTTAATGTGTGATTTGAGCTCTTTTCAAAAGCCAGGAGCCTATACACTGTACAGTGTAATCAATGACGTCCAGTCATGATGCTGATCATTATTTGTATTATTTGATTGCAGACACTCCACTAGGTGGAGCTGTTATCAGTACGTGTGTGTTTTAATGCAGGGACTGACTGGATCATGAGGCATACACTGCACATTGATATAGGTTTGGCAACTGCCTAGTAGAACTGACATACACTTGTGGAACATTTTCGTGCAGTACATGTAAAGCCTGCAATATAAAAGTCAAGATATTCATTGTGGGAAAAATCGAAGGGATAAACTTGGATTAACCCTGTAGAGAATAGGTACATCTACCACCTTAGCACTTATCATTACTCTTTATTGGCTTATACATGTGCTGTATTATCCATTTTAAGCACCTCAGCCCTATTATAAAGTGTCTGTCCGCCCCCGGTGCAAAAGTTTTAAAAATATTGGAAAATCGTGGATGTTTTATGATGATTTACCAGTTGATACAGCTAAAATATATCAAAATTAGGCCTACAAATGGAGCTCCTTTCTATTCAATTTTCTAAGCATTCCAAATGCTTAAAAGGGATAACAGAGTCATTTGAAACCTAAATGCTAATGTATTCCCAACTTTTTTCCCCCATTGAAAATGACTAGACATGGTCTGATCTTGTAACTGTTGTCTGTGTGTTTTTGCCATGGAGAATGATATTAGCCCTGAAGGCGCTGATTTAAGACTGAGTCAACAGCTTTCTTCTGGACACTTTGCATGCAAAGCACGCAGTGTTGCAAGGAAAGCTGTTGATTAAGACTACTTTTTTGCTTTAGACAAGGCTTGCTGGTATTTGAATGAAAGGTATCTTCATGAGGAATTTGAATCTTTAAACCATTATGTGTTTAACAGTAATGAGAAAAAATGTCTAAAGCCCTGATTAGCACTTTAAGGGTTAAGTGATTACACAACAGCTGTCCTCAGTGCCTGCTGTAATCAATGAGCAAGCTGTTGACCCAGTCATCAGAGGGTTAAACTATATCCACCATTGTCATTCAGCACTATCAAAAAAAAAAAAAAAACTGTCACAGGGTCACTACATGGAATGTTACTGGTAAGTAAATGTTCCTGTTTGGCATAGAATGGCTTGATCTCCAAAGTCCATGAGATGGACAAAAGAAAGAACAAAGCATCTTCCTGGGTACCTGTGCAACGAGAACGTCCAGACAATCTGCAGTGGCTTATGACATGTTTTGCCTCGTAGCAGTACAATATGATGAGAAGAGTACAGAAGGTTTAAGTATATGTTATGCCTACAGTGGACAGTCTGATTGGAGGGTCAGCATGCATATATATATATATATATATATATATATATATATATATATATATATATATATATATATATATATATATATATATATATATATATATATATATATATATATATATATATATATATATATATATAATATTATGGCTCTAGAGGTACAATATTTTGTGTCCAAAAGGGGTGGGGGAGGTTTTGCACATAATGCACCCAGCACTGGGCAATTGGCATCAACCAAACAGAGACGTGCTGAGAGCTGGATGAGGTCAGGGACGTGCTGTTTAGATAGCATGTCCCTGATAAGGTGAAGTCTTGGGTATGTATGAGCACTAAGTAACTGTCGGGGCCTTATTCTTAATAAATTTGTAGAGCAACACTGGGGACAGGGGGCGCCGGGGTGCATAAAAGAATAGCAAATCAGTCAGGATTGCAAGTAAAGAAAGAGCTATACACATGACAAGGAATGGAATGCACACTTGGCCAAGAACTACAGCAAAAAGTGTTTTACGATGAATGGGTGCCTGTGAAATATGACAGAGGCGATTATAAATCACCGTTGTGGTCATAGCTAGAGGAGTAAAAGTGTTTTCATGTCTGGTTCACTTTATGTGCGAAAGGAGAGTGACACTAAAATGTAGCGCCATCTATTTCCAGGGTCTGATAAATAGAACTACAGAATGCTAGAATGATACGTATTTCACATATTTGTGTATGTAAACCTGTCACTACACCGTACCTTGTGTGGGACAACAACACACAAGAAGTTTTAGGGTACGATGTTATCAGCTTGTCCTGCTGTGCAGACCAACTGTCTGACTGTCTGTCCGTCCATCTGTCACACAATCCTTGCAAGCAAAAATGTCTCCTCATTCTCAGACATCAAACTCAAAATTTGCAATAATTGTACCACGACATTATTTTTTTTTGTTAATTTACGATTTAGTGAACTCGACCTCATTTGATAAGTCACATGACCCATGTGTGTGCAAAGGGAGTAACATCCAGTCTGTCCACGATGACTCTTCTAGTTGTTTTCTGGATGCAACTTTTATCCATGAAAGAAAATATTAGTGCAAGGATTTTGAGCGTAGAAGGCGGCTTTCCTTGCTCTATTCATCAGCTTGCTGTATATTGGTGAACAATAATGCTTGGGTTTACCAATTTGTGTCAGAATACAGCTGTAGATTGAGGTCAACTTTGGTGGTCATGTTCATTACACTTTTGGCAGCATGCATCTAAAGAAGATATGAAATACATGTATATTTATCCCGTGTCCTGTGTGGTCAGACATTTTCCTGTGAAAATGAAGCCTGACACCCACAACACAATCAGATGAATATGGATGTGACCATTGCAGTCTTGCTGGATTACCGTCAGAATGTGTATTCTTATTAAAGGTAATGACTACTGTTACCTTTAGAAAAAAACCAATCCAGTTAGTCAAATAAAAAGTAATTATATCCACATCCTATTTGCCGGTTGAGTGTTATGGACTAGGTCATCATTAACAACAACTTTTCTTTTAAGGGATGGTTCAACATTATCATCATTTTTTAATTAGTATTTAGGCTACTAAATTCTACGACCCCCTCTCCCCCCTTCCCCAATTAGTGCTTTAAAACTGATGATTTTTCACACACACAAAAAAAAGCAAAATTGCACAAAACAGGCCAAAAATTGACCATCATTTTCCATATTCTGTGAAAGTGTACAGGCCCATTTAACCCCCTCCCCCCCTTGCACACTGTAAGTACTAATTAAAAAATGATGAAAATGTTGAACCATCCCTGAGATGGCTGTTGGATTACAGGTCAACAGCTGACCTATGGCAGTCCTTCAGGGGTCAACAGCTCTCATGTGGGAGTCCTTCAGGGGCCTTTTCTCATGAGTAGGTGTCTGGTGACTAGAATTAAGCAAAGTGGAAAATAAAAAGAAGCTTGAAGCTTGGCCTGCTTAGGAGGCAACATGACAGTCATGCAGAACATCATGTAAAAGTTACAAATTTGAAAAATAGGACAACTTAGGTATGTGTTGGTTGCAGTTTCATGGGGTGCATTATGCCCAAATAAGAGGCAAGCAAAGCAGTTGACCCAGTTTACCCTTAAAGTGCTGATTTAAGATTGACTCAAGACCTTCCTTCGGGACACTTTGCGCACAATACGCGCAAAGTGTCCCGAGGAAAGATGTTGACTAAGACTCCCTTTTGCTTTAGACTAGGCTTGCTGGTATTTAAATGAAAGGTATCTTCATGAGGAATTAGAATCTTTTAACCATTTTATGTTTAAGAGTAATGAGAAACCAACTATAGCATTGAGTAGCACTTTAAGGGGTACATGTAAGTTTGCCCCGTCCCACTCAAATCACCCAAAAAGCACCCAAATGTAAATTATTTTCTGCTTTGACATTTTTACTTCTGTTCCTTGTTATTAGAAAACTTTTTTTCCCGAGATTTGTATAAATACCATGCATGATGGCATGCCCTCAGTCAATAGTTTTTGTTGGCATGGGTTGGGTGCAATGCATCAAGCAAGGGTCGGGGAAATCGATTGTGTCAATTGTACTCTGACCGGAAAGGGGTTAATAACACGTAAAGCTTTAATATGAAAAAATACAAAATAAGAAATTTTAGGCATATTTCATTGACTGTGGTATGATATTGTTTTTTTCAAATTGTTTGTATTGGAGATGTACCTTTCATATATAAATTTTGACTTGACTGTTGGTTTTACATGTAGATTAATACAAGGTTGTTGTAAGGACACAGGAAATTATATTTACAGACTAATGTGCATCAGTCTGTCAATTTTGTCTTCAAGAGTATAGGTTATGCCTTTAAGGCTGTATCAAATTGCCTTCAAAGAACACTGTGCCTGCAAGTCCTATGTTTGCCAGATGTTACAGCCAATGAATGTCACCTTTGTACTGTGGCAGCACAGCTTTTTGTATAGTATAAAAGACAAGTTTAGAAAAAAACTATATAGATACAATGACCAAAAAAAAAAAAAAAAAAAAACAAAAAAAAAACAGCTGAATATTGGAGCCTCAAATTGTTTTTCCATTCATTATATATTACCTAAAGGATATTTATTGATTAATGAATATATGAGCATGGCTGTCAATTTTAGTTCTTGATGTACATGTATGTACAAAGAGCAGAGCTGTGTTCTTTGCATCGTCTTTCCTCACTTTGCTGAAAAAAATTTTTTTTCTATGAAATTGCTGCCAGTTAAAGGGGGAAAAAAAGAACATTAAGCAATGAAGGTTGAACTGGTTAAAAAGATTTGTCAAAAAACCCCTAAAAAACATCATTAATAAATTCATATTTTGCCTCCAGAAATGCACCAGGAATGTAGCAAATTCCACCATTTAAAAAAGACCTTTTCTTTCAGAACACGCCCCCAAGAGCCCCCAGGAGTAGGTCTTTGCAGGCAGCATACCCCACTTACGTGTGGCACCCTTTGTTAACATACAAAATAAGATCCACTCTGAACACCCCACCCCCCACCCTGATAATTCTTGGCTCTGCGTCTGCATGTGCTCATGCTATATACTTGTACAGTGTACTGTATAAAAGACAGAGTGGGATAATAAGCCTGGTGTGTGTGCTGATAATAATGAGCTTTATGGTACCCCCCTCCTCCAATGATGATTAATAATTGCTTAATTGACACAACATGCACTGAGCACCTGCTGTGGGATTATTGTCTAAGTTATGTTTCTGGAACACAGCTGTGTTTTTTCCATAACAACATGCATGTGTATCTTGCTTAGTAGCCATTGACCCGGACATAAATGTCATAAAAATTTGATGATTATCAAGGCAGAATCGTGCAATGTACCGCCCAGCTGAATTTTCATACCCTTTCTCTCAAGACAGGCCCATGCGGAGAGCTGAGAAGAGGCCTGCAAGCTAATCCCGTCTACACACGCGGCATGCTGGTTGTCTCAGTCAGTGTCTTACTTTTGCTTAAACTGCCAACTATAGTTTGACTGACCAAAACAGCTGCCGTCCTTGCAGTCTTTTAAAATTTGGTAGGGTTCACACACAACTGTACACTGCCGTGACCAGTTTCTCTGAGTAATAGGTTGATTTAATTAGGACTTGTTTATTTTCGAATTTAAAATGAAAAAAAAATTATGATTCCCGATATATTTCATTTTGACAAAATGAACAAAAAAGTCAGGCAGTGGTTTTTGACTGGCTATTGGTGAACTTGTTTTGGTAAAAACATCACTTAAGGAGCTTTGAGTCCAAGGAGATTCTTTGAAGTTTTCACAAGTGCTTCCTATGTTTGGCTTTGAAAATTTAGGGTAAGGGCTCTGTTCAAAAAGTACTTTAGGCTCCATTTTGGTATGTATGAGAAAATACCAGGTGAGACCAGGGGTGAGGGATGCCAATAGCAGCGAAGTCCCGGAAAAAAAAAAAAAAAAAAAAACATCATTTTGGTATGTAGCCAGGAAATACATGGTGTCGTAGCATAGGTCAAACACGCCCACCCCCGGAAAACTTATCCCCTCCTGGATAACCCCTCCCCCCAAATTAATCATATTTTATCATTTTGTGTGGTGTTCTGAAACCTATGTATTAACTGGGCACCCACGGGAACCATTCATGAATACTAGGACAGGTATATCCTGATGTACAAAGGGTTAAGGTACTTCAAGAATTAAAATTCAAGTGGGTGACATTCCACAGCCTTGAGCCACAAGTGCCCCAAAATGGTGTCTTCCGGCGGAACCTACCCATATATTGTATAACTATTAAGTACACCCTCGCCAGGCCTTCCTGGGTCGCGGAGAAAGTATTTTAGGCCTTTATGTTCCTCTTAATTACTACTCAGGGCATACAGACAATCAAGTGTTTTCTGTGTGCATTCTATAGCAGAGAGTCCAGGTAAAAGTTCCTAGAATTCATATTTGTGGCATGTCTGAAAAAGCTACTTACATGTAGTCAGAGGGGTGCTATAAACTTACATGCAGGACAGGTGTTCTAAATGGAATTGATACTGTGAAATATCTTTGTATCAGACACGTATGTTTGTCCATCAATCTACATTGTTGACTCAATATCTAAACATAGATGCTTGTCAAACTGTGCAAAGGACAAGGCTGGACATGAGTGGAGGTTGACCGCACAGAAGCCATATGCCATATCCCTTTGTTGAAGACTGTGGACATGAGCTAATTATTAAATGAGTCTGTCAGACGAGGAGAATGATGTGCACTTACTGTGAAATGTCCACAGCGCAGATCCTGCACATCTGACGGTCATGTCCGTTACATTTGAGGTTTCCACCTTCCACCAGGCCAGGAACTCATGGGCAAGATCACCTGTTGATTGCCCAGTGCTTTGGGCATCTGGATAGAGACACTGAGAGATCAATTGTTAGTGTACGTGACAGATTAAAGTGCTGAGCTCACGTATTGTGTGTGGAGGTACAGGTATGAAGGGCACGTGGTCTTTCTTCAGGATGTCGTACAACTGAAGCTAATACCTGATCTGGTGAACATGTGTAAGAAGATTAACAACATATTTGAAACTCTTCGAAGCCATATCAAAGCATGCCCAGAAGCGAAATCAGTCTTTTATATGCAGATAAAAGTGAGAAACATTGACTGGTTGGCCCATGCATGCTTGCTTGGAAGCTGCATCTCACAATTACATTTGAGGGACAGGCTTTATGAATTTATTTTAAATTTAAATTTGAGAATCCGAAGTTCATGGGTACTATTTAATATTGATAGGAAAATCAATGGTATTTATTTTGGTATTGTTCATATAGTTTTAAGTGACCTTGATAGGTCATATGGACGTATTGACCCATATCTTGGTAATATTCGATCCCAGGCCCATGGTATCTGCATGTATTGAAAATTAATTGGAAAGTATACCTGTGAATTGTCATATGAAATTGCTATTTTGACCTTGAGTGACTTTGAATCATCAAACTGACATATTTGCTTGTATCTTGATAAAGGTAAATGCTAGGCGCATGTGTGCTATTAAACATTTATAGTAAAAGTGCCCATTGGATTTTCTTTGGTATTGTTTATTTTAACCCTGAGTGTACCATATATACTGACAACTAAGTTGGATTTGCAGATGGGTGACCTTGACCTTATGTCTAAGGTCACAGGGTCACCTAAGCTCGAGAAGGAAACTTATTTTTGTGGCATGAATGAATTAAGGAAAGAATCCAAGATGGTGTGTAGCCACCGGTAATCCATTCTGTCTATGCTATCATATGACCATTGGAAGGCAAATAAACGTTGTTATGATCATCAAAATTCAGTGATTCAGTTCATTTATCAGAAAATTAACAGCTGTAGTGCCCATATGTCTTCAGTAGAATCAGTCCCCTGAAGAGTAGAAGTTTTTCACCTGTGCCCATGTCTTAAGCAGTGAAGGGAGCTCCTAGAGTGCATTAAGTTTGTCTTTCTGAGTGAACACATCACTGGGCGTCAGAGTGGTATTGAAAATCAAGACTTGTGTGGGGAGTACTTGTTATGTAAGCAGGGAGCTATCATCTTCTGTCCTAGGTCATGTTTGTGGAGTCTGTGATTTTAAATGTTCATATGATCACTCCTGATCCTCTTCTTCAGCAAATCACAGACTGTGTCCCCAGAAATGCTAACCAAGCCAAGCTAGTTACATAGCAGAAATATATACATCAGTGAATCTAGTTCGTTGCATGGACTCAATGAATTTTTTTTTTTACGTGCAGGTATGGCAATTACTAGGTTATAGAGTGGGTGATAAATTTCCTCAATGGATCCTCAGAGTAAAAAGTTAATTTCCCAGCATAGGACAAGTACAAAAATGTAGCTGATGAAATTATGAGCTGAGCATTGACAGGCGACAGCTAGGCTTTCATGTGGGGTGAGTGAATTGCTGTACATTGGAGAAAGTATGCTTTCTTGTGACAGCTGATCGATTGAGGCCTGTCAAAGGACGAGGACCTCATTAGCATGACCGAGGCCATCTTGTGTGTCTGTTGATTTGTCATATTTCTCTTTGTGTGGGAAAGAGTGGTATACGCATATCTTGTGTCCAAAATGACAAGTGTCATTCATTTTCAGGGACAAAAAAAAAAGAACAAACAAGTCTGATTCAAAGCAAAACTTGGAAGTCAGTATTAGGGTGACATTTATACTGGTAAAAACGTGCATATATTGTTATATATATATATATATATATATATATATATATATATATATATATATATATTTTGGCAACTGGTGCAAAAGAATAGTTGTACCCCCCCCCCCCCCAGAACAGATACTTGGTAGATAGATATATGTTCCTTGGAGAGACATATATTATTTCCACCCATCAATATTTGCCCCCTGCCCCCCCCCCCAAAAAAAACCCTACTGTTTGGGAAATGTACATTTCAACTCAAATTATGTGGATAGGTTACAGTTTAATAGTGAGTATTAAATAATGCCAGGCCTAAATACTGTATGCATAAGTGAAAGTTAAGTGAAAATACAAATTGTATGGCCGGGGAAGAAATATTAATGAATATTTGTCCCTAAGGGCACTAAATAGTCTTCCAAGGAACCAATATGTGAAGGGAGCTGTGGTTTAAACTTATTTTATTCAGTAAAAATACATGTACAAAGTGAAACTTCACAGGTATGGTTGCAGTTGGGAAAAAGGGCTGAGGCTTCTCCAAATTCCGCTTGCAAAGAAAGGACAAGAAACAGAACAGACGGAACAAAACGTAAAACACACAAGAAAGTGATGGTCACATGACAGGGGCAGATAGTGGGGCTGCAGTCAATTGTCAATGCCATTAATACCACTTAAGGTGGAAGCTGTGAAGCTAGTGCGCAGTGAGATTGGCAACTTTGGATCGCAGTTACCCCTTTAATTTTGTCACAAGTACATTAAACCTATATATTTTCTGATTATTACATATCCATAGATTTGTATCCATAGAGTTTTTTTGCAGGATTGGAATTTTTTGAGATTTTATAGCATATTTTCTGACTTGGTAAGATTTTCACATTTTTCGCGCAGAAGTGACACAACAATTTTTATTTCAGTTGAAATCAGAAGAAATTTAAAATATATACCCATGCCCAGGATCAAATTCAATGGTTAGTCCTGAAATCGCATAAATAAAAAGTTATAAAATTTTTAATTTAGTCTTGACAGGTTGTTCATTTTCCTTCCGTAAACCGCTCCAAAAGTCACAGAAGGGGTTGTCAGAAAAAAAAATCCTGGGAACAGTTCCTGGATATGATATTTTCCTTTTAATGTCCATTGATTTTAATGTGATAGGGCAATTTGTACGTTTGTGAGGCGAGATACAAATTGTAGAGGTTGAGCAAAAAACAGTTCCAAGAAAATCGCATTGAAAGAAAAAGTTGCCAATTCTTACGCATTTATGGCTGTAATATGACACATACTCATTTCTTCTGTCCTGTGTTTTAATTATTGCGTGAAATAAACTTGTAGCTTTACCTCTGTGATGTTGTCATTAAACAAAAGTATATTTTGTGGCTTGAATCTTGACTTTTTATAACTTGGGAACACGACACTTGGCTTGTTTGGGTGTGGGTTCACATGCGGCTTTCCATATTTGGGGAACAGTCAGTGGATTGTGCTAATTTGTTTTTACATCAATAGAGAACTTCAAAGTAATCAGAGCAATGGTAGTGATTAGTCTGCACTGGCCCATTCTTCTCTCCACGGCTAATGGTTTCCTGTGAGTGACCCTTGTAAATAGCTCAATTGGTTTCCAGCGGTCATGGACTAATGACAGTGCAAACAATGACATGGTTCATAATCATGCCCATAAGCCATGTGTCCGGCACTGTTTAAACTTTTCATTGTAAATAAAAGTTTTGAGATCAATTGTCTCATATAAATTTTATGTTCACACATCTGAGTTTGTGGGAGCATGTAGTTTAAGTATCAGACTATCCAAAAATATGAAAAAGTGACCAGATGTTATCCAAAGGTGCGGCTTCAGACCTTCCACCTTAAATGCATATTCATATACTACATGTACGAAAATTAGCCGATGCCAGTTACTTTAAATGAACCAGTAGAAGTAACAGAAGGGGAGGTGTAGAATACATGTGTGAGTCGCATTAAGGTCTTTCCCAGCTGTTACTTTTTCGCAAAGTTTCATTGATTCTGTTCAAGCTCATAGTCAACACTGTGAAAAAATATGTACATTGAAAACCTTTCAGCTGGTATAATGGGCCTCCTCGGCACAGGAACTCATGACAGCATGTGTACGTGCAAAAATTTACAAAGAACTTTGTGTATACAATAAATTTGAAATCACAGAGCTGCATGTCAGCCAGTGTCAGCGTACGGTGATGTACATGTATTTTGAAAGCCCAGATGTCATTTGTTTGCGGATTTGTTCTCTTGTGTTTTTCACTGAGAAATTTCATGAATGGGAAGCCCAGTCTTGGAAGAATGCCCCACGAATCAGCAAATTATTATCTAGCTGTCTGTGTGTCAAAACAGGCTGTCTCTCCTGGGAATTAAACAAGTATACACTTGTAAACACAATGAGTGACTAGTAAAGTATATATATATATATATATATATATATATATATACACACACACACACACACACACATATATATATATATATATATATATATATATATATATATATATATATATATATATACATACATATATATATATATATATATAAGAAATCTACAAATACATGCATACCTTTGGACTCTGACGTGATTTGCCGAGTCTCCAGATTTGAAGACTCCAAATGCAATTATCTAGGAAATTGGTCCATTTTCTTTGGTTTCATGCACTTTTCCCCTGGAGCTCCCAATTAAAAAAACATTTATGGGTTAACACCTGTGTACATGTATTTATGGTCTCACATTTTAATACCACATGCAACAATGTGTTGCTATAAGCTTTTACGGAAGAAAAAAATTGATCAAGGAGTTTACAGTATCTTATAATTATGATGACCAAGTCTTCCCATTGGCTTCAATAACAGGAATGCTCAGAAGTTCAAAGCAACCCACATGTAAGAGAGAGCCGGTGACTGGCTGCGGTGTACAATGCAGATTTATTAATCACCACAAGCAGAGCGGGGGATGAAATCATTATTATTTATGGTCAGCTCTGGGATAATTTTCTGTTTGATCAAACGTGAATGGCATGAATAATTGAAGGTGTATATGCAACTCAATCAATGCTCAAAGTTTCACTGCTACAGATGAGTTTTGTGATAGATATTATGTAGTAGATTGCAGTTGGGTTCATCTGAAGATCGGCTTTTGGAATATCCTTTAGACACTTGACTGTCCATGGTATCCAGAATAGGCCAGCTGCTTTTGAAAGCTTATCGGCTACAGTCCAGCTCAAGCGTCTCTTTTTTGATCTTATTATGT
The DNA here is from genome assembly GCA_964020975.1 of Hermodice carunculata. Lineage (NCBI taxonomy): Eukaryota > Metazoa > Annelida > Polychaeta > Eunicida > Amphinomidae > Hermodice > Hermodice carunculata. The sequence continues at coordinate 92,476,554 of OZ026614.1, read as the reverse complement.
AGCTTTGATACTTTTGTGGATTCAAAGCAGCCAGTTGAGGAACCTCATCTTGCTGGCTTTTTAACCCCTGGAAACCTGTATCAACTATGGCCAAGTTCCTGCTTGGAAATTTAAAGGTTAATAATGTTTTGCGTGAAGAGCCCGTAGATTTCACAGCAGTACAGACAGCTTCACATTAAGATTTGAGACAAATTATTGTGGTTAGGACAGCATGATTACTATGGTATGGATTTTTTTTCACCGTCAAGTGGCTTGGTGTGCCCTTGTATTTTTTCACACCTACATGTAGTCAGGTAGGCCAGTGGGATATGTTTCTTGTATCCAGTTCTATACTATGATTATAATGTCAATCATCAATCTTCTCTCATAAAGTTAGGGCTAGACTACAACCTCAGGAACTCTGGTGTAATTTCACTCACTGGGACTGCCTTAATCATTGGCTAATGGCATGCAATGAAAGGTGTTCATTTGCAGCTAAAAATACCTAATGATAAAAATTTGTGAACATATGTTTTGGGTTTTTTTTGTTGTTTTTGTTCCCTTCATCTACAAAGAAAGTGAGGAATTAATTCTAATACGCAGAGCAGGTAAATCAGTTCCAGTTTGCTGAAATAAATTGGCATCCAAGCCAATAGAAACTACTCTGAAGTCAACATCCAATCCTGTAACTGTCAATTCTTATGCTTTTTTTTAAAAAAAAAATAACAAATGGTCTATCGACAAGTCTAAATCTGTCATTGCCAACTATATGGGAGTTTCTTGAATTGGAGGTTTCAATTGGTTCAACTATTGATTACACAGATATGGGCTTACTACAGACATCAGTAATTATGACAAAAAATCTATAAATTGAATGTTTTCAGGCCATCTTAGCAAAATTTATGAAAAAAAACTTGTATTTCAATTTGGAGGCCTTTTTTAAGTGTCATATACAGTTAAGCCTGCATTAAACTTAACAGTCACCAAATGCATCAACCTTTTGCAACCTTTTTCCAACTTTTTGAGTGAAAGGCAAACCTTTTTCAAACCCATTTCTAACACTTTCCAAACCATTTCCCCTTATTGCATTAAAACCCTTTTAAACACTTTTAAACCTTTCTCTAATGGTTAACAACCATTTCACACACTTTCTCAACCTCATTGATGAAAATGTTGAAATGGTTTGAAAAAAACAAAAAATGCATTTGGCTGTTCAGTTTTAGACAGGCTTAACTGTACATGTATAACATCAAGTTACGTGTAATGTGTCACAGCTTAGTACGAGGCCAGAGAAATCTGCTCGATCTGAGTCACATTATCTTCATGGGTCTTAACTACAATTCAAATTTAATTTGTTTTTTTAAATTCCTGTAGAAATTAGTAAAAAAAAAAACATTGAAGCTGATCACCTTTGACCAGCAGCCGGTTTTGGCCGGTTTAAGGGGGAAAGGGTCAATGTGTATCAGTCCAGTACATGCACTGAAAAGGGCAGCTTTTATTCAAGCTACCGCATGGTTTCCAAACCTATCCCCGGCAATGTTTACTTTTCAACAGTCAATCTTAATCAGTGTACACATGTACAGTACATGAGAAGTGTCAGATTGTTGAATTTAATAGAAGACAGATTGTTGTCGGATTCTTGTAATTCCAGTATTATAAGACCAAACACCCAGTGGCAAGGACAGCATAATGTCCTATCACATTTACATAGTCATTTCACATGTGTCATCATACATCATTTAGGCAACTAAACATGTGAAGTCCAAACTTTTATGACATTGAGCCCGAAAGGTGGATGTTGATGATTTTGTTAATGTCATCAAGTGCAGTTGCGTCCAAAGCAGACCCAAGCAGCATATTTCATCTACTCAGCTGGAGTCTGCCCTCCTTTGACAAGGTCACTTTTTAGTGCTTAAAAAAAGTGACTCAGATTCTAATTGGCTGAGTGTGGTTACTATGGTAACAGGCTTCAGTACACTAGGAACCAGAGCCTGCTACTGATCAAGGTGATTATGATGAACTTAGTGATTGGTATCTCAGTGTAAGGGGAGGGTCACAGTGTAGTTTTGTTTCCCTTACCTGCTTACTATAAATAAAATTCTGTCGAAGAAGGGAAGACCAAGTGTAGTAACAAGGCACTTGGTCAGCTTTGCAGGCAACAAGTGCGGTGTGAAGCCATATGGCCAAGTATTTATTTGAAGGCTGTCTGAGTAGTGCATAACTGCATGGACAATGTTACCATAATACCTTGAGAAAGATTCATCACAGCTTCATCAAATGTTTGGTGCAGTTACACCGTGCTATGGCACCTATCCTGGATAGAGATTACATACAAATACTGCAAAATACATTTTCATATTATCATTAAATGATTTTCTTCAGTTGTTATTTTACTTGAACAGTAATCTCTGTCACCAGAACTTCCCCCAAGAACACATCCAAAATTGCTCTTTGATTTTATAGACAACAATATGGAAATTGTATGTGAAGCGTTCCACTGCGAAGTCTCAAAAAAGAAAGAAAAAAAATTTCAGAATCGAGGAAAAAAAGATTGTGGGCGACGAGGTTAATCCATTCTCTGAAAACTATTTTGGCATCATATGATTATTTTCACTGAGGTGCCACCCTGATTGTCATGGATCTGGGGCATGAGGCTTGGCTAGATTTGCTTGCTGCCACACCTGAACTTGATACATGCATGTCATCAGACGGAAAGGGAGGACATTGGTAGAAGGAGGCAATCATGGCTGGCTTGTTGGCCTTTTGAAACATACATGTCAGCTTGCAAAGAGCCTGCGCATTTCAGATCTGATCTGGGTTTGTACAGTTTTGTTTGAAATCCTTTGGCTGATATGTCAACTGGAAAGCCATGTCTGAATCTTCTGCAGTGTCAAATGTTGCAATCGTGTCCTTCTTGGCAGGATATGTTTTGCAGGCTGCCTTTTTACCAATACCATACAGGTGGCTTACAGTATCACAAGCTGTGATACTATGGTATGCAAGTAGGCTTGGCATATGACCTGTGATAGGAGGGTACTTTAACTGTATGTACTGGTATATATTTTTGGCTGTTTTGCCGTTCCAGCAGATATCTATGCCTCCAAAACAGTTGCATATGCCAACAGAAGCATCAAGACATCATTATCCCTGCTTTCAACAGTGACACAATGTAGTCCATATTTAACTACTTCTGCAGCATGGAACGCAAATATTGTGTCAGCCTTTTTGATGACTTGAGTGCAAGTGCTGCATATCTTTCACGGAGGAAGAATTCACTACTTCGTCATTGTCAAAGCCACCAACAACTATTAATTCCCGATTCGTTAGGGTTGCTTTGGCAATAATGCATGGACCAAGAAATGCTGCAAGTTAGCTTTGTTCTCAAGGACAGCCATGAAAGATGGCCATGAATCCAGAAGATGGATGCCAGGTCTGTCTAGGATCTTGAGTGTATTATCCTCAAACCCCCAGACCTTACTTTCTTACTTCCTGAGTTCTTGGCTTTACTGAAGCAGGTTCATATGCATTAAAAGTGACGTTGACTCACAAACACGTCACAAAAGTATCAAAACACACTTTTGGTAAGAATGTCTGCCAAGTCATCAAAAGTCTTTACATTCCCCAGCTTGCAAAGAAGTGCATTTACTGGTCCCATATGCCATCTTATTATTACACATGTATTCAAAACAGCTGCTGGTGGATCAGTTGTGCAAAGAAATCACTCACTAAATGAGCTAGAGGTTCCTCGTCACGTTCAAGGAGAGTGGCCGAGTTTATGCAATTGAAAGTACGTGGTACAGGAGCCATCTCCTGCTTCACAAGGTTTGGCATATTACCATTGCGACCATTTGTAACTGCACGAAACAAACGTTTTATGATGTTCCTGTCTGCCTTCATTGTTGTTGCACGGCCAACTTTTTTTCCTTACATTTAGTTTGTACCTACTTTTTTGGCTCCCTTTCTCGCTTGCACCACAAAAACTGTCTGACACTCCAGACACTGATCTTTCAGAAAGCATTGCAAGCAGGATGCATTTTTTCTTTGGCGCTTGCTTCTGAAAAATCATTCTTCATGTCATCTGGGACAACATTGATAGGAATTGTCACCAGCTGTTGGGAATCACAACCAAGAGCATTGAATGCCTTTATCCGGGACCCCAGGCACTTACTTAAGAATCTATCTTTAGTGTAAATTTACCAAGCACTTTGATTTTTGTTTGTTGGCAGACAAAATTAAGCAGATGTAATTTTTGTCTTCTGAAGTGGGTGCCCTGATTTCTGTCAAAGAAAAGGAAATTATTGGATGGGCATTTACAATACTAGAATTGTCATTCAAAAATTTTATTTTTTGTTTTCTGGAATTTTGTTGCATATGCTTTCTAAAATTATGAAAACAAAGCACACTTTCGATGGTTTTCTTCATCTCAGAAAAATAAGTGGACAGAGTTTAAATGGCAGTCTTTTTTTTGCCTAAGCCATATTTCCTACATGAATTTGTTGCACGAATATAAAAAAGAGCAACAGAGAAATAAAAAATAAAAATCAAAGTCAAAATCCCAAAAGTTGTGTATCATTGAAAATACTCAAAAGTGCTGACGTTCAATTTTGTGTGGAAAAGGTGAGATATTTATCAGCAACAAGAAGTAGAGGATACAAAGTCACCATTGTTTTACTGTATAAGCCACCAATCTGCTAAACTTCACAGTATGGGGGCACATAAACATATTAGTCTGTGAAAAAATATTAATATGGTTCAATGTGCATGTATGCATATAGTGTATGTCATCCGTTTAATTGTATATATATAATAGGAGATCACACAGGTATTTACCATGAAGTTACAAAGATTTTCAATTTTGGGCCTTTTTTTACATTGTCCATGCTATGTCGCATATGGTGGTGACCAAAATGCTAACTTCTTGCGACTTCTTAGACCAAGTCCAATACAACTTGACCAAAAGTGACAAGGTTTTACTGCAATAAAGAAAATATGGAGCTTTTTATATTTTTGTATGATTTTTTATGGAAAAACCACAAGGTTTGGCTGTACAGTAAAACCTGTGTTGAGAGACCCCTAGGGCAGGCCAAAAAAGTGGTCACATAAGGCAGGTGGTCTCTGAAAAGAGGTATCATAACATGGGAAAGATGGCAAAAGGGACATGGTAAACATGGTCTGAAAATCCAGGTGGTCTTTCCTCACAGTGGTCTCTCAAAACAGGTTTCCCTGTATTTGTGGCCGGCACACATCTCTGAGGTAACAACCAGGCTAAGGATGGTGAGATAAAGGGTATCTTGACTTATTAGCACAGTTGTTGCTTTTTACAAGAACAGGAGAGTGATTTCTGAAACAAGAGGACTTTTCATAACGTGTCAGACACACTAGATTCAATAAAGCTCAACCTGCAGTGTATTTGATACAAATATAAACATGAGGAAAGCTCATTAAAGCGTGCTCGTGTTACTTGTAATTGGATCTGGGATGGTCTGACATGCATTTGTGAGACGATGTCATGAAAGATCGCAGTTTTACCTGAATTCTTGAAATGTAGTACATGTACTTAGCAAGCAGCACATTAGATGTCTAGAAGTGTTTAGTATTGCTAGTTGGCAGAGGTATCAGTTACCTATTTTGTGCATCCTTTTGTGGTCATAGAGCAATTACATTCAGTCAGTATTTTGCAGGTGGAGAGTATTCAAAATATTTGCCCGTGTCAGCCATCTGCAGTCAGTGAAGTCTGCCAGTGTCAATTAATTTGCTAAAAAGAGAGCTATGTGGCTTTTCATATACGATTCTTTAAGCGTATTTACATAAATCATGGTCCATTGTCCTGAAACGTGCTGCTTCATAATCTTTTGCCACCGTAACTGGCTTTGAAGTGCTCAGGTTGAATCTTTGTAAATATTTTTTGCTTACCCCCCGGCAGACCAAGTCAACAGGCTGACCTGGCGCACCTTATTGCACACTGTGGGTGCATGCTTTCTGGATGCAATGCACTCAAAGCGTTTTGAAGAAAACTGGTGACTGATGACACCAGATTCTTCCTGACATGAACAGCCTACAACGTGGACAACTGAGGTGTGTCGCTGGTAATGTGTAACGGGAGCACCTTGCGTGCCAATACATCTGGGCTAGGTCAATCAGGGGTCACTCTGTGTCTAAGTTACAGTACGGGTGAGAGTTGCTGATGAGGCCTGTCGTTACCAGTCAACTAATTATACTCCCTGCAACAGATTGATTGAGCACACAGTACCCACTCCTTGCCAAGGTTTTCATCAGTTCAGCCGAGGGGGGGGGGGGGGCTCCTATGTTTTTGGGTTGTCTGTCCAAGCTTACTTGTATTTCCATCTCGGGTTTCATCCAGCCACCATTTGTTTAGTGAACATGATAAGTGGCTACCTGAAACTCAAATTCACCTCATTTGTACCTTGAGTTAATTAATCTCTTTGCTCGGTTACATTTTGTTCATATTGACCTCATTTTCTACAGTTACAGGTGTTGTGTTTACTGTGGTTTCATATTCTAAACCAGGAGAGGTTAAGGGAAGCATGGGGTCAAAGTATTAACTGTTTCAGTGCTGACCATAACATAATTCATGTTGATCTTAATTGTCACGGTGGTGACTTCACCTTCGAATTTCCGGTGAAAGACCTCTCATTCAAGTAGCAGCATGCCTGTGGTTTCACACGACTGTTCCAGGTCAACAGCTTTCCTTAGTGCACTTTAGGTGCATTGTACTCACTGTGACGAGGAAAGTTGTCTATACGGTATCCAACTGAGGACTGAAATGTTTGAAATATATAAAATATCACCTCTAAAGTTTGGAAATTTTATGGGAATGCGTCCGTTAAGATTGGGAAATTTTGTGAAAAAGTCAGTCTGCATCATAGAATACTTCCTTTCCTGTGCCATTCTGGTATGAAATAACTGCGAAGTAGACTTAGTCTCTTTTAAAAAAAAAAAATCGATGCAGTGGTGTTAGCCCAGCGTATGGCTGGTAAAGTACATGTACCCCTTCAAAACGAGTGACGCTATCGTGGCCATATGTGTCAGCAACATGTATGGGTTGACCAATAATCAATGTTTTGGTCACTTCACCCACAGGGCAATACATTTATCGATTCTCATTTTAAAGAATCAGATAAAGGGTATAATTGGTAGTTGGGTCACTGGATGTAAGCCCCTGTCAGCTACGTCGGTCTTTGAGCTCTGCACGTCTCCTGGTCGAAATCTGTGACTGCTCCCGGTGTTTGCTCGTGATATACTTCATTCAATTTCACCCTCCACATAGACCAGAAGTAACACAGTTTGCGGTAATATGGGTAAATTTGCCAAACTTGCTTGTTGGATTTATAAGACGTGACTGGCTGGTAGACTTTGAGCTACTGATATCAAACAGCTTCACATTGTGCGTCTTCCATTAGTGTAACTTCAAGGAGTTTTGTACACACACAGATTTTTTAATTGTTAGTACAGTCCGAATCGATTCCATCCTCTGACAGTTAGAATAAGGCAGTCAGCAGCTTTAATATATGTGAATGGTTGGCACAAGGTGAGCCCCATGGAACCATCCAACCAAGAAAGTTGTTGACCAGGAGCATTCTGTCCCGGCAGGTTTTATCTTGATTGACTCTACTGTTCTGTGACCATATATGAGACACTGATGCCAAAACATTGGGCAAGACAACATTGGTGTCCTACGCTTCAGCTACTTCATCACACAAGGGTGTATGACTTCAGGAAAAAGGCTTCATCATCGATTTTAAGTTTGCTGAAGGACTGGGTCAATACCTTTCTTTGTGCTCTGAGGGGACTTCTCATGCCTGGAGCATACGGCCCTGTCCACCCACCCAAGAAAACTTCTTGCTAGACTTTGTGCTATCCTGCATATGGCTGTCTAGGGAAGGCTGTGTGAGTTTTCACCATGGTTTCTAAAGAGTTAGGCTATTCCTCATACAAATGAAAGTGTTTCTCTAGTGACATGATTTGTTATGAGAAAAATGCAAATTGTTGAATCAAAATCAATTAAAATTGAAAAGAAAACCATTAATGAGGGGATACATGGAAACATTAGTACCTCTGTTGGGTATTCTGTGAGCCACGGAGAGCGCTGTGGTTAAGAACACAATTAAGCAGATAGATTTCAGTGAGACTTCTTGGAATTAATAAATTAATTAAAAGAATTAAGATACATGTACTGCTAGCCTGGTTGTCAACATGCTGTTGTTGAATGCAAATTTTATAAGACAAAGGCTTGTTACACTTTTTTAAAAATTATGATGAGGTGCTGTTATCGAACCCGTGTGGTACTCATATTGACTGCTTGGCTACTTTGAGCCATATCATTTTGCGAGAAGAAAAAAAAAAACCTATGTGTGAGCAGGTCCCTGTATTAAACCAGGCAGAATGTGCATCTTTTCCAAAACTAATGCCTCATGAAGAATAACTTTTAAAAAAAACGTCAGTGTCACATTCTGAAAAGAAAGAGTAAGCCTGATATGAGAATGAGTTGACATCATAAGCATTCATTTCTCCACAGCTGTCAGTTACACTCCTTGTGTGTTCCTCAGTATTCTCACACGCCTGGCACCTTTCCCCAGCCAGTGTTACTGATGTGCCAACCACAGGTTGTAGGAAACTTTCCGCATTCTTGTAAGTCCCCTCCTATCGGTCATATTTTCAAAGGGTGGGAACTACTTCCTTTTGAACTGCCACATGTGTATAAGTAGCATAGACCACAGTCAAAGTCATGCTTTCAGCACACACAGTTCAGCTGAGATCAGCTGTTCGCTGCATTCAGTTAGCCAAATTGCTGCATTTTTAATCAGCTTTCATGACTATGAAACATACTTGTATTTGAATAAATTTGTGAAAGACTGAGTTTATAACCTGTTGATGTAAAAGCCAGTTTTGTTAATAAAAAAAAATGCTGGGAAAAAGTCACTTGTTTGAAATTCACTTTGTGTATTTAGTAAATTATGATAGACCTATTTTCTTGAGCAAGTCAACAGGTAAATACTTCATGTCATTATTTGCTGTTAAAGGAACATCACATGGGATAATAAAGCTAAACATGGCCAACAGGTAATGTCAAACTGTGCTCAGTTCCGAATTTCTTTTACAGTTTTTGTCAAATGTATATAGCTAAATGAAACAAAATACAGCATTGCCTGGGCATTGTAGACAATGTTTGCAGTACGCACTGTTGGATTTTTTTTGTTTTCACTCGGCAAGCCTCGTTAAAACCAAAAAATCCAACAGCCCATGCCACAATGTTGTCAGCAACTGGCAGCAGATGCCAGACTGCCTATTACCCATGTCATGGCAGACGACTGCCGTCCATGATGTGTACACCTGAGCAGTGGAGAACACAGATTTTATACCTCTGTTTCTCGTTCCCCAGTCAGAAATCCAATGTTCTTTGAGGCCAGCAGGGAATTGATCCTCAAGTTCACTCCATTTTTTAATCATCAAAACGGCTGCCTTTGCACACTTTCCTTTGCTTCTTGCAATGAAATAGCTGCACAAGTGCATTTTGTGACAGCCGATTTATATGATCAATGTGTCATTGTAATATGCTGGTTCTCAAAATTAACATGATCACCACATTTTGCTGTTTAAAGTTGATGGAGAGGTTAATCAGGGGCACAAATCTATAGACTGAAATGCTATCTCACTGATTAAGTAATAGCAATTAGGTTGGGTTGCTAGATCGTTTGAAGGCAGCGTCTGTGTTGTAGACCCCTCAAGCCAAGGCTTTTAAGGAGAAATGGGGGGTGAAACCCACCATACGAAAAATGTAAACAGGTGAATGAGCTCACGTTTTTAGCTGAGGAGTACACAGTATGGCCACTTGGCACCAGTGTCAGAGATTTTGGTGGGAAATTAACCCTTTCCCCCGTTGAACTGGCCAAAACCAGCTGCTGGTCAAATGTCGTCTGCTTCAGTGTTTTCAACTAATTTCAACATGTACAGTAATGAAAAACAGTTTGACTGAGAAATGTACATGAGGTCTCTCAAGATCACATGGTCCAAGTCAACAGCTTTCCTTGGCAGGAGTTGGGCACCTAATGCCCAACGCGTGTCGAGGAAAGCTGTTGACTCAGTCTTGATTTTAAGGGGGCAGGGTTAATATGCATGTTCTGTATTGTTTCAATAAACTGTTTCAACCTAAGTTTTTTTTCTTGTACACCCATATACATGTATACGTGGAATGGTTAGGAAGATGATTCCAGACTTACTGGCACCCGTGTGTGTTGTCTCATATTGTTATTAATAAATCAATATGGAGACTGAGCTGGGAATTGTCAGGGATGGATCAAGACCATAGCTTTCAACACTCTTAAGACAAGGTATGTACTCAGGGGGTTAAAACTCGCACAATATTCGACTGCAGGGTGTAGGTCGTTAAAATATTGTACTGTTCTTGGCTTTGAAATGATAGGGACTCCAGATATATTATATGTTTGTACTTGTACATCCATATGCTATAAAAATCACATTAGTCTATATACTATTGATAGCTTAATGGGGTGACATTGAGTAGAGAATTTCCATATGCAATACTGTCATCAAGCATATCACAATTACCTGTTTCTTTAGTGATCGATCTCTGACTGTACATATATGATGCTAGGTGGCCCAAACAAGAAACTAAATTGTAGCATACATACAGTGAGCTATGTCACTGAACCGCAGTGCAGTTAGTACCAAGTCTGGATCATATTGACAACCTCAGTTCTCTTTCTTACTTTACATCACTTACACCACTTTCAAAGGAAAAAAATAATGGAATGAATTTTTCATCAATGCGGGGTTTTGTATGTATGAAAGGGTGTGTGGTAACCAATAGAAAATTATCCTAACTCATTTATCTGAAATGTACTTTTAACTACAAGGACTTTGCAACAATAAGAACACTCTTTTTTGTCTGTATAGATGGAGCAAATTTTATACCATCATTTTTTTCCTCAGAAAATACTTGGATATGAAATAAACTTCATGACACATCAAAGGTTATCTAATGCTGGTTTCACATAGATTATTAAATTATGTGTTTTTTTTCTTAAATTCCAGGCATGATCAAAGTAAATGAGATCAATGTGTAATTCTGATGTGTGGATGGTAGTTTATTTAAAAACATATTTCAAGGGTACATTGTATGTGGGAAGAGTTTTTGATAATTTTGTTCATTTTTAGATATTTTGGTAAACTTACATGCATGTATGTTGTCTGTAACATGTACAGATTTCAAAATCTAGCCTTTATACAATCTGAAGAAGTGAACAAAATACTTGAAATGTTCACCTGGTGGTCAGTGAACTACGTAAAACTTAAGATCATGATCATATAGCATACATGCATGTATCGGCACCACAATGGGTATATCTCTAAACCTAATTATGCCCCACCTCCCTCCAAAGGAGGGGGGTAGGGCATAATTGTAATTGTATGGTGTTGTATTTGTAATACTTGTAACTGCATATGGTGTTGTATTTACAATTAATGTTCACTCTGGAACAGTCCCATAATATATATTGTACATTTCATTCATTCGACAAATTAACCCTCCCTCAACACTAATCACACATATATTTTGAAGACTACCTCTCCAAAATATCCAATCGACTGGGCTTCCATTTTGAAAATTGTGGATTCTGCACCCAATGGTTTGTAAATGAATATTGGGATGATGGGGGGGGGGGGTATAATATATGAAACCAAAAGTATATATTTTGCAAATGTTTGAGAGTATCAATAATTATATGATATATGCTGTGGCCCCAATTCACTTTTATACCCAAATCAACTGTAGTTTTGTGTGACAGTCCTGCAATCAATGCATTGTGCAATGTTCAAAATGGTGCGCACCATGTGGCAGCTCAAGGTATAGTGTTGCATTTGGATTTGTAACTAATGATGATAACTGCTTCAGACACAACTGAGCGGGCAGATTAAAGTTAAGATAGTAAGTCATGTTTTAAAAGTCCTTAAAGACCGTTTGACATGGTAACTCAAGGAATGGACACCTGGAACTTTGCAAAATATTACTATAACGATCACCAAACAACTGGGACGATGCTGTTTCCCAGGTCCAGGTTAACCCTCCAGACAAGGTGAAATAAAATGCTGTGTTTGAATTGACTTTACTGCAAAATAACAGCACGCGATGGCCACTTTTTTCATGCAGTCTTTCAGCTTGGGTCGATCAATTTTTATTAGAGAAGGGCAGCCTGAAAGTACTTTTTGGGGGGCTGGTTCCATTGATTTTAGGGTTGGGCCTTTTTAGTAGGGTCTGTCAGGTTACTGGAACCACACATATATTATTGTTAGACCTTAGGTAACTTGGACATTTGTTGATACATGTTTAAAATGGATGTTCTTTCCCCTTTTACACGTTACTTCCTTTGACGTCAATTTAATTTGTTGCCTGGGCACAGCCGGAGGCACTTGTCATAATAAAAATGAAGTCTGTACATTTTGCATCAATTTAGTACAATGACTGCCTTCCAGCATAGGGAATGAGCAGGATGCCTGTTATGTTAGACTTCCCAGTTTGAAAGAGGACTCCTTTGAGAGCCTCTTTGTTCCATGTACATTATGCAGATTTTCAACATTAGTGCAGGTGAGAGTCCCAGGTTGAGAATTCAAATTGTGCAGGCTGCCAGCTATTGTCTATTGTCTGCCTGTTTGTGTGGCCTCTGTTTATAACCCGATGTTTCTTTATCTGCTTGGAATGGGACTTGAGGTGGTACCCATTGTGTCAGTGGCGCCACCAGCACACTCTGACAGCGCCGTCATATGAGGGATAAGTCAGTACCATTGTCAGGTGTGCAGACAGAGTCAGTTATGCCGCCTTCTGTGAGCTATCTTCAGGAGTCCAGGACAATGAAGGCCTGATGGTTTGCTGTGTACCGTCTTATTCCCACAACTATAGCACCAGTCCAACAGTTATCATCATATTTCCCGCTAGCATTCCATGAAAAGATGCCAGATACAGCGTACAGCAATGTTGGTGTCGTTTATGTTTGGATCAATCAATTGCTGAGACAAGGCAGAGCTGACACAGGTCTGTGTCATTACTCCTGATGCCGTACTTTTAGCCGAGTGGGTGGTCCTTTTTAGCCGAGGAGTCTCTCATGGTCACAGACCACATTTTAGGAGTTTGTAACTGATGAATACAAGGGCTAGACAATTTAATTATGATGGTGGAACTTCCGTCCCTGATGTACAGGCAGAGTATTGTTTTCTGGGGCATTCTGTGCATGAAATACTGTAAATTGATGTGGGTTTGTGATTGCTTCATCCAGATTTTTAGTGATAAATCTTCCAAGAAAGATGTACAAGCCCTTTTGACCTTCCCTTCTATTCTACTATTTTGGTCTCGTCCTAACTTGATTCAGCCTTTTGGCCTTGTGGATTCTGCCATTTTGGTCTCATATCCCTCTTGATTTCTGCTCTTGTGACCTTCCTCACAGTTGTATCCTTTTGATCTTCCTGTTGATTCAGCTTGTTGGGGTCTCCCTCTTGATTCAGCCCTTCTTGTTCTCCTTTTGATTCAGCTCTCTTGGCCTCCCATTTGATTCAGCCCTTTTGGATTGTCTGTGTCTTGATTCAGCCCCGTTGGTCTCCTTCTTGATTTAGCCCTTTTGGACTCCCGTCTTGCTCGTCTGTCCATTGATTCAGCCCTTTTGGATTGTCTATGTCTTGATTCAGCCCCGTTGGTCTCCCTCTTGATTTAGCCCTTTTGGTCTCCCGTCTTGTTTGTCTCTCCGTTGATTCAGCCCTTTTGGTCTCCCTCTTGCTTCAACCAGATTGTGCAGTGAAACTAAACATTATCAACAAATGCATTGACTACAGTGCAGCAAGAACAGGGAAGCTTCATCAAGGCGGGTGGGCAGGCAATGAATCTGGCCGTAGTAAACCAGATCACTTCTTACATGTATGTGTGTGGTTGTTGTTTTCTTCTGTCTTGTGTGATGATTGATTCTTCTGTTTTCCTTGGCACCCAAGTTCAAGCATCAAACAATCCATGGAAGACATAGTAAATATTTCCATCTTTATTAGTTTTGCTATGCTGTACTGTCTAATATTAGTATTGAAGCTGCGAAAACTACGTTCACGTGTATATGCATCTCCCACAATCTGCAAATACAAATTTTCATTAATTTTTTTTTCATGTGCCCAAAAAGTTGTATGAGATATTGACATTTGGCTTTGAGAGAGATTAAAGGGTAAGGATCAGGGAAATCTTGGCCCACTGCATCAGAAGTAAAAAATCTCTCATTCAAACAATTACGGGACCCATGGGAGCTTAGGTTATCCTGACTGGGGCAATTAAAGGCCAGCATCATGTGAAGTCCAGTACAGGTGCCCGCAGAGATCAAGTCCTCTGATTGGGTTTCGTAAAACTGTGCGGCTTCTAAGTAAACCAATCACCAAGAGAGTTTCTCCAGACATACAGGAGACATAGACCCAAGGGCTTGCTGGACAGTTTACCACGGAAAAGGAGGACTGTTTGGGAGCACCCTTCATGTTTGTGATCTTTAGCCCAATGTCGAGAGTCCAATGACATCATATAGCGTTAATTTGAGGCTTCTTTGGGCAATGCTTGAATGATTGGTGGCGACCATGGCAGCAGGGCAGGTGTATCTGTCACAGCCTGTGATGTATAGAGGTAGCACTTAGTTGTAGGACATGCCAAGCTTCACACTGGCTACAGACAACCACTACAGATATTCCACTTAAACATGTACGTGTACATCTGCTTTCAGAAGCCTGAATCAACGACAGTCTCTCAATCACATCGCCCAAAATGAGATGTCCGGGAAAAAAAATGTTTTGCACGTTAACATGTAATTACATACAAGAGCATTGTAAATGTGTAAAGTTCACCTGCATTAGTTAGTTCAAATCTTTGTGAGAATTGATTTGATTTTATTTTTTTGAAACACTGGTTTTGGAAATGTCGAGGCCAACTGGCCATAACAGAAGTGTAAACAGACAAAGATACATGTGGGAGGACTTTATATTGCCATGTAAATATTAGTAGAGAGGGTGAAGTCATTCCAGCATACATGCCCATATCCTATGTAGTACATGTATTTTAACTGTGTTATTATACAGAATCCTATTAGTGCAAAATATATAGCCACACATAATGCAACTTGATATTGCAGGTGGGAAAAAGTATTTTACAGTTCATCATCACACTATTATGTTCTTGTTTTTCATACTTTTTGGTGGGTGTTAATGTTTACTCTAGATCCAATGTTCTTGCCTAGAGTGAAGTTGTATTGATCCAAGGCAAATTTCAGTTTGTTTAATGGAACAACTATTAATTTCCAGCCACAATTTAGAATCAACACATGGTGTCTTGTTGCTCTGAGGAGCCGACACCTTTGTGTAAGTAAAATGTGAAGAAAAAGAAATCTGGCAGACTTAGCTGGACGGCAGCATCAGATGCACAAATGATTCATTTGTGCATTGTTGACAATATTGTACCCTCCCCAGCTATTTGTTGTTACATATTGCATTGGAATGCATCAAAAAGAATATTCCAATTTCAGCATGTTGGTAAATTACAAAACCCCCTGGCAATTCGTTCGATGTACTCCACAAAGCACATTAAGGCAATGGAGAAGTAAAAGGAATTGGGCTGTCAGATACAGAAGACACAGGTATAGAATTGATTTTGTTACTTTATTCTCCAGCATTGTCCATTGCAGATTAAGGCAAAGTCAAACTGATTAAATTTGTAGAGGATTTTTTTATCTTAGCTCAATAAAAAGTCACAATAAAATGCCTCAAGCACAGACCCAGCTTGAAGTACAAAAATTATATGGGAAACTTACCAGCAGGTTATCCTTTATGTATCTTTTCAAGCTAGGCCAAACAATATGAAAGCTCAACAAATACACATCTGTCAAATTAAGTCTAATTCATACCAGCTTGAGTCAGTGTCTGGAGACATAGATTGGCTCATTTGCGTAATCATCATGATTGACTAAAAGGAAACGCACAAGTGTGTCATTGAATTGTTATTGAATGTAGTCATGCATACAATAGAGATAGTCACATCAAGGCAGCGTTTCTAAGTGAGTTTGAAGGAATCTTAACTTTGTGACAATACATATCGGCCTTCTTATGCTCAAAATACTTGTTAAATAATCTTATTTGGCAATCTATCTTTATGGGATGTAAAAGAAAAACCATTGATGGGTACATGTTACCTGCAGTAGGATTTTGACTCATCCAACTTTAACCCTTTTGTTGCTCGGATTGCTGAAGGCACTTGGATGTATGGATATAATTACTGTCTGGCGCGATGTTTTATCTAAATTTCGTGTTGATAGAAAGCATTTTTGGTGAGAATGTAGATAAGACCTACCATGGTGGCATGGCATGCCCCAGGGTAACAGCTTTCCTCTGCAAGGGTTGGGCGCAGACTGAGGAAAGCTATTGAGTCCGTCTCATTCTGACCGGGAAAAGGGGTCAATGGTTTAAAGTTAATTGTTGACTTGGTCAGTGCTGTTGGGGAGCAAAGGCATGCACACTAGACAATGATGGAAACTTGTCAATGTAACGAGGAGAACCATTGAATATCTTGTGAGGTTAACGAGGGACATGCTCTATTGATGGACTGCCAATGAGTCCGGGCCTGATCTGAGTGTGCTGTGGTTGCTGCTGCACCAGTGATGGGGCACGATAATGAGAAGTTTTAATCACTGTGTCCACAAAGCTCTTCATCTGTGCTGGTCACCAGGCAGTCTTGTAACTTAGAAGGTCTTATAACCACCTGAGTGTCAGCTGTTCATGCAGAAACAAGACCAATGAGTGCAACGGGAACTCAAAATCTTGTCAGCACTCGGTGCAATGTGATCAGCTGCAAGAATTGAAACCTCATTATGATCCTATGACCATTGGTTATCTGTCTGAAAGGAAGTTTTTTTGTAGTTGATTACAACATGAATGGTAATTAAGACACAAGTCTTCCAACTTTTTACCTTGGGGGGGGGATGCAAAAGCCTCCTGAGTTTGCACTTCTCGATTGTGAAAAAAAAACGTAGCAATCAGCTGGTGGAACCCTGACTCAAGTGTTAAAGCTGCTTTCACGTGGGTACTCTCTGGCCATCTGCGTGAAAGGTACACTGGGACATCAGGTGTAGGTGATCCAATGTGACCAACGACAAAAGAGAATGAACAGGGAGGACTGGCACGGACAATGCTACACGGAACATGCTTTTGAGCTCACCATGCCCAGTTACCCTCCAAACAGATTAGTGCTCCCATTGGTAGCACATTTCAGGTCCCTGCGTGGACGTGCTATCATTGACACCATTTGCACATTGTCTGGCAGTCGCCGAGAAGTAATATATTTGTACTGTCACATCCAGCAGTTATATAAATATCCTTAATGGTTATTGAGCAGTGATGTCATCCGCATGCATAGCTGTACATTTGCTGCATGTTGTTGCCCATGCAGCAGCTGTTGTCGTACATACTTGCCTTCTGGCGGCCGAGCAATCGTGTTCTCTAGGGCACCTTTTCCACAAACTGCTTCCTATTGCCGGGCAGTAATGTTCTCTCACATACCTGGTCTGTAGGCATTCAATTGCCTTATGCTGCTGGCAGAACTGATGTTATATACATTACCACATGTCTGTGATAGCCGAGAAGTTGCTTTAAACATTGCATTGCCTTATGCTGACAGAACCGATATGTTACATACATGTACATTACCACATGTATGTGATCTATAGCTAAGAAGTTTTTTCTACACATTGCCTAAGGTTTGCTGACCCAATGTTGTGTACATGTACATAACCATGTAGTTGCTAAGCAGTTGCTTTGCATGTTGCCTTAATTGGGTTGACTGAACTGATGTTTTCTGCAATATTGCATAGTTGCTGAGTAGTTGGTTGTCACGTGCATTGCCTTATGCATGCTGAACTGATGTTATATACATGCACAGTGTACATTACCATATAGTTTCTAAGTACCATACATGTAATTCCCCGTGGCAAGCATGCAGACATGCATCAAGCACAAGTATGAAGTTAGTCAGCCAAAGCTGTAAAACTGGCTGCTCATGCCAGGATATAATGGTTAACAGGTAAAAATACATAAGACAATCGTGCTTATAACCAGGATTGTAAAATTGTACGATTGTGCTTTTCACGTATGAAATATGTTTAAACCAAGACAAAGAGCTCACGAGCAGGCAGAGTATCAACCAGACATCATTGAGAAGTGCCCCAATACAACCGTTTGAAAATGTCTGATACCTTTAATCAATAAAATTGTTATTGTTTACCCCAAGTACCAACTTTGTATCAGTCCACAACAAAGTTGTCCCAGGGAAACACCCAGAAAAACTGAATGGTACTTTGTGGTGTTGCATGGGGATCATCAGTCATTGACATTACCATTGGCAATTTCGATTTCACACCACCCACACATGCACTTTCATTCATACGCGTATTCAGCAGATTTTGTTCACGCCTCATTATTTCATTCTGTAAGACAGGATGTCACTTTAAATCCATCAATTTAAATCACAATACCAGCCAAAGTTGCGACTTGGCCAGACAGAAAGTTTGCTCAAATTACACACATTTTTTTGCCCAAGTTTTGAAATGTCACGGTATTTGCCATATCCGGAAAGCAAAATGTGAAAATCTTGTGGCTGGCTCGGGTCATAATGGAGACCTGAACCACCCAGCTTTGAAGTTATAAAACAACAAAGCAATCAGAGTAAAGTGGTTTATCAAGCCATGATTTGTTTGAAAAGGGCATAATGAAAGTAGGTATGCATGTCTTTTGACAACATTTCCTAGTTTTAAGTACATTTGAAAGACTGATCAATGAATGTATTATCACCGAGTTACCCAGTCCCAGCAAACGGTGATGACTGAAAACCGGCAGTCGTGAATCCGGAAAAAAAATTTCTGTACCTCGTGAATAATATGCACCAGGACTTGATGAAGATATTAATTTTGCTCGGAAAGGGCATATCAACTAAGGGGAATTATGGTAGTCGTTCTCCGCGTTGCCTTATGCTTGCTGAACTAACGTTATATACATTACCATATAGTGACTGAGTAGTTTTTCCCATGGGACATCTGCACTCTACAGACTTTCAGTGGTTAAGCTGGATTATTGCATGTACCTGTATCTGATCATATTGCCCTCTCTTTGTGCCTCCTGTAATATTTTTCATTCTGCGGGTTGAGCAAGAAAATATACCACCTGGTACTGTGTGTCATCCATATGATCTGAGATCAATGTTCTCTCAGAGAATGCAGACTCATCAATCAGTTCCGCAGACAAGGACCATACCCTCTTGGCCTGTGCATTCATGGAGGATCAGGTCCTAGTTGTGGATTGTTACATCACTGATGCTCCTGTTGTATGTATGTGTTCCCTTGAATGCTGCAGATGACTCCAGTGGTTGTAGCTATATACATGTCGAGAAGTCAGTATGTCACACTGGGCCCAAGTCCAGACCCAAAGCTGTCATTGCGCTGTTCTGCAAGTGATGACTGCTACCTCTTTGCTGGTAAAAGTTATTACACTTGGATATCTGTGGGACACTTGTCCTACAGTTGTCGTGTTCACGAAAGTTGTGCCCACAATCCAATTTTTGTGAGCTATAAAAGTGAAACCCCGGGGGGAGTGGGGGGGTACTCCCATTACTTAGCATTACGGGTAGGCTCCATGGGAAAGACCCCCCATTTTTGACCACTTGATGCTCTTAAAGACCCCCTTTTTCAAACCATGGATCCTAAAGGCCCCGTGTTTTTAAAATGTCGCTCCCAAAGACCCCCATAAATTGTACTCGAGCTCAATTACAGTTCTTTTTCCCTTATGGGATGTGCATTTCTACCCCGGGACTTTTTTCAATACCAACTCCCAAGACCACCCCCCACCCCCATTTTGTTATTGATTAGCTCCCATTGGGTCTGGGTTTCATACCCACAGTGGAGAATATCCACCATAAAATATGGGTAATCCCCCCCCCCACCCTGGATGTGAAACGTGACCAGAGGGAAGAGTTTGTAGCCCTTTGCTGCTCCAAATTTGACAAAACACACCTGGATGTTATGTTGCCTGCTGTAGTGGTAGAATCAGTAGTTGAGAAAACAGGTTAAAAAAGCTAGTGAGTGGTACATGTAGGTCAGTACATGGGGCTACTGAGGGTGGCCTGGATGCTAAGCCCCCTTTCCCTGAGTAGTAGGCCAAGGGTGAGGTTGTTGACTCAGTATCTGGGGAAGGATCTCAAGATGAGCCAGACACATGACTTGACCGCCACAGTGGTATATTAAGCTAGTGTTTCCTGGGTTGGCACTGATGCTGGACAAAAATGTCTTAAATAGATTTCTGGTTTTACAAAAGAATTAAGCAATCTGTGGCCGAGGGACTTTTTTCTCTTTTGTCTGAGTCCTGGCTGAAGGAAAAAGTCCCAGCCTGTCCATGGAAGCCACTTTAAAAGGGGAAAAATCATTGTTAAAACATTGGAATATGAAAATGAGCTTGTTCTGCCTGCGGATCGTTTGAATGACACATTTTTATATTTATAATCATTAGAGAGATGTCGTATGCCATTAACATATCCTTCAAGCACATCGGTAAAATGTGGTGTGCCAGGGCAATGATTAAACACATGATACAGCCATTTCATTGGCCACAGTTTTGTAAACTAAAATGGAAATCTTTTGATCATTATAGAAATGATTCTACCATATGGTTGAATTATCTCACATGTTGGACAACATAATATGGGATATAAAACCATTCGGTATTTTCCGAATTCTGAGCTGACTACCAGCTGCAAAACTGGATGTTCCGGAGTTTCAATTCTCTTGCTTAGTATATCACTAAAGGGATATTATAAAAAAGTAAGCACCAAAAGGCTGCAAGATCATTTGCTGAGCATTGAAGGTTGGCTGAAGAAAACTTTGGTCATAATTAAGGCACCAGAAGGGGAGATTCAAGGTGCCGCCTACATGTATTCGTGTATTTGCAGTATTGTACAGGTTCAAAGTATCTTTCAGGATCTATAAAATATCATTTTTTCTGGGAATAGGCATGTATTGGTGTTATTTTGATATTTATACATTGACAGCAAATGTGCTTTTAGTGTTTTGTCAGCGTCATTGACAAATGATGTCTATTTGATGCGTGAAGAGACTTGATCAATCACCAAACTGCATTGAGTTTAATGTCTTTTTGTGTATGTACATGCGTTGGTGAAAATTGACTCAAAGCATGAATCGGTCCAAAGCTCCATATATAGACTGCATTAGTTTGGTAAACAACAGTCTGCTCAAAATGTTACACACGGGTTTTACTGTAAACAAAAGTAACAAAAGCGATGTGAAGCCTTTGAGAAGCAAAGTTTGCACACAGATTGACAGCTTCTGGGAACACAAAATCCTATCTGTTTAGCTGCCATTTATGAAAACTGTGCATTCTACTTAACCCTTGCCCTCCCCCCTCCCCCCTTGAATTAAGACTTGAGCTTTCCTTTGTGTCAGTTGGGTGTT
The DNA here is from genome assembly GCA_964020975.1 of Hermodice carunculata. Lineage (NCBI taxonomy): Eukaryota > Metazoa > Annelida > Polychaeta > Eunicida > Amphinomidae > Hermodice > Hermodice carunculata. The sequence continues at coordinate 92,455,030 of OZ026614.1, read as the reverse complement.
AAGCACATTAAGGAAACCTGTTGACATAGGGAATATTAGCTTGATAGACTTCACCTTCAATACTAAAATTGATTTCCAAAGCCGTTGAAACTGGTCAGAAACATTGAAGCAGATGACTTTTGACCACAAGATGGTTGAAGGGAGAAAGAGTTAATTCCTTATATATAAAAGAGCTGTTATTGAAGCTTATGTACATGTACCAATATGCCTAATATGAATCTGAGGTCCAAAGCTGTTGCACTGGCTGACAGACATGTTCCAGCTGACTGGCAGCTGGACCATGACTTAGCTCTTTCAGTGCCAACTGTGACTAAAATCGAACTACTTAAAATGAACTGATTATAATAAGAGTGCTAGAGTCTTGATTGTTGTAAAAAAAAACTTTGATTAAAGTAGCAGCATGCCTGTAGTTACAGAGAGTAATGAGAGACCACATATCTTTTTAAAACCGCTCTCTCAGAACACTGCGTTATCTTTTCCATGTTATTGTACCTCTAATGAAAGACCACCTGTTTTGAGAGACCGCATTTTGACCCGCCGTAGCGGCGGTCTCTCAAAAGAGGTACAGTAGTCCCTGTCACAAGAGACCCCTGTCGTGAGAGACCACCCTCTCATGAGAGACCGTCAGATTCCTAAGTCCTATGCTTCACATGTTAATTTACCTGTCATGAAAGACCACCTGTCTCATAAGACCACTTTTCTGTTGCAGTAGGGGTGGTCTCTGGTGACAGGGACCACTGTACCACTGTGTAATAGTTAAGGTCAGCAGCCTTCCTCCATCGACTTTTGGCTCATTGTGCCCAAAGCATGCCAAGCAAAGCTGTTGACGTATTCAAAAATGTGGCGCTGAAAGAGTTGAAACTAGTACAAAAGTAACCCCTGCGTTGTCCGTCTTGTCGACATTACCACAACAATATCTCAAAAAAATTTCACTGTAGCTTTACCAAATTTTTATCAGAGATGCACCTTATAATGGACCAGATTTCTTTTAAAACCCAGCTTCTTCTGATAATTTTTAAACTTTTTGTGAAAGTTTTAATGTATTTATTTGAAGGCTATCTGAGTAGCGTCACCTCGGATGACATTACCGCAATTTCTCAAAAATATGCACATTATGATGGACCAGGTTCCTCTGAAAATCCAGCTCGACCCCTATGAGTATTATTAAACTTTTTATTAAACTTAATGTATTTATTTGAAGGCTGTCTCAGTGGCATCAACCCTGACTATGTTATAGCAGTATCTCAATAATATTGACCACAGCTTCACCAAATTTTTGTCAGAGATGTTTCTTATGATGGACCAGGTTCCTATTTTTAAAACTAGCTTCCTTTTTGCATTCACAAATTTTTTATGAAATTTTAATGAATATATTTCTATGCCATCTGAGTGATTCACAAGGGAAGGACGTTATCATAATATCTGAACAAGGATGCATTGCAGCTTCACCAAATTTTTTTATCAGAGATGCACATTATAATCAATGAACCACATTCCTATTGAAAACCACCTTCCTCTTATTATTTTTAAACTTATGATACTTTTGAAGTATTTATTTGAAGGCCCTTTGAGTGGCACACAAGTCAATAATCTTGTTACCATAATATCTCAAAGAAGGATTCGTCACAGCTTCATCAAATTTTTGGTGCAGTCACTTAAGAAATGAGGGTCAATTTTGTGTGTGTTATGGCATAATCGCGTGCGTGATTGAAGCTGACATCATGGGCGTGGCGCACGCTAGTGCACCTCGCCCGATGCCAGCTTCAATCAGCCGCTTCATTAGGCCATAACACACACAATAGCGACCCTCATTGCTTATATTTACATTTCCCTCTTAACTTTTCTGCTCAATCACACGAAATTTAGAAACTTAATACATAGAATTAAGAGAAATGATCAAAAACTGATTTGCCGAGAATGTTCAAGTGTTAAGTTCTGGAAACCCAGGCAGGCGTGGCTTATTGGAATGTGGGCATGACACGTGTTATGGTTCCATAACACACAAGGCCATTGTGTTATGGTCTCATAACACACCAGGCTCTCTCCTATACTTGCAATGTTAACAGTTAGTTTGGAGTAAATGTACTATATTATGGCACCCGTGAAGTCTCAAAAAAAACAACCCCAAAATTTGCAGAATTGAGGAAAGAAAGATTGTAAGCGCCAGGGGTAATCCATTCTCTGAACACTATTATTATGCATGTTTTGGCCATATTTTTTGTGGACATTATGTATGCCTGTGTAAAGCAGATGAACTTTTAAGATCAAAGGAATCTGGATCTTAATTTGGCAAAGTTCAAATGTTGATCAGCTGGGGCTGAGTTGGTGCTGGTCAAGTTGATCCCGAAAATCTGGTAGTCTTTGTCTGGAAGCCTGGGGTAGGAAGAAACAGAATTAAGTCAGCTTATACATGTACTATTTCTGAGTGAGAAATTGGCTCTGTTTTCAACCTGTAGTGCACAAGATAGGGACATTCAAACATGGGGAATGAGTTGCAACAATAAAATTTCAAAATTCAATCAGAAATGGATTCCATGGAAAGAGGCTGAATCAAGTATAAGTGGTTCTGGCCTGTATTGGGCAATCAGCTTCATTCATTATGCATTGTACTGAGATGATGGCAGTGGACAGGAGTGGATGGCAGTAGTTTTAACTCTCATAGGAACTATAGCCCTTTATGCTGTGACACAAACAGACACCAGTCTTGGGAGTATTTATCTGAGAATTAGCACACTAATGGGAAAAAAACACGTTTGGGTGTTTCAATGGAACGGTTGAGTTCATAATTGACATGTTGTGTGTAAGTGGCTATGTAACCAGCCATTAGCACATACACAGTCCCATAACAGGTTGAAGTCGGAACTCTGCTATTCATGCAGGATGAAGCTGCAATCAACATGAGAGACTCTGTCTGTGTGTAGTTTAAACAAAGTCCCGCCTGTGTTGTTTGGCTGAAAACAACAAAAAGGGACAATAATTAACCTTTAAAGCGCCGATTTAAGACTGAGTCAACAGCTTTCCTGGGGGCACTTGAAAGCTGTTTACTGAGACTACTTTTTGCTTTAGACTAGGCTTGCTGGTATTTGAATGAAAGGTATCTTCAAGAAGAATTTGAATCTTTAACTATTATATGTTTAACGGTAATGCGGAAAGGACTATAGCCATGATTGGCACTTTAAGGGTTAAGTGTATAGGTACAAGCACAGTGTAGTTATACAAGGAGTTAAGGTATGTCTGATAAGTGCACACAGCTGACTTGTGGCATATCCACAGTAAAAACTACAAGTAGAACAAAACATCATTTTCCTATTTGGCACTGTATATTTTGTATTTCATACAGTGACTTAACTGTAAAATATGATATAGTTCATTTGCTGAATAGGTCCCCGTTCAACCTGAAACAGAGAAGACCCTTCAGTTTCAAGATGGTCAGGTTGAGTGGGTTGCATGTATGAGCAATAGAAGATGTCGTACCCTGTTAAACTAACCCACACTGGCTCTATGCCAAATGACTATATACACCAGTGTTTGCTCACCTTTATTTACCAGGAATAAAAACTGTTTTTGAGTATGAATTACAGATGAGGTGTATGAAAACAATGTGTCTGCATCAATAGTTTGATTTCCTAGTGTGAATTGCAGTGGACTCTTACTGAGTTGACTCTTTTGATGCCAATTATTGATCGAGTCAACAAGTTTCTTTTGGCTTGCCAAGTTCTCGCCATGTTTGTTCGGACCAAGAGATCAATTTCCCAGACACCGCTGTGAAACTTGGTGCCAACAGGAAAGTGTATACCACTTATACACTAAGCCTACAGATACTCATACATACCTGTATTTCACTTCAGCTCACCCTAGTCATACCAAGAAGGATGGACCCTAAAGCCAACTCCTTAGGGTCAAATGCCCTCAAAATGATACTATAGACTATAGACTGCAAGGACATCCTGACCGTATATCCTTGAAGATGCTCGTAGGAGATTCTGCTCTTTCTCCTATCAAATATCATCATTCAGCATAACTGGGGCACTATCCAAGCCTCCAGATATACTAGGGACGGGGGGTGGGGGGTGGGTGGTGATTAGAGAGAAGTAGTCCTAGGCTTCAGAAGAATGAAAAGACTTACTGACCAGGTCAAGATTAAAGTATCCACCGACTGACAGATCAGCTGCAGTCTCTAGAGAAACTGACCAAAATCCCTGCGACACCAGGAATTGTTGCTTTTGCCTGAGGCTAGATACCTCCAGTAAAGCAACTAGTCATACATGTATATGTATATGTATATGTATATGTAACAGGTTGTTCTTACACAATGCCTACATGTAGAGGGGGGTTCATGTAAACATAGCAGCCTTGTGTATTTGCTCACTTGTCAATGCTGCGGTCTACAATATATGTAAGACAGACAAAAGGCACTCTGATGAAGAGAATGAGCTAACAATTCCGTGACATTATGCATGCACAAAGATGTGAACCAACCTCTAGGTAGACATTTCTGTCTACCAAACCATTCGGTGGGTGACCTTCTGTTGACCACAACACTCAGACTTGATTAAGGAAAGCACTGGATACACCAGTTGTGCACTGCTGAACTGTTGGACCACAATGTCATGGGTCGATAGACTCACTTGCCAAGTTTTGTGGTAAAATTTTATGTTCTGAGTGTATCTACCACTACATAACCTCCAGTCAACCTTTATTTAGGCATGTCATTCATTCACTTATCAGCCATAATTCACTTTTTTTCTGAAAATGTATGAAAACAAAGAGTTGTGATCTCAGTCCAAGAATTCAGAATTTGCTATTACATGTATCTTGAAAAATTTTAGTTGTTGGGGGTCAGCCCTTGTGCAAATTCACTTATTTTGAAATTTCTAAGTGACATGCCTGTTTATTTAAGGTTAAAGCTTCTTTGATATTGGCTATCATTCTGGTACATAAGATAAATTCCCTACTAGTCTTGTCAGGTATAGTGGTTTCCATTTCAAGGCTAAATCAGGACACATGGGACAGTGTGTTTCTGGTAACCAAGGACTGGTTACTCCTCTTGTGACGTCCTTATATTTAAGACCCATCACACCAACCAGTCTATTCTGACGGTTGACTGGTAGCTCAGTTTGCGTCATAATGTACGACCATTTATGACGTTGAGCTAATGTTATTAGCAACATTACCCCTGCATATAAGCGGTGGGTCACGGTATCCGCAACCGCCACTGATGAGAATCGCTTGATTGGAAACGTGTCTGGCACCTTCTCCTTAAGTTTTTGGCCCATCACTGGTCCTGATTGGTCTTTGTGTTTGATTGAGAATATATTGACTGTTGGCAAAATTGGCACTGAAAACAGTTAAGGGTGAATTTGAAGTAACAGTTCATGGCACGCGGAGTTCCACACATACCTCTTGGAAGACAGGTGGCCATTGGCAATGACACACAAAGTGTCCGATTACTCCTATGGAAATGTCATCAGATTTTGCCCTAATCCAATGTTGTGACATGTTACAGTACAACATGGCAACAGGTGATGCAAAATAACCTTATGAACATGCAGTAGAATTAGCGTCCACCGGGATTGCACAAGACCCCATTATGGAAAACATGCAGGTGGGGTATAAGTACATAGGGTCCTTCTCCAGCTGTACTCGTCCATTAATCTTGGTTCTGAGGAGGGCACCCGCATTGTGTTCAACTCGCATTTCAGATTGCCTGCTTAGCTGACCCAAATGATCATGTGGTTTTTTGCTCAAGACCAAGGCCACTGTTAGCCAAAGATACCGCAGACAATGAAAGCAGGTGGTGCTGTGATTATATTCTCTTGTGAATTTTCAAATTTAATTATTGATGAAAATAAAGTTTATTCCTTAAGAACTACGGGGACAATTACTTTCGTACAAGGCTCATGGTTAACTGGTTTCAACTAGCACTCATTTTGGTCATAAGTGGTGTCACAGGTTTTTCTATTTTAATAATTTTTTTTTTTTTTTTCACAATTTCTGACTTTTGCGTAAAGCCTTGATAGAGTTTGTTGAAATTGTATGTCTTATATATATTCTCTTGGCACAGATCTTACAAGTTGATGAAAATGGTTTTCAAAAACTTCAGTTTACATAATTTTAGGTTTTTCTTCTTCTAATCTTTACAATACAGCCTTTTCAAAAGTAAAACTATGAACAGCATTTACATGACACTATTTTCAGGTTGGCAGTCTTGTGTGGGCATGTGTATCAAATCTGTTGATGCCATCATTCCTGACAGATCTCATCCATAATTCTTACTCACAGTATTTTTCCACTGATGAGAAATTAAGGACCAACTTGGAGTCAAATGACGTCGCAGAACCAGGGGCACTGCTGGCTGGTCTTGAGCAGGAAGGAGTTGCGTTTAGGCTGATTATCCCTAACCATGCTGCAAGTAACTCAAGATTAATCATCAGCAAACAGTTCTGCTCATTGATTTCGGGAAAAAAGAAAGAACCGAAAAAATGACATACTGTAGGTGTAAAGAAAAGATGCTAATGCTTTGTAAGCCCTGATCAGAATATCTTAAATTTAAAAAGTGGCAATGTGGGGATATTTTCATGAGGATAAAGGTAGATTAATTAAGTCTATAGGGTAAATCCCCATGTTAAACCAGCGGCATGTCGCCAGCCCTCAGTCTCCTCATGTTTTCTAGGAAAGAAGTGGGTGAGCTACCATGCAGAGAAAAACACCAGGGAGGAAGGAACCCCTCCCGAGACACAGATTGAGACCAGCAATAACCAGCTTATTTTCCCGTTTTCCAAAAACACATTCATTCATTGTGCAGAAGATTAAGTTTCCATACAGTCAAACATGGTGTGAACATGTACCATTGCAACTCACAAAACGAATGAATGGAATCCTGGTATCACACAATTTCACTAATTCCTACTTTAGGATTTGAGTTCTGCATAACGTGGTGGCCATTGAGACAGCTGAAAGTTTTCACAGGCATCATAGATTTCTTGTGTGCTGTTTGTATGCTATATACATTGTGTCGTTTACCAAAACTAATTTCAGCTGTGGGTGAAAGGAGCAACCCTCCCAAATTGTGTGGAATAAGTTGATGTATTATTCCCATTAAGTGCCTAGGAACATTTTCAAAATATGAGCTTCAAGCAGAGAACAAATTATTGACATAATTTTTACATAGCGCATGGTAGAAACTGCAGGAGATTACATGGAAATACATCAGCAATTACAGGAGTGAAGAGTGAGTTACGTCAAGATGTACAGGAAGATTTATGCTACATGTACATTAACAACTGTCTTGGATTATAGCTTTAAAGTGACCCTTTGAGGTTTTGGTCACAGAATCAGAATCATTTGGGCTGCCCGAATGATTTCGATTCTGCAACCAAAACTGGAAAGGGTCACTTTAAAGCTTATTCTGAAATGTTGCTGCATAAAAGTCCTTCAATATTCTCCACAAACCTCAAAAAACACTAATATTTCCACAAAATCCTTGATGTGTCGTCCATGTTTCACCACTCATTCAGCTGTTCTGAAAATTGAGCAAACCCCCACATGTTTTGCAGAGCCATCTTGTGGTTATGAATGCAAATTAACCAGTAGGCCTATATTTGGTTGATTTAAACAAGATTTATTGCTGATTTTTATGTGTCCTTTGTTTAATCATCACTAAATACCATATATTAAAGAGTATAATTTTCCAAAAAAAACATGTCAATGAAAACACATAATACAAATCAATTGCACATTATTCTGCATCAGCAGTAGTGATTAGGGATGGGTGTGTGTGTGACAAGTAGATCTGCAGCACTTTTTAGACCATTTGAGTCATATCAACTCAAACTGATAAAAATTGGTCAGGTGACCTGAATCCTTCAATGTCATTGGTCACTCGTTGCCATGCATCCTCAATCATTTTAGAATCTCTTATCCAAAAAGGGAACAGTATGCGTTGATAATGTCATCGTGGTGGCAACTGTCCCTCCATCATCACCAGGGACAGTTCTTCAAATTAGCTGAAAGTTAAATTTGACCATTTTTGCCGCTTGTCCCATCAGAGCTTAGACACAAAGTTTCATTTATATTCAGAGGTATATGTTTTCTGTCCCTAAAGGACCCAACTGTAACTTGTCCCAAAATAGATTGAACGTTGGCATCTCTGAATCTGACAGGATCACCTCAGGCTGTGCTTATTGACGAAGACGGAAATGTGTCATATACTGGATAACCCTTTTACCTGTACATAGATACCTCATAAATAAAGCATATATTTACCTGAGACAAACTGATGTACAACTTGGTTGTAACCAAAGCGGCTAAAGGAAATTTGACATCGGATAACAAGCCTGATGGAGCAGAGGTTTATTCATATGTGCATGCACCAGGTATTGATATTTTAGCAAGAAAGGGGCATAGAGGAACTACACATTGATGCGGTAGTTGATATATATTTGCCATCTGCTACCTTTTTGTTGTATGCATGTAACAATTCTGATCAATACCTCACTTTTTATGTGATGTTGTGATACGTTTGTTGTGTACGATGTATATCTCATTTCTGTGATCAGGAAATTGCAGATGCCATTTGTATAGTAACAAAATATACCTCTAACTTTATGAACAACTGTCCTGGAACTGTGTCATACATACGTAACATTGATTTTGTGGGGATTTTAACTCACCGTAAGTACTGGTATTTAATTGATAGAATATACTTAGGATTATGTACGGATGATTTTTTTTGGATTTTTTTATTAACTTTCACATGCTCACATCATAACATAATATAGTGACCTTGGTGATTTTAATTTTAATAGAGTACTGACTAAACCACAGATATTAATGGTGTGCAGTGTTACTACATGTCAATACAAGCAGTTGGCCGAGCAGTTTTGGAATTTTCAGGTACTACCAGCACATGAATTTCTGAATTTGAATTTTGTCAGGGGTCTGTCTTTAGCTCAGCTGATATCGGTCAGCTAAGCTTACCTGGTGGTCCTCTATCATCATTGTCCAACCCTCGATAATTCACATTTTCCCTTCTAAACATCATTTGCTGAATTCTTTTTGAACTTGCTGGAGGTTCATGAAAACTTGAGGATGCATGTAATCTTCCAAGTTGGTCACAAAACAAGCAAAGTGTGTGGCCACACCCTGTGTATACAGTAGTCCCTCCTTTAAGAGACCACCCCTAGTGCCACCCAAAAGGTGGTCACATAAAGCAGGTGGTCTCTCAAAGGAGGTATAAATAACATGAAAAGTACTACAGAAAGACCTGTCAACTGTGGTCTCTCAAAGGAGGTGGTTTCCCAAAGGAGTGGTCTTTCAAAGGAGAGACTACTGTAGTAGTTTGCTCTCTGTCACACAGTCCATCACGATCACCACAACTGGTCACATACAATGACCCATGCAACCCTTGACACAATGGCTAACTAACTGGGCTGTATACAACTGCTATTGACACCCATGCAGTTCTAGGCTTTAATACTCCCCGTCCAGTGATTGTGTGGATTCTGTGACCGATGTCTGATATCATGACCGAAGCACTACACGCTTCGGTCATGAAATCCAACAGAGGTCATATGATCCACACAGACACTGGATGGGGAGTTTTAAAGTCTATTCTGTCATGGCTAGACTTTATTTTAATCTAATAATCACCCCCAATGCAGCACTTTTTGCATAGTTGGCCTAGACAGGCCTACCAGCCACTTAGCTGATCTCCGAGTGAAGTGGCACTTCATTGCAATCACTGCACGTAGTGCCAAATTATCGGTCTGAATTTAAGTGTTTGTAAGTTAATGCAAGTGAAGAGTTCCATTGATTCTACATATACCAACCTTAGAACACACACACACACACACACACACACACACACACACACACACACACAAATCACCGCTGGACTATGAGTAAACACAGTGTTCAACTTTAACATCACATTTGGAATCAATTAGGAATGCCACATAGTGGAAATGGTAGGTCAACTTTTTCAAATGGAAGGTTGCAAACGCGTGATGACTCCTTCTGATACATGTATCAAGTTCAGTTGATCTAATTTTTTAGCTCTCAGTTCAGGACCTTGACTTGGGTTGCGTTTTAGAAGGACTTCAGTTAAACTTATTACAAAATGGGTGCAATTTGTTATTTTTGACATCTGTCACATTAACACCCAGTGGAGGAGCTATGATTGGAATATATACAGTTTGGCTCATATGTCAGAGTACAATGGACAGTTTCACTGCACACCCAGCAAATTACCCCCAAACCAGCAGAACATCTAATGTCAGCTTCGAGGTTGTACGACACCCCTGCATTCAGCCCCAAAACGGTTTCAGTAAGAATTATAGACGAGACGTATCAGAACAGAATGCCTGAGTCAACAGCTTTTCTTGGCACAGGTTATTCCCTGTATTGAGCATCCACCTGATTATAAGGGAAACTGTTGATTGAGTTTCAATCCATTAGAGTTAAGCCAGCACACCTTATATACATGTACATTCCATTGTACGATGGCCTTACTGGTGGGCACAGGAACCTATTGTAGATGGATAGGGAGATGTTCCAGCAGTAATCCTCTTCTTGTGCGGATGTTCAGACCTTTGTTGACCCTGGGACCGTTCACAATGACTGGGGACATCTACAGCGGGTGAGGTTGCTTGTCAAACATGCATGTCAAGGCCACCCTGCTGGTCAGCACCTGTGATTGAGGGGCCTGATTGCTCTGGGGATGATTTTTGTAGAGCAGATCGGACCAGCACCTGATAAACTTATGTCGTACCACAAAGCTGATTTGCACTTTGTGAGGTCGGTGCACCTGCATCGTTGGTTCATTCACCATGTATTGGAATCATGTATGTGTTTTAGTCCCTCTGTTGTTCAGCTTTAAAACGCTGGGCAAGCTCAATGAACATGTATAATAAATGTACGAAGACATAATGGTAAGTCGTGAGCTGCCTGAAATTTTTTACCTTAGAACTGAAGGATAAAATATGTCTTTTTTTTTTTTTTTTGATGAAGCAAACTTACAATAACCCATGTACGAGTATACAAGAACAATGGCTTAATCGGCCTGTTAACAGCTGAATACACAAGTCACATCCCAATGGTCTTGCCTGATGTCCTGCAAGGGTGTGGGTATGGTGCTGGTGGTAGGTACTGTACGTGCTTTCCAAACAAACTCAAGAGATAACTTTCTTTGACCCTTTGAATGCCGGAGGATCAAGCCTGAATTGTATTTGAGTCACCAGCAGTAATTATTAATCTCCTGCCATGCTAAACAGGTGACCTATGACATGATATCCTCAGAGATGTCTCCAACAATTGTGAGTCTCTATTAATGAGGAATTAATCAAGTCATTAACATTGTCAAATCAAGTGACATGGGGCTAGTTGCATATATATTGTGATACTGAAGGAGGAACAAGGATGATTGTCACCCATTGTCAATACTGACACATTATAATCCAGCAAAATGTGCTAACAAAGTTCTTACCACTAATTCCTTCATATGTTTTGACAGAAATTAGAAGGGCAATTATGATAAGGAGAAATAATCTTGACACAGTGAAATATTGTCCCCAGATGCAAGTGGATAGGTGGATGAGCTCTGGCTTGCTATGATGCATTCCATTGATCTGGAGAATACTTGTGATAATAGAATTAGCTAAAGCGTACACAAAGGCCACAGGTTTTACCTCTGTGGTCTCCACTGTTTTCCCTCTTCTTAATGCAATACAGCAGGCTCTTTTTATAAGACCCCATTGACCACAGGCCACCCAAGGCACCGAGGCTACTCCTTGCAGAGCGGAGAGCATTTTCATCTAATTTTCCGCTGCAAGAGAGACCACCTGTCTTACAAGGCCACATTTCTGTTGGGTAGCCATACAGAAATAGCTGTGTGCTGCAAAGCGCTGCATCACATCAAGTAAATGTATAAGTGTAGGTGAGGAAAGCTTCTTTAACAAATCTCATAGCATATTTATTTTGAGATCGAGTAACTTAATGTGTGCAAAAAAGCACCACTGTATTTGATAAATTTCCTTACATTATTAAGCCAAGACACCAGCATCGATCCGATTAAATCAATTTAAAAAAAAAAAAAAATGACAAGATTAATTGAATTATTTGTGGTTGGTTGGTGGGTTCAGATTGCAATATTAATGGCCTCCAATTATAATTAACCCTTTGAGGGGTAAAATAAGAAGACTGCACAGCCAGAGTCGACACTCACTCATTAGTTCTCTCAGTGCAGGTTGGGAAAGGACTGCTGTCCTGAGGCACACCATTGGCCCGGCACATGCTTTCTTCACACATGTTTGTCATGTCCATTTTCCTTTAATTTGATCGGAGAAAGCATCAAGGGAGATTGCGTACAAAATCCTGGCACTTTTTGACAATGTGAGCATGAAAGGGTCACGGCCTGTGAAAGAAACCATGTAAAATGGGAGAGTAGCAAAGGCACAGTGTACAGTGTGCATCTGTTGTCAGCAGAAACATGTTTTCATTGTAGGGTACTCGTATAAAGCAAACAGTAGTGGAGCCGTCAGAACAGGACCCTTGCTCTTTTGAGAACAAAACGATAATTGCCGTATACTAGTTGTGCATCAATGTGTTACCTGAGTATTGCTTGACCCTGCCCTATTCAGAAACAGACTGAGTCAACAACTTTAATTTCCTTGGCACAGATTAGGCATATTACACCCAACCCATATCCATGAAAGCTGTTGACGTAGCGCATGCCTTTATGATAGGTCTTTTTGACAGTTCCTGGCAAAAATGTTTGCTGTAAACATTAAACTGAATTACAAAAAGTAAAGCCAACTGCAATTTACACCCGGGCACCTCTGGATGAATTCAGAGAGAAAGTGTTAACCATGGAAATGCCCACTTTTGAGTACGTTTCCCCCATCAATTAAGACTGAGTCAACAGCTTAGCAAGCACTTATTCCACCCTGTGGGCAGCTGGTTTCCTGGGGCCTGCCATTCAGACATTGCTCGTCTCCAGTTTGCATTAAATTTTTGTTAACACTAAAATTAACAGACAAACATTAAAGCATATGACAGTGAAATGACAGCGTACCTCTCCAGACAATATTTGATGGTTTAAGGGAGAAAGGATTATGAAAAGTGAGGCAATCTTATTATACAGCTAAAAATAGCTAATGATTGAAAGTGATTTCCAGCATTTTATGAGTGAGCTACCATTAATCTTCTAGTTTACCGCAAATGAATAGTTGATTTTTCTTCGACGTTATGTTGCTGGTAATTTGTCAACATTTAAATATTTCAACAAAGCTACACGTATATTGACTGAGTGGGAGCATTCCCAAGGAATTTAATTTCCGATATTTTCCCAAAATAGAACCCTCCAATAAATGTAAAATGGGAAATTAAGTACATGTGTTATTAAGCAAACTGGCAAAATATTTTGCTCATACTATTTATTAAGGATCACTACTCAAATCTTAAAATGCCCAGTCATGACCTGTCATGTTAAAAGTCACATCCCTTGGACAGTAAATTACTTTAATGTGAGCAGCAACTGAAGCCTAGGTTATGACATGAAACCAGGCATGTAGAGGCAATGTCAAGAAACAAAATGCATGTAGCCAAAAAAAAACTAATAATTCCCCTCAATGATATTAATTTTATCCATTTAATGACGGCTGTTTTCTGCTTAAACAGAACAATACAGAGAGAATATTAAACCTCTTCTATATGCTACTGCTAAAAAATTCAAACTCGTTTCTAAGGCTTTTCCATATTTGGAAAGAAAAGGGTCAAAGGTCAAACTCAAGGACAAAGTTGTAGCGCCATGCATTCAAGGAATAACCATGTCTGTCATGACCACAGTTTTGATCATTTGTTACACTCATGAACATTAGCATCACTTTGCTTCCCCTGGGTTAAATAGCTGAGGCTTCTAATGTAACTTCGGTAGAACCTGCGGCTGAACTTATAGGCATCACATATACATTGTACATGTAGCCCTGATACTTTGTCATTGTCTTTCAAATTGAGTTTTCTGCCTAACAGGGGATCAGCAATTCAGTCTAGTTATGCTTCTGGTAAAAGTGTCTACTGAAATGCTAGTGTTTTGTGTTGTTAACCTCTTATTTGTTACAACCTTTCAGCCTGCACTTGCCCTAACATTCAAGTTGACTTGTTCAAACTACTCTTGGCAAAAAAAAAAAAAAAAATCAGAAAGCCTGATCTGAAATATTTGCATCAATAATGATATGATATATGCTGTGGACGATATTCACTTTGATATCCAATCAAATGTATTTTTGTGTGACTGTCCCGCAATCCATTGTGCCATGTTCAAAATGGTGCTCACCAGCGTGCATGCATGCTTTGCCAGGGTATTGTTTGGATTTGTAAGTAACAGTGAGAACTGCTTCAGACGCAACCAAGTGGGCCGATTAAAGTTAATATAAGTCATGTTTTAAAAGTGCTTTACTAACTGTTTGCCCTGGTAACTTGGAGAATGGACACCTGGAACTTAACGAACAATTACGATAATGATCGTCAAACAACACGGGTGGATGCTGGTTCACCAAACAAACGTTGCTATGCAGTTATGCTGTTTCCCTGGCTCAAGTTAACCCTCCAGACAAGTTGAAATGAAATGCTGTGTCTGAGTTGACATGATTGCAAAATAACAGCACATGATGGCCGCTTTCTCAATAAAATCTTTCAGCCAGGGTCAATCATTTTATATGAGGAAAGGGCGGCTTCAAACTTTTTTTTAACATTTCATAAAATTTATTTAGGGTCAACCATTCCAGTAGGGTCAGTGGGGTTACAGGAACCACACATATTTTGTTAGGCCTTAGGGAACTTGGACATTTGTTGAAACATGTTTAAAATGGATCCCTTTTACACATTACTTCCTTTGACGTCAGTTTAATTTGTTACTGGGCACAGCCAGAGGCACTTGTATTATTATGATATCCCATTTGTATCTTGTATCCAACTATACTATAATGACATCCATGATGTCTGTAACTTCCCATGCATTTTTAAATTGGTGATTTGTGTTTTGACAGTTACAGGCACTCAAATGCAGTACAATTCACCTTGCATGCACGAGTTCTAATTAATTGTCCTCTGTGGATTTTTTCCTAGGTTGTGAATGAGAAAAAAACAAAAAAAAGTTGTGGTTGCCTCAGTGGTATGCTGCTGTATCTGTGCGTATAATGTAAAACTGAAGTCAGAAATGATAAGATGAAAGCTGTGACATGACTGTGAGAACAAGTTATCAAGGATTTAGATGATGAAACGCATGTTACAGTGCTGATAAAGGTATTACATGGAGAGCAGCAGAAAAAGATCATCAAAGACGAAACACGTAACAGTGCTGATAAAGTGATTACAGTAGCAGCAGCATCTGGAGTGGACATTCACAGAGAAGCACTAACTCATTTTTCATACCAATCCCTGATTTTTCTGTATATTTACGTAGATTTAAGACGACAATTGCATATTTAAATTCTTCATGAAAAGAGCTTTCGTTCAAGTACCAACATGCCTATAGTCTTATGTCAGTGGTTCTGGCACTGCATGGCAAGTCATGGTGCAGCTGCCTTTGCGTCAGCTGCAGCATGACTTGCCAGGCAGTGCCAGAACCACTTACCAATGCGTGTGATCATAGTATGTAATGAGTTAATGCAGCATTAACGTGCACCAAATTTCCTATGGATGTATAGTTTCACAATAGATTTATTACCAGCAATTGGTGTCTCACATTTCAGATTTGTGAACTGCAGCAAGACTTTATTGTTGCCAGTGAAACAAACCTTCCTTCAATAATGTGGACCCCCCCCCCCCCCCCCAAACATGGACTGAGTTGACCGCTTTCCTTGGTGTGTATTGGGTGCTCAGTTTCCAGCCCATGCCGAAGAAAAGTATTGAAAGGTGGAGCACAATATCTTGATAGTTCTCAGTTACAATTTTCATTCAAATTTCTTTTTTTTCATTACTCTTTAAAGGTTAAAATCATGAAGTAGATAACATTCAACCACCAGCAAGTTTGGCTAATTTAAAGGGCCAAGCATTTATTTTATTTACTTTTTATTTTTTTTTTTGAGGGAAATATGCAGGGAAAATTAGTGGACTCAGCTTGTCTACCATATAACTGTTCATTAATACATTTCGGGTGAACAAGATATCTCATAAACATGACTGTATAATAAGTTCCAATCAGCATCTTGGATGAATCTGTGCACTGAGTGCTCTGTATAATAGAGGTTGAGGCTGCCGCATGCTGCCTGCATGGAGATGGTGCTGGTTGACAGTGGCCACGACAAAGGCTGGCTGTTATTTCATTCCAGTCCAGTCTTCCATGTACATGGAGGGATTATCTCCAGTTCTGAAACACAGGCTCGTGACTAGATGCCACAGCTTGAGGCCAATCTGATGGCAGTCAAGAGAATGTGTTACAGTGTATCACAGAGTGCCATGCCACTGACAGGCCCCAGTCTAAACATGTAGAGCTATCTTCTCTCATAAAACAAGGTTTCATCGGGGATCCATTATACTTATAGGTAGTCAAAACTATGTGCATGTACTATGTGAAATATCATTGCATCTAAATGCATATCCGGAAGGGTAAATATATAGAATTGATTTTGCGTACAGGGAAAACTGTCTGATCAGTTGTATGTGGAGAGAATGAGGTAGGATACGTCATTAGTGCAGCATTTCATGTCCACTGTATGGTCAACAAGTGGCACAACCAACAGGTACAGCAATATTTCATCACACACACACCAGGGGGCAATATTGTTGGCTGGCGTGGGCACAGCCAGGCCTGATTGATTTATCCTACTTGTTGACCCAACACAACTTTTACGATCGTATCACCATGGACATGGTATTTTCTCCGCCACACACATTGGCACAATGCAGTTATTTGGCATAACTCACCAAAGTAAACTAGCAGAAGAAATTAGTCTTAATTATGGTAGTTGTGAAGGTGGTTAAGATATTTACCTGTGTAGATCAGCGGGCCATCGGACATTGCAAGGTCAAAGTATGGTGTCACACTGAGGTAACAACCTTGGTTGAATCGTGAGATGAATCATTGTATTTATATCAGTTCAGGTTGGTAACCGAGTCACAGTTATTTATCTAGTATTCAGCATCCACTTTTGTCTGATACAAATTAAAGGTGAAACTGTATACACCTGGGCCGGGTGAGAAGTGTCTTCTGGAGTATGTACACTGTGAAGGTGGGACTTCCAGCGAAATGTGTCTCTCCATATACCTCCAGTGGCATCACTGATGAACCACTGCTACATTGAGTTGTTGCAGTAGTCCACCAGAGGGCACTGTGTACCCTGGCTGAGTGACTGCAAGGTCTTGTGGAGACACACCTCGATTTGCCACCATTCTCAATCTCTACAGACATTCCCATATGGCAGATCTGTTAACATGTGTCACTACAAGGCATATTTGTTAACATACATTCCTAGAAGGCACACAGCCTGCACAGTATCCCTGGAAACAACCTGACTTCATGGGACCCAGAGCTTGGTTATGTCGTGTTGGTCGGCCTGCTTCCCATGTACTTGCTGTAAGACACAAGTTGTGTGTGCCTCTGGAACAGTTTTCCGCAGGCATTCGGAACCATCAATCTTCAGGACTGCAGGCAAACATTTGTAAGCACTACTAACCAACATGTGAAACCATTCAATGTTGGGTACAGGCTGGTAAAGGCGTTGGTCATTGGGTTTTGCATTCCCTTATAAGCGCTGCACTATCTGCCCGTACATTGCCTGTGTTTTCATGCAGCCAGCGTAAATGGAAATAAAATGTTAATGTCGGGACACTTTTGTTGAAGGACTTTATCACGGAAACCAACATTTGTTTTTCGTGTTATGGCCACGTGACCTATGATGTTGAAAACACATGCACACACAAACAGATATATCAGATTCATGCTAGTCAGTGCCAATGCCCTAAACAGCACTGCCGGCCCGCTCACTTTTTTTAAAAAAAAAGTTCTTGGACATGCCAGAACTGTGCACTCTAGAAATGAGGCTGCCTATTTTTCATAAATTCCAATCAATACTGTGTTAAACTGCCCGCAATCTTACACTGAAGGAGAAATCCAATTTTTCTGAGTGCCCTGGGCAATAATCAGGAAAAATACAGAACATGTTTTTTAAAAAAAAAAAAAAAAAAACAATGAAAGAGGCAGCAGCTGACTGGCACCTTGATCACATGACCACCAAGTGTAGTTGTCATTGTACCATCCAGGGCCTGGGCAAACATCAACGTACCTCTACTGAACCAGTAGCCCTGGCTGAAGAATGGATGGATGGATGGATGGATGAATGAATGGATGAGTGGTGAGGGAATAACTGAACTGTTTCTGATTGTTTGGACATCAGATAAAAGTAATAATAGTTTGTTGATTATTTGGAAGTCTGATAAATGTCAAGATATGATAATGAAAGCCACATGAATAACCAAGAATATCAAGGAAAAGAGATACATGTTTGCTTTTGCCTTTTTTTTGGGGGGGGGGATCAAAGCAGGGCAAAATTGTATAACCTTTGGTTTACATAGTACATGAAGCAGATACCCAAGTTGTATTTAGGTAACCAGTGTGTTGATGATGTCAACAGCTCCAAATATTTATGTTGACTTTGGTGACTAAAGACTTGTCTGATCATGGAGATGTACATGTACAGATGCAAGTCAGGTCTATGTGTAGTAGAGCTAATATGTTGGTTAGAAAGTTTAGTAACTGTACTGGTGAAGTAAAGAAACGGCTATTCTGTTCTGATCTAGGGTAACTTATAATTGTAGCCAGTTGTGAGCCAAAGTAAAGTTAAAACAGATGACTAAGCTTAAAGTGGAATGTTAGAATTTACTTTAAGGTGCCAAGGTTTGGGGGTGTTCAAGAACTAATGGTAAGGAAAGTAATCTGTGGTGTCAGTGATTGCATAAGAAAACTTCTGTGTACTTTTTGCAGAGGTCAGACCTGAGTGAAAATAGCATTGGTGCAAGTGCAGCTGGTACCTTCTATAAAAGAGCCGAGTTGCACACCTACAGTAGATGGCAGAGGTTGTAATGGATAAGGGATCCCACGGTGTCTTAATCTACGTGTGAACTAATGTGTCTACAAATAAAATTAATCATTATCGTATGGTTACTTCTGTAGGCCTTTAGGTAAAATGTGTGGGAGTCATTTGTCCGTTTTGAATATTGTCAGATGATAGAGCCTGAGAAAAAATGTAACGACACTGAAGCAGAAAACAGCCTAGCATGCATGTGCATTGGAAGTAAATGCCATTATGTACTAATCTGTGATGGCTTTAATGCGATTGTATAGTCAGAAGCCATATGACCCTGTACATTATATGTGCTAATGATACGAGCTGACAGGCTAGAGGCATCGGTCATGTAGAGAGATGCCATATTGTACCAGTACATTATATATACTAATGCTAAGAGCTGACAAAGTGGAGGCATCGGTCATGTAGAGAGAAGCCATATTGTACCAGTACATTATATGTACTAATGATAAGAGCTGAGAGGCTAGAGGCATCGGTCATGTAGAGAGATGCCATATTGTACCAGTACATTATATATACTAATAATAAAAGCTGACAGAGTGGAGGCATCGGTCATGTAGAGAGAAGCCATATTGTACCAGTACATTATATGTACCAACAATAAAAGCTGACAGGGTGGAGGCATCGGTCATGTAGAGAGAAGCCATATTGTACCAGTACATTATATGTACCAACAATAAAAGCTGACAGGGTGGAGGCATCGGTCATGTAGAGAGAAGCCATATTGTACCAGTACATTATATGTACCAACAATAAAAGCTGACAGGGTGGAGGCATCGGTCATGTAGAGAGAAGCCATATTGTACCAGTACATTATATGAACCAACAATAAAAGCTGACAGGGTGGAGGCATCGGTCATGTACAGAGAAGCCATATTGTACCAGTACATTATATGTACCAACAATAAAAGCTGACAGGGTGGAGGCATCGGTCATGTAGAGAGAAGCCATATTGTACCAGTACATTATATGTACCAACAATAAAAGCTGACAGGGTGGAGGCATCGGTCATGTAGAGAGAAGCCATATTGTACCAGTACATTATATGTACCAACAATAAAAGCTGACAGGGTGGAGGCATCGGTCATGTACAGAGAAGCCATATTGTACCAGTACATTATATGTACCAACAATAAAAGATGACAGGGTGGAGGCATCGGTCATGTAGAGAGAAGCCATATTGTACCAGTACATTATATGAACCAACAATAAAAGCTGACAGGGTGGAGGCATCGGTCATGTAGAGAGAAGCCATATTGTACCAGTACATTATATGTACTAATGATAAGAGCTGAGAGGCTAGAGGCATCGGTCATGTAGAGAGATGCCATATTGTACCAGTACATTATATATACTAATAATAAGAGCTGACAGAGTGGAGGCATCGGTCATGTAGAGAGAAGCCATATTGTACCAGTACATTATATGAACCAACAATAAAAGCTGACAGAGTGGAGGCATCGGTCATGTAGAGAGAAGCCATATTGTACCAGTACATTATATGAACCAACAATAAAAGCTGACAGAGTGGAGGCATCGGTCATGTAGAGAGAAGCCATATTGTACCAGTACATTATATGTACCAACAATAAAAGCTGACAGGGTGGAGGCATCGGTCATGTAGAGAGAAGCCATATTGTACCAGTACATTATATGAACCAACAATAAAAGCTGACAGAGTGGAGGCATCGGTCATGTAGAGAGAAGCCATATTGTACCAGTACATTATATGTACCAACAATAAAAGCTGACAGGGTAGAGGCATCGGTCATGTAGAGAGAAGCCATATTGTACCAGTACATTATATGTACCAACAATAAAAGCTGACAGGGTGGAGGCATCGGTCATGTAGAGAGAAGCCATATTGTACCAGTACATTATATGTACCAACAATAAAAGCTGACAGGGTGGAGGCATCGGTCATGTAGAGAGAAGCCATATTGTACCAGTACATTATATGAACCAACCATTATAAGCTGACAGGGTAGAGGCATCGGTCATGTAGAGAGAAGCCATATTGTACCAGTACATTATATGTACCAACAATAAAAGCTGACAGGGTGGAGGCATCGGTCATGTAGAGAGAAGCCATATTGTACCAGTACATTATATGTACCAACAATAAAAGCTGACAGAGTGGAGGCATCGGTCAGGTAGAGAGAAGCCATATTGTACCAGTACATTATATGTACCAACATTAAAAGCTGACAGGGTGGAGGCATCGGTCATGTAGAGAGAAGCCATATTGTACCAGTACATTATATGTACCAACAATAAAAGCTGACAGGGTGGAGGCATCGGTCATGTAGAGAGAAGCCATATTGTACCAGTACATTATATGTACCAACAATAAAAGCTGACAGGGTGGAGGCATCGGTCATGTAGAGAGAAGCCATATTGTACCAGTACATTATATGTACCAACAATAAAAGCTGACAGGGTGGAGGCATCGGTCATGTAGAGAGAAGCCATATTGTACCAGTCCATTATATGTACCAACAATAAAAGCTGACAGGGTGGAGGCATCGGTCATGTAGAGAGAAGCCATATTGTACCAGTACATTATATGTACCAACAATAAAAGCTGACAGGGTGGAGGCATCAGTCATGTAGAGAGAAGCCATATTGTACCAGTACATTATATGTACCAACAATAAAAGCTGACAGGGTAGAGGCATCGGTCATGTAGAGAGAAGCCATATTGTACCAGTCCATTATATGTACCAACAATAAAAGCTGACAGGGTGGAGGCATCGGTCATGTAGAGAGAAGCCATATTGTACCAGTACATTATATGTACCAACAATAAAAGCTGACAGAGTGGAGGCATCGGTCAGGTAGAGAGAAGCCATATTGTACCAGTACATTATATGTACCAACAATAAAAGCTGACAGGGTGGAGGCATCGGTCATGTAGAGAGAAGCCATATTGTACCAGTACATTATATGTACCAACAATAAAAGCTGACAGGGTGGAGGCATCGGTCATGTAGAGAGAAGCCATATTGTACCAGTACATTATATGTACCAACAATAAAACCTGACAGGGTAGAGGCATCGGTCATGTAGAGAGAAGCCATATTGTACCAGTACATTATATGTACCAACAATAAAAGCTGACAGGGTGGAGGCATCGGTCATGTAGAGAGAAGCCATATTGTACCAGTCCATTATATGTACTAATGATAAGAGCTGACAGGATAGAGTGTTGGTCACTTGACCATCCCTCCAGATAAAGCCTTCATGCCTAACACAAACTTAATCAGACCAGTCATGATTATCTACTCGACTCATCTGCTACAAGGGCTGGCTGAAAAGTTCTAAGCCTTAGTGGGATATCTCAATCAGATTGAAACAAACTTTTGCCACCAATATGAGTAGAATCATTTAATGAATCACAGACACAAGAAGTGCAACTGTAGTGTGATTAGTTTCTTTGTACCAGACCATCTTGTGAACCTAACCATTGAAATCACCAGAAATGGACAAAACTGGAGATAGGGCAGTCATCAAATACATGTACCTGCAACTGAAAGGGCTAACTCCAACACAGATAGTGCTGACATGGTCTCCACTTTAGGAGATGATGCCCCTTCCTTTTCCACTGCTAAAAAGTGGGGTGTGGAATTCAAGCATGGCAGAGAGAGCCTTGACGATGACACACATCCAAGAAGGCCTTTAACAGCAACCACTCCCGAAAACATTACCCAGGTGCATGACATGGTGATGGCCTATCGACCATTGACCACTCGACATGTTGCCAGTGTTGTGGGCATCTCTCATGAGAGGGTTGAGCACATTATCACCAAGGAGTTTGGAATGACAAAAGTTTCAGCAAGATGGGTGCCAAAGCTCTTGACAGCGGATCAGAAATGTTCGTCAGATTCCTGGTGTCCTGTGACAATTTGTACCATTTTGAAGCAGATCCTGATGATTTTTTGGCCCGATTTGTTACCATTTACGAGACCTGCATTCATCAGTTTGAACCAGAAACCTAAATTCAGTCTAAACAATGGAAGCATCCCGGATCACCCCCTACCCCCACCCACTCATCACCCCCAAAAAACCAAGTCGGTTCCTTCAGCTGGAAAGGTGATGGCTTCAGTTTTTTTGGGATTCCGAAGGTATTTTGCTGATTGACTATCATGAAAAAGGCCAGACTATCAATGGAAGATATTATGCTGAGCAACTGAGACAGTGGCATGTCTTCCTCCAAGACAATGCTCCTGTTCACAAATTGGTGGTCACCCTGTCAGTGATCCATGATTGTAGCTTCGAACTCATTGACCATCCCATTTGTTCACCCAATTTAGCCCTGTCAGACATCCACTTGTCTCCCAAAATGAAAAAGGAACTATCTGGTCGCCATTTTCCTTGTGATGATGACATCATTTCTACTGTGAATGACTTTTTAGGGTGGCTGAAGAAAATTTCTTCTTCACCGATATCCAGGCCTTGCAGCATCGCTGGCAAAAGTGTGTAAACCTGGAAGGGGACTGAATAATGTAGAGAAATAAATGAAAACCATCGACTTTGTACGGGTCTTTCACAGCCAGGCTTAGAACTTTTCAGCCAGCTCTCATATTTGTACCCGGTGCATACCAACAATGACTAGTCAACACCAGATGTTGATGTGATTATCATACTTGACATACAGCAGGATTGTTTCATGTGTCCTTTTGTCCTAACTTGCAATTTTTCCATCTTATTCTCTTCCATTCTACCAATCTACTAATCCTTAAAAAAAAAAAACCAAAAAAAAAAAAAAACATCACCACTAGTTGAACTGACATATGCACTGAATTGAGGTTAAATCTTCCTTTGTGTTTTGATAGAGTACAAGTGTATACCAGTATGTGTCTTTTTGTGTTTATATCTTGATTCTTTTTACTTTAATTCTTTTCTCTGTGACCTACACAGTTGTGAGTTATAAGGCATAAACTTTTGAATTCACAAGGCAGAATAGCTATACCTAATGTGGTATCCTTTGTTTGTGCTATGGGAGCATGAAGCCTGTAGGTGGCACCACAGGTAACTTTCTCCTGATGTCCCGTTGTAGATGGAGACACTGGGAGGGGGGATAAATAAAACCTGCTTCATTCATTGGTTGCAAATGCCATATGACATAGGAGACAGGTGCTGCCACCATGCAGGATAGCGTATCTGACATGTTTTATTGACATACCGGTAACTTTTTGTGGGAAGAATTGTGTATATAATCTTCCTAGGTAAATGTTGAAAAATTGAGTTACTAGTGCTCAATGAGTCAACTCTGTCGCTTCCAGACGCAACAAGTGCAGGTGTGCTGTAAATTTACATAATGGTACTGCAATGTATATCTGTATTCTCAGTATGTGGGCCATTTGTTCAAGTACGTTCATGTCTACAGTGGTGCAGAGGGCCATAAGAATGATCCAGATAAAGAGCTTTCCTTAGCATGCTTTTAGGTGTAATGTGTCCAAGGTGCAAGGAAAGCTGTTGACCCAGTCAAAACTTGGCTGGGAAAGTGTTAATCTTGTGCCAGTAACAGCAGTGCCTAACTGGAAGTGTCAAAATAGTTTGGGCTAAAAGATGAACAATTGACGTGTAAATTTAACGTTTTGTAGAAAGTTAACCTTTAACGCTTTGCCGGTGCTTTCCTTTTTAAAGAGCAGAATTATCTGCAAAGGGTAGAAATGGTACACTGAGTTGTTTTATGTGATTTTTGATAAATTTGATTTGCATTGGGAGATGATGATCCCAGAAATGTAAAGTGCACATATTTGATATTTTTGGCCATTTAGGATGGGTAATAAACTCAAGAACCATTTCTCTGGTTTTCCTTATGTGTTGTATTAATAACTTTTTCAGTGGGAATGACGACAAAAGTGATGGTCATCTGAGCTACCTTTGTGTCTGGATTTTAACTCGGCTTCCTCACCAAAAGGATGGCACAGGTCAATAACATGCAGTCCTGGGCGTGATAAGCACAGGTCAATAACAGATCCTGGGAGTGATAAGCATGTATTCTCCTAAAGTGAAGTTGTTACCTCAGTCCATAGTCAAGATGGAGCCAGCTCAGCAAGGGTTATGTGTGTGGCATATCACTGGGGAGGGGAATGGCTCGTATTACAGTATTCCACATGTACAGGCTATGTACCTAACATGGCACGGAACCTTATCAACAGTTTATCTTTTCACGGTGGGTCTATGTAGATGTTTGTATTGCCGTTTAGTAGGTGATGCGGATCATCTAACAGATCGTACAAACTTGGCGGATCACTCGCATTTTGTAGATGACAGGTGTGGAAAAGGTTTAAACTAAACTGGCAACCCCAGCCTTTTTTATCTCCAGAAACATGAGAGCTCTGTTTACCTATCACTTCTGCACAAGTTTTAAACATTTGGTCAAGAGACATGTATTGGGATCACTGTGAGGAACAAGATGGCCCAGGTCTGGCTGCATCCATCAGCTGGCTGACTTAAACCCTTTTAACTGTATCTGGCACTAGTTTAACCCTCTCAAGACTGCGTCAACAATTTTCTGAAGTAAACTCAGGCTGCATGCAGGAAAGCTGTTGACTGATGGTAAATTATTGTTAACCTTTTCCCACTCAGATCAACTTAAAAGTGCCAAATCGCCAATGACTAGGTCTTGCTGTTTTTATTGTTCTGTGCCCAGGAAGTGCTTGTGGCAGCTATGGTTATTGTATTGTGTTCATCTCGTCAACCACCCTGACAGTTTTGTGTCGCCTGTTCCTTGGAAACTGTACATGTAACCTAACCTTCTGATATTTTGAAACCAGGTTAAGGCTTTATCTAGTATGGGACAGTGCCTTGCTACAGTGTAGTTCTGCACGGCTTATTTCTTATTATTTTTCCTGATTAATTTGAGGTAAGTGTTGATAAAAGTGGACATAGGATGTGCCAAAATTCCTGAACAGTTTTGTCCGTCACTGGACTCATCAGAGGTGAGTTGTGTTCAACCCCGGGGTAAACATAAATGTTTATGTTTACTAGTTACAGGAAGTTTGTCTCTGTTCCAAGTCTCTTTTTCTGTGATTCCACAGAAACTGAATGGAGCATAAGATATGTCAACCTTTTAAAGGGTAGGACAGCATGACCACTGTCTATGGACAACACAACCATATTATGACAACTGTTATGATGTCAATCACCTCCCAGTCTACTGGATGGTAGAGCTGAAGTAAATTGTAATGTTTTTTTTGGGGGGGGGGGTGTTCAGTATTTATGAAAAATTTTGAAAAATCTCTGAAACTGGTTGCTCAATTGCTTTGCAATTGCGTGGGATACTTCGGGGAAGTGCCAATTTTTTATTCGTTCGACAGGTGAATGTACACTGTTGTTTACTTCTATTGTCATAATTTTTTTTCTGTCCGGGGGGGGGGGATGTAACTTTTCGTCTTCTCAAAAACTGCATGTTGGATTCTGTTAAACTTGTGTCATTTACTTAAGTGAATATAGACTAATAGGCATAGTTATGTACCCAATATCAAAATGGTGGAAGGGGGTTGTAGCTACATGCAGCATAAGCAGCTACTTGTTAAACTTTCTCATAAATCACATATTTTTGAGTGACTAAATGTACAAAAGACCTATCTAGGTAAGGTGCCCGAGGCCAACAGGTTTAACTTGGCATAGGTTAGGCCTGCCCTGAAGAAGTCTAATGCCATCAATCAGTATGGATGCTGGAAGGTTAAGATTTTTTTGGGGTAGAGCCTGAGCTGCGTGTTCTGGGCGCACAAGAGTGTCCCAAGTCAAGCAGCCAATGAGGAACGTGTTGCGCTGGTCAACAAGCAGGTGCCCTCAGACTATTAGTCCAGAGAGCTCTTAACACAAGAAAAGATGATAAAGTGGGAGAGGTTGGATGTTGCTGGCCACTGAATGCTTTGTCTGGTGTGATTGAGGGATATTATTCAGCAAATTGTGTTCTAGCAGCGTGCGGCTATTGTAAATGGTGCTATTAAATCAGGATTTATTGAGCCAACTGCAGTATATGTGTAATGCGGTATTTTGTGATTGGGGTCCCACCATTTATTTATCATCGTGTGATCTTTCAGTAGTTGTCTATTTCATTTGCGACCAGTTATCTTGTATTTTGATAGGTACACTGTATATCCCCTGGTGAATAAATATTGCTCTTTCAAATTGTATTCAGGACATGTATGTTCTCAAACATCATGAACATTCTGAAAGAAAATTATGGTGCTTTCATATATGGCTCACCAAACAGAGAAGGAAGCACGAAAAGTTTGCTTTGGTAGCATGTCTTCATCAGATTGCATGGATTTCAAACACCAATGATTACCAGCGACCCAATATTAAAGGTCATGTGGACACCTTTAATAGCTTGGTTCTCGTTATGTTATTAGAGGCTCATGGGTAACACATAGCCACAAGATGGAGTCGTTGCCCTTTGCAGCAAGTAGGGCTGTGATAGGGAATGGAGAGTGTAAATAAGTGTATGTCTGACAAGTAAGGGTAATGGGACTGGGAAATCACCAGAAAAGTTGGTCATGACAACTGTGGAAGTTGTGGGTCCTTTAATTTAGACAAGCTGACGACAGTATGGTTTTGACAAATAAAACGATTTGTTGACCGAAATATCAACTCCTTACATATGCAAATTCTGCAGCTGGCAGCTGTTATAGTGGAACCTGCTGTATGTGGCCACCCTGTCAGCAACAGAAAGTGGCCACATACATGTACAGCAGGTAACCTGTCATCGCAGGTAAATTAACAAAATCGATTCTTGTTGTCAGAAAGATTTGGTCATAAAGTCCAGGTGACCCCTCATGTGTAGTACTATAGTTAGCTATACTTAGGGCAGATACCACTGAACAGCTCATGTAAATTAAAAGGTAGTGACATATGGTAACATGTACATGTATGTGCATCTGTAAATGAGAGGGAACCCATGCAGGCACACAGGTCGGTTTCTTCTATTGAGATTGTACATGTGCCGTCAATTGTGTGTTGTAGATGTATATACAGAGACTGGAATTTGGCTTTACTTCTCCGATCCTTTTTGATTGAAGAAGCTGCTGGTTGCCACAACAGATACATATCAGGAGAGGCCATCCCTAAATGCCACAAAAAGTGTCCCTGGTGAGAGGTAAAAGGAAGAATGTCAGTGGAGACTTTGGAAAGGAATTTCTTGCCGATGGTTCTATTAGAGAGATGCCTTATATATACATGTACAACACTGGGTGTATCTTACAGAATTTTAAAGGGGTCTCTACAATACACAGCAGAGGATGACTTCTTACAAAAATTGACAGATTTCTATATAATTTGCAGCAGAAGGTGACCTCTTACAAAATTATAGAGGGATTTCTATTATGGTGGTCCCTGACAGAATTATAGAGGTATCTCTACAATATAGAACAGAGGGTAGTTGCTCATAAAAAGTTTAGAAGGACCCTAATAATATTCAACAGAGGGTGACCTCATACAGACTCATGGAGGGATCTCTATAATATAGAACAGATGGTGGTTGCTGACAGAAATTTTGAGAAGGATTTTAATAATATACAACAACGGATGGTCCCTTACAGAATTATGGAGGGATCTCTCAATTATACATTGTAGATCCAAGGGTACTCTCTTGCAAAAGAGGCCTCTTTACAGAAAGATCTTTATAAAAGAAACATGCAATAAATGAATAAAAATCACTCAACAGCACATGAAATATTGATAAGACTTTTTCTATGGCTATTGAATTATTTCTGCCTGTGGATAATTAGTAGAGTGTACAGATAAATGTGTTGCTGACAAGATGAATCTTTAGCAATGATACATTGAATATTGCGAAGAAAGAAAAAAAAGAAAAGAAAGATGGATTTGGCCTGAACCAGACTGACTGAATTTCCCCAAACTTAGAGTGCACTGGGTTCCGTTCAACTTGCGTCTGTGGGGGTGGTCTTTGTGCAGACACTGCAAAAGATGATACTGAATCAACCAAGAAGGAAGAGGTGACAAGTTTGATTGTTCCCAACTGCGTCAAGTTTGTTCTGCATTCCTCCATGCAGGTTTTTCTGTCCCTTGTGTGGTGCATGTACATGTACCAGGGGAGGAAAGTACTTATCGGCTTACATTATGACGCTGTAAAGAGACAATAGAAAGGATTCTGTGTGTACGTGGTTCATGTATCGCTCTGAGACCCGCACCACAATTCGGTTGTGTTCTATGTAGACGAAGCTTTAAAAATTGACATTCTTTGTATCATACGCATTAACAGGGGTCAGAACTTTAATTTCCTGCATCAACAGCATGGAACTGGAATTGATACTGTCTGCTTTATTTGTGTTTAATTTAGGCTGTTCATCCTCCAAATAGGATTTTGAAAGAGCGAGAGTAGGTACGTGTGCCAAGATGACGTGCCCCTAAATCATGCCAGGGGTGATTCTTTGCAAGCTCTGAGCACAAACCCAAGGAAAAGTGTTCATTATAAAGTCAAGACATGTCTGAAGAGTTAACGTATTGGACCCTTTCCCCCTTACATCAGCCAAAACCAGCTGATCGTAGGTCATTTGCTTCAATGTTTCAAACTAGTTTAAAAAATAATGGGGAAAAAAATGGAGGATTTTAAAGCAGATATATCAAGATGACATGCATAACATGTCCCAGGTCAACATCTTTCTTTGCCATTCATTGGACACCCAGCCCATGCCAAGTACAGCTGTTGACACAGTCTTAATTGAAGAGGCAAAGTGTTAATTTAAGGCATAAGCTGGAACGTATGAAGGGTCAGTGTTAGGCTGGATCTGACACCAGCTCAACTCAAACCAAATGATTAAATTGTTGGAAGATACTAGCATAACAGTCATAATTGCCAACAGAACAAGTTGGTCCTGTCACCGACAGATTCCAGCATGTCTGCTGTCTACATTTTCTATAACAAAGCAATGTCTCAGACAGCTGTGTATATGTCTCGTAATTAAAGTTACTATGGTTACCTGACAACCCTACTGTTAATTTGTGACATTACTATATGTCTTCCCCCTTTTTTTTTTCTTCATATTCATCTTCACTGCACAGTGGCTGATGAGATGCCAGGAGGATCTGCATTTACTATCACTCATTTTTTTGTTGTTTTTGTTGGGTTTTTTTTTGTTAGTTTAGCAACTTTTTTGGTTTTTGGTTTTTGGTTTTTGGTTTTTGGTTTTTGGTTAGTTTAGAGTTGCTATGTGTAAAAACAAGGATAGAAAAGACCATGGAGGTCCAACTTGATTTCTAGCCACCAGGCTCTGCTGGTCTCACTAGTGTTTTCCATATGTCTGTTAACCCTTTCCCTACTAAACCAGCCAAAACCAGCCAGTGGTCAAATGCATTTTGCTTCAATGTCTGGGCAAATTTCAACTGCAATGAAAAACAATTTGCTGACGATCATAGGTGATACTTTTGAAGATACAATGTAATATGCCCCAGATCAACAATTTCCTTAGCAAGGGTTGAGGATTTATGCCCAACCCATATGCCAAGGAAAGCTGTTGAATCAGGCTTTATTCAAGGGAAAGAAGATTAATCTGTATTTATGCATGAACCTATGTGGTAAAACGGGGCTATTGAGAATAGTAATTGTTTGAAGTGTATCTTAGAGTACATTACCTGCTGAAATGCACTTGTAGGATATACAGTAAAACTTCTCTAACCGAGCACCTCCGTATACTGAACACCCCACTATACTGAACTCGGTCCCAAATATATACATTTGAATGTAGGCAAACCTCCCTATACTGAACACTTTTTTCCAGTCCCAGGGGTGTTCAGTATAGGGAGGTTTTACTGTATTTGAGAATAGTAAATGATTGATGCGCATAAGATATGCAATTTTGAGGACAGTAATTGGTTGACTTGCACAAGATATCTTTATGCTTTTTATCTACACAGATGCAGTATCAGGGGTGTTTTTCAATTTATTTCTTCTATCTTTATCACTACATAAAGGAAATGACAGAGGTTGCTGACTGTAATGTTTGGAAGA
Source organism: Hermodice carunculata (assembly GCA_964020975.1). Classification (NCBI taxonomy): domain Eukaryota; kingdom Metazoa; phylum Annelida; class Polychaeta; order Eunicida; family Amphinomidae; genus Hermodice; species Hermodice carunculata. The sequence goes on along the minus strand of OZ026614.1, from coordinate 92,423,962 downwards.
GATCAGGACTATGTTACTCGCACATCGCCAAAATGGATACAAAAATGCAAAAGTCTCGATACCTTTCCAAGTTTGCTGAGAAGACAAAGTACATCACCCAGTTTGATGTCGTAATCTACAAGAGCAGCCTGGTTCACTGGTTAATGGAGCACAAGCTGACACTGGAAATTGAAACTCTTATTAATGTGAATCTGCAGTCTTTGGACTGAGTTACGGTGGTGAAGTATTCTATATTTAAAGTACATCCAAGATGGTAATAAAAGGGTATAGTGAGCTTTTGTTTGCAGACTGAAACCAGTGTGACTGAAGTGAAAAATCCCTGCAAAAAGTAGCATGGTCCTCAACACGGTGTTTTTTTTTTTCTGATGTGCATGTACATGTGCACTTCACAAGTGTGCAGCCCGATCAAGCCGTGAGAAGAAACGGGAAATTGAGAGAGGAAAAGAGCATACACACATGCATTGCAATTCAGTAGAAGATGTGTTAAGTGGGCTGTTTTGGAACCGGCAAAAAGTGACCGCTTAGGACAAGTGCCCACCAAGCAGAAGTTTATTAACATATATACATGTAGGAGGTATAGTAAACAGGCCCTGAGAAAGGTGCCCACTTTGACAGGTTCTACTATACACGTGTATACAAATGTATGAAAAGAAACAGGATCCATTTAAAATCAAAGGTTGCTCATCGTACGGCTATTTGATTAAGTTTTTAAGCTCAGAAACAAGAAAACGAGAGGCTGTCAGGATGAATAGGTGACTTGATTGAGTTGGCGGGACAGAGGTTCAAGTCTGGACACCCACTGTAATAGCTGTGGACTCATCATTTAAAGGAACTGTACATGTACATGTATTCTGCTCAGATAAGGTCAGACATGGTTGTCGGCCAGATACTCTAACAGTGCTTAAGTGGATTATACCGTCTGCAAACTGACCCTTGACCTTTGTACCTGTCCGCTCAAATGGGCATTTTTAACTGCTGTGTCAGAAGTAGCTGAAATTGAGGACTGTACTTTTCCGGGAAATGTTTGACGCTTTGTTAGCTGCAGATCCTCACAGAAAAGTTTTTGTCAAGGAACATGAACAACTGTGTGGACTGAATCCAGAGAGAATAAGTGACAAAATGGGATAAATTTTCATCTTTGCTATCATGAGGTTAATTTGTGTCTACATAAGTGTAAACTGAGGGCTAGGTACAGGAACTAGTAGAACTGACATGGGAAGAGAGGCAGTTAAGTCTTAAAAGGGAAGGAAAGGTTTGCTATGGATCAGTGTAAATGGCCGTATTTCTGGTCATGTATCAAGGCTTCACATCATCAGCAGTGCCTGCCTGAGGTTGCTCTTGTGCGAGTGATGGAAGACAGCCTATGACAGGTACCCCTTGATACAACATGTCCACTGGCATTTGGCCAAATTAGTGCTCAACTTTTCAAAATGGTGTTTTCATGTTTTTCCGTTAAAGTGGGCATTGCATGAGGCATGTACAGCTTTGTGTTTACAAGCCCACTTTGCTGTAATTTAAGGATAAATATGAGGACTCATGATCAGTGTTGAAGAAGTAAACATCTGGGCTCATGGTCAGCATGCATAATGGAAGTTAACATCAGGAATCATGGTCACTATAATGGAGGTAAACACTTGGGGTCATGGTCGCTATAATGGAAGTAAACATCAGGGGTCATGGTCACTACAATGGAAGTAAACATCAGGTCATGGTCACTATAATGGAAGTAAACATCAGGTGTCATGGTTATTATAGTGGGAGTAAACATCAGGGGTCATGGTAACGATAAGGGAGATAAACACTTGGGGTCATGGTCACTATAATGGAAGTAAACACATGGGGTCATGGTCACTATAATGGAAATAAACATCAGGGATCATTGCCAGTATAATGGAAGTAAACATCAGGGGTCATGTTTATAATGGAAGTAAACATCAGGGGTCATGTTTATAATGGAAGTAAACATCAGGGGTCATGTTTATAATGGAAGTAAACATGAGAGGTCGTGGAGAGTGTCATGGAAGTAAACATCAGGGGTCCTGGTCAGTGTAATACAGTGGTACCTGCCTTCAGCGACCACTTCAAGAGACCACCGACTTAGTGAGGCCAAACTTTCAATATACATACTACACTTAATATTTTTCATTTAATTCCATTTTCACATTCCATGAGAGACCATCTGCCTTGATAGACCCCAATTTTGTCAACCCTGAGGGTGAATTGATGACAGTACAATATGAAACAGCCATGCCACAAAAATATCTCCTCAGGTCAATAAAACCATATCATAAATCGAAGTTTATATTGGACTTTTAATCCATGTGGTAATATTTCTGATATCCAGATAAAACGTACAAGAAAGGTCCTGAAACTGGTATGAATCGGGATAATGGATTGGAGATAGGATTCGTCTGGGACTCTATTGTGAAGCAAAATAATTGTATAATTCCCTAGTAGGCCTAGGCTGTATTTTTAGCACGCAGTAATGAAAAGTTCTAAGTCATTTTGTTATTATAAGTACAAATATGTTGTTTATTTTCGTATATACGTAAATGACATCAAAAATTACATATAATTACGTGCAAGGCCTAACTGACCAGTCTAATGTTCAAATAACACCTTTACTTCCATTGAAAAAGCTGGGGACATCACCGGCGAAATATCTGGATATCAGAAATATTACCACATGGATTAAAAGTCCAATATAAACTTCGATTTATGATTTACTAATCAACATGAGAGAAAAATGTCTTTGAAACAATATATTTGTAATAAAACCATATGTTATAGCAGAGGAAACAATTAGCTATTATATGTGCACTCAGTGCCACAAAAGTTTTTCTTTTGTGTGTGTGTGGGGGGGGGGAGAGAGTCAGGAAGTGTTTATTCCCATTGAATTTCATGTGTAGGTACATGTAGCTTTGAATTTATAAACTGGCTGCTTTTGCAGCTGAGAGGATAAGATCTATGTGCACATTTCGGCCACACACCTGGATTTACATATTGTACCTTGAAGTTGGGGGGGGGGGGGTGTTTCAAGTGTACATGTAGTAGTTTGGAACTCATTGAGTTGCAAATTATTGTGAAGAGTAATAGGAATACACAACCCTGGCCTTCCTGACTGAAGTGCCCTCTACAGGGTGAGCACATGAACCTTCTTTCATGGCTCATGCACAGGAAAGGCTTTCATACGTAAGACTATCTGTGTCACACATTTGTTTGTGTCCCAAGCACTCTCTCAGAAGGCAAATATTAGGCTGTCCCTTCTTTCCCCCCCCCCCAGGTCAAATTGGCTGTCCTTCTCCCCCCCCCCCCCCCCCCCCCGGGCAATAGGCTATCCCTTCTCCCCCCCCCCCCCCATTCATATATTGGACCAGGAAAACATTGTCACAGTATTGTAGTCCCATTAAAACTTGGAACAAGAACTATATATGTATTTACTAATGTTGAATATCACATGAGACCTTGATGTCATTGACAGATTAACTAGGAAGGCATATAACATGTACGTGTATAATGACCAGAGTCTGACTGAACACTGCATTTTGATTGTGCACCAAAAGTGCCACAGCAACAAAAAGGCCCCCAACTGGGAAAAGGACTCTCCTAATAGATTAATTAGCATAAATAAACACAACAGAATTTAACAGAGCAAAGATGTTATCTACACCCCAGTTGGCCTTTGAATTTCTCAGGATAAGAAATGTATAATCTTTTAAGCATGCTGTAACCATCATGGTTGAAATAAATGAACTGTACAGAGAGATTTATTGTGAAAAAGTGACAGAAACGATATCCATGCAGCATAACACAGACGATTATGATCCAGCAAGACAGCTGGCGAGTCGACTTCGAGTGATCACACGAAAGGCTGTGAATATTATACCTCTGATTTGTCCACTGCGGCACTTCTAAGTACTTGATTATGCCTTTGATATCATCTACACCTTGTTTTATTGCTTGGCATAGCCACAGTTTAATAGGCAGTGTACATGTAGATACAGTGTGTTGTTCGAAGCCGGTAACTAGTGGGATGTGTGATATATTCCAAGCACGCCATTCAATTTGCAAATGTTCCATTTGTCAAATTGGTTTCCCATCACTTGTCTTTGGAAAAACACTCCAAAGTATTCTTACATGGAATCATGACTAACATTTACGTAAGACAAATTTCTTTCATGTTGCATTATATTCTAAGTTATTCATGTTTTTCATTGATGGTAACAAATCGCCTGTTACTTATGAGGTGTGATCAGACGAGTCACTCTTTGTAGATCAGTACCGTGTGTGAAATTAGTGGTATATCCATAGCCGAATGTTATGAAAATTTGGCAGGGTCTACGTGTCCACTGATATAAATCTATATAAGCCTATCGGCTATTATAAAAAATCTACCAAAGTGTACACTATGTTTTAAGATTTCTTAACACCACGCCAATATATTCTTTTCACCACTCTAAATTACCAGTACCTTGTTTAAGTCTTAATTGTCAGAGTATTGCTCCAGATTTTTCCCATGCAATGAAATATCTTTGTGATGCTAATTTTCCACCTACACAGGGAAATTTTTCCAAGATGAAACCTGTTGTTGACAATATCCTTTTTGCTACAAAAATAATAATGATAATAATAATAACAACAACAACAATAATATGAACTATTATTTTAATTCAATTTTCAATGTTGCATATTTTGTGAGGATAAATTAAGTCCTGAAGAAACTTGAAGACTTGACCATCTTTTTTTAATTTTGACTGATTTCATTCTTGAAAGTACAAACATAATGAGAAAAAAGCCTGCATGATTTCAGAACAAGAGCATAGTTCTATAAGTAAATTCTTATGGCATTTTGACATGCACCAATAAACCTGTGATCTCATGCTTGGGTTCATTTGACTTGGAAAATGTAAAAACTTTTCATGCGAAAGTAAGCTTGTCACATTTTATATATTGCTTCAGCATAGTTTTGGTCCCCATTGCACATAAACAACAATTCCAGTCTTGTCATATTGGTCAGATTCAGTTTTTCGAGAATACTGTATCATCAGAAATCTTCCCACGAGATATTTTATTGCTAAATTTTTCCCAAGAAGGTCCATTCAGAAATATTTTATGCCAGATGTTTTTCCACACAGCAGCTTGAATTCAATCTTGGGTCAATTTGGGAAGACAAAGCTGTGCATATTCTGTTTTGTTATCATTTTGGGAAATCAAATGTTCAGGGAAAATTATTGAGTTACATAAGCCAGAAGAGACATGTGCAAACTTTTGCAGATTTTTATCCATGGTAGCAGTGCATTTGGATGAAATCCATATATCCAGTACTGTCACATGATTGAGCCTTATGTGCATATCATCTTTATGAACAACCTGCACTCAACAGGAATGTCAAATAACTGTACAAATGATTTAAAGGACACCACCATGTGCCCTTTAATATATATATATATATATATATATATATATATATATATATATATATATATATATATATATATACATATATATATATACATATATATATATACATATATATACATACATACATACATACACATACATTCATGTATACATTATATTTGTATGTTTATATTACAGCAGTCCCTTCTTTGAAAGACCACTGCTTTGGGAGACCACCTCCTTTGAGAGACCACAGTTGTCAGGTCTTTCTGTAGTACTTTTCATGGACCACCTGCTTTATGTGACCACCTTTTGGGTGGCACTAGGGGCGGTCTCTCAAAGGAGGGATTACTGTACACGTACATGTATAGCAATGTTTGCTGCAGATATGAATTATATCAAGGAGCCCTAATGTAAAGTGGCAAAACTGATACAGCCGTATAACTGCTGGATAAATTGTATGCAGCTATTAAAGGAGTTGATATAATTCATAGCAGCAACAAACCAGCATCAATGTTTTACCGTATATATCTCCATGAGAAGACACACCCCAATTTTGGGACATCTACAAAGTTTAATCTCCATCATTTTGTTCAGCAGGAAAGTCTGTAATAGAAGACGCACTGCAACTTCAGGCTTCTGCATGTAATTTACAGTGTATCAAGATGAAAAGTTCCCACCTGAGTTTCATGTGTGCAACTCTCTGATCATTTTATGTCATTTTATCAATATTACAGAAGCATGTTGTTACCTTTTTTTCTGTCTGTGATACTTTTATCAATGAAAATAGGTATATTAAAAATGCAACCCTTTCTGTTATTACTTGACCTTATATAATTAGATGTTATGTGTGTTCTCGGTACAGTGTATGTCCACTCATGACGCTACAATGTACCATAATAGCTCATCAGGTCATGGTGTGGGGAAAACTCTCTCAGTTATCTGTACAGTGACAAAACATGGTACGGCACTTTTCCATAGGGTAAAGACCATTGTAGGTATGTGCAGTATTTACAGACCCTTGTCATTGACATTGTATCATAAAGTGAATATGTCAGATATCAAAGGGTCTTTCTAATGAGATTTTAATATATATTAGTATATACATACACACACACACACACACACACACACACACACACATATACATACAATGCCCTGGCGTACATGTCATTGGTGATCCTTTGTTGTTGTCCCTATAATACCATACAGTGTAACAGTGATTGATGTACTTGGGTATGTTTTTGCTTGTAGACCCAGTGCTGCAGTTTCTCCTGGCCAGCCTTCAGCAATCCCAATTAGCAACAGTAGCTGCAAATTCACTGCAGAGCATCTGTTCCCAATGTCGCAGCCATATGACAGACCACTTTGGTGGACTCCTACAGATAGTCCAAGCAGTGGACTCCTTCAATGTGTCCAACGATGCAGCCATCGGACTGCTGAAGGGTGAGCTATACAAAGATTTCTTGTCAATTCTTGCTTTGTAGCCCAGCATACAAGTGGATGCACACAGGTGCAAAGCAAGAGGTGATTCCAGCATACAGATTATTTTACAAAAAATTACCAGGAGCAGGCATTTTGCATCCAATTTTTTTCGTACAAGCAGACAATGAGCAAGATGGATTTCTCTCGTGAGGAGATATGGAAAGTTGCTCAAGTGTGACTCAAGTTTTCATTGTATTTTGTTGTTGTTTTTTGTTTGTTTTTTTTTTTTTTAATGTGCCACATAAAATAGATGCTGCAGAAAAAACTGCAGGATGCAGTGCAAGAAAAAAATTCACAGTGAACAGAAAAGTGCACTGGTTCAACCTTGACATATATTTTATCCATTAGAACTGTCAAGTGAATCTGGAAGAGGAAATTAGAATCCCATGTTTTTGCAGTTCAATCAGCTGAATTCTGATATGTGTTTCACAAGTAAAATTTATATGGTCACAATTGATGTGTTTTAAACGGAAACAAGCCACTTTTTGTGTGATCACAAATGCATATGTCATGTGGACTGCTTTTAAGTTCAAATTTAAACTTGCCTGGCATGAATGATTCTTATATAAATAAGTTTAGCATTACAGTGTGTTCTGGTGAGTGTCCTCTGGGATGGAATGATCCGGAGAGATGAGGCAGCTTTGATATTTAGTCCACTGCACACAGTGGAGGTGCACTGTTTCAGTCGCCTAAGATACACTTGAGGATATTTTTTGTGTAACTCGGACTGTGTGCACTGATTGATAAGTAGCATATACATGTAGGTAGACTTCAAAAGAATGGCTGGCTGCACTTAGCAATGAGCAGAGAAACATACTCAGTCCACTGAAGTTACTTAACTTCCTGTATATCAGCCTGGTTTCAAACACAAATTACATATTCAAGTTCTCCACAAAAAGGCCTTTCATCCAAGTGCTAACAGGCCCGGTCTGAAGTCAGCATTTTTTTTACTGGTAAAGGCAGCTGCAGCATGACTTACCAGGCATTGCAAATATCGAGCCACTGATTCAGACCTCGACCCATAATGTAGAGTGAGCTAAAACATGAGATGGCACTGTGAGTCATTGTCACGTACATGTATGAAACAGTTATCCCCACGTCAACAGTATTTGCAACCAGTTACCAGAACTGAATTGACACTGAAATACATGTCAGACGGCAAGACAGACCTTTAATCAAAGATCCCTATTTGCCATGACTGGATAGTTTCTGTTTGTGTCTCCTTTTGAACAAACTTTTACATGTAGTAGATGCATACATGTGTTTGTATTAATTTACATTATCTGCTTGCTGGCAACTTTATGCATGTCTGCAACTTTTTTGAATTGCAATGTAAACAATCAGCTAGCCCAAGCAGTCTACACTCTGTGGTTTTTGCATGTAAAATTTTATTGAAATGCAGTGTTTTTGTCCATTTCAATTAAATTAATAAAAGCCATGGATCACCGACTTTGGATTACAAATATTTAACTATGGAGCTATTTTGTGCGTGAAATTTTAACTCTTAAAGCGCTGATTTAAGACTTGAGTTAACAGCTTTCATTGGAATACTTTGCACAATGCGCTTAAAGTGCCCCAAGGAAAGTGTTGACTAAGACTACATTTTGCTTTAGACTAGACTTGCTGGTATTTGAATGAAAGGTATCTTCATGAGGAATTTGAATCTTTTAACCATTATTTGTTTCATGGTAATGAGAAAACGACTATAGCAGTGATTAGCACTTTAAGGATTAACTGTTTCAGTACCAAATTGTAGGCTCAGTCAACAGCATTGTGTGGCCTCCTGTGGGTTTGGTGTGTCCAAAGAGTGCAAAGGACCACTGTTGACCCAGACTATAATTTTGTTTTCTCTTGGAAAAATAGTTTCATTGGTACTCAAAGAACCGAGCTTTTTACGCAGACTTTGAATCTGGATTCATTATAAAAATTTATTTAAGCATCACTCTTGTTGCAGTCGGCCCTCAAAGAAGACATAAAAAATTTTCATTGACTTAATTCCAGCCATAGACAGACAGGAGAGTTTCAATCTGATGCAGGAGGTGTTGAGTTTGTTTTGTTTTCCTGGCTTTCATTGTCTTCGTAGCTGATACCGCAGCGTCACCATCGTGACACATATTTGTTTTCAACATTTTTTTTTTTCTAATTGACAGGTACAGCACTAATTCTGGCAAAGATGCCACATGATAAAATCACTGAGGGCTTGAAGCAGCTCTGTCAACTACAGATTGCGCCACTTAGCAAGGTACATGTAACTCCCTTCTGTGTGTTTTAACCCGTCCCTGACCGATGACAGTTTTTCCCCTTTGTGAGGGTTATACGTACACAATTCGATTGAAACATTTACAAACCAAGCAATTTCCGATGTATAAAAATTGTAATGAGAGAACTGTAGGTACCTGATGCATTGATAATTGATATTTTCCATCAAACTTTATGCATATATTTCTCGTTGCAAATTTCCATTGTGAGAAATTAACGAGCTGGACCATGTGAATGGACAAAGAGTTCACTTCCAATGAGCAAACATCGAAGTTGATTGCAAAGAATACTGGGAAAAGTAACAGCTAATATTTGTCTTCAGAACACGGACCTTTTATCTACTCGTGAAACACTTGCTTAAATAAGATGCTGTTAGGAAGCTGATCATAGTGGAAGCATACCCCTATAGACTAAGCTGTGTATCCCCAGAAAACTGGCCAGTGTTGAAAGCATTAGACGGTATTTGAAGTCATGGCTAATGGGGACTACACAAAGGTTGTTGGCTGTGAATATACTGGTCCCTACAGGTAAATGTTGTCCTATCCTTTGGGCTACTCGGTCCCAGGTAGCCGGCAGTATTGTCAATATTGATGCTGGCATGTACCATTTTGACTTGTTTTCGGTAAGGTAAGTATGTTTGATATACCAAACAGATGGATGTAGCTCTAGATTACACTGTGTACAGTAAATGTTTGCCCATAGGTGGCACTATTAAGGGCTTTCTTTATTAACAAGGTACTATTGCTTGCACATCTCCAAAGTTACCAGCCCGACCCACAGTCGAGTAATTGGCTTTTAAAGTTGCTATGTTTACAGTGAAAGTCATCAGTGGTTTTAACAGAATGCTGGTCCTTACAACTATGCTTATACTGTTGTAGTTTCAACTGGTAAGTTTTCCCCCGAAATTTTCCTTTTGAGCTCACGTAGTTCGAAAGAATTTTGCTTACCCTTACAGCATCCTTTTAATCAAATGTCTTTTTTTTTGTAGATTCTACAAGCAAACAGCAATAAAACTATTAACTTGGATGACCCCACTGTGTGGCTGGACAGACTAGCAACTATATTTAGGTAAAGTTACTTTACTTAAATACATGTGTTTTACAGTGATAAGCTGTGAATTGTAATATGGCACTCATGGAGTTCAGGACACACATGGGTATGTAAAGGGCACTACCACCACATGTTTTATGTTCGGAATGAGCGGGACTTGAACCTGCAACCTTTGGCACCAGTCGCCTAGCTGAAATGGGAAATGCACATGTCCACGCGACCAAATCCCTATTCTGAAAAGAGAATGGTTCAATGGAGGTAGTTATGTGCAAGTGCAATATATATTGTCATGATGGCTCATTATTGAGTTTACATCTATTTTCTTGTAAGGGGAATACAGATTTCATTTTTTTTTTTTTTTATTTAAGTGAAAGTTTAACAAATGGTGGCAGTGGTGGGATTTGCTTGGCTTACTCTGGCCACATTGCACCAGAAGCGTACCAAGGAAAGCTGCTGACTAAGACTACAAATCAGTACTGAAAGAGTTCCTGTGCCACTGACTTGAGCACATGTAGCATATAAATTAGTTATTTGTGTGTCATTAAGTGGTACATGCTATAGTTTACAATTGCAGTGGCTTCTTTGAATTCACGGATAAGACAATTGCAGGTTAAGATGTTATCATCAAAGATGATGAGCAGTATCTTTCTTGTTCCTCAGGATCCTTATTAAAAAAAACTCTCCCTGCATATCTGGCAATTAATGGCTGTGTGTGTGGAATTTATAAAAAGGTTGAAACAGAGAAGTCCACATTAATCTGCTTTGACAACTTAAAGGTGTCAGCTTACATCAAGCCTTTGGAATTATTTTCTCAGCACAATTAGCCATCTGTAGATTGATGCCTTAAGCTAGGAAAAAGATTGTCATGGGGAAAGGTAATCAGTTGTTTCAAAACTTGACCTCCCGTGTGACTTGAACTTCAAATTTCAATCAGCTGTGATTTTTTTTTTTTTAATGTTGTTGCATTTGTGAAGGTAGGTCTAGCAAATTTAATCTCATCACCATAAAAAAACAACTTGGGGAAAAGTTTTAAGACATGGGAGAGGCATGCCCTGCCAGGTAATACATATGCCACTGACAGTACTCTGTGCATTTCGGTACTTGAATGAAGGGTTTTTGATGAAAACCTTGGAACAGGCAGTTGTCATCTTAAGGGTAATCTCAGAAAAAAAAAAATCAACGGGGAAATCAGGAACTGTTATGAAATGAACTAGGAGCAGTAGCTTCATGATAGCATTGTACAACATTTTTTTTTCAAAATTGCGTGTGTCACGAACACTAATAAATCTTGGAAACGATTATACCAATGAAACTTATTTGTTTGACATTTCATACCATGTCATTTTAACATACACAATGTATCCCACCAATTTTATCATTTGCTTGGCCGGGTCCTGCACGAACTGGGCAAGTGTCATTTACAAACTACATAACACAGAACTCTTATTATATTTGCAGGCACACAAATCCGCAGGTCCACAATGGTCAGATTCACCCATGTCAACCTGTGATTCAAGAAGTAGGTCTTATACATGGTGTACAAAGAGATATTTGATATTTGTGCCACAAAGCATGATGGATCTGAATATATATGTAGCTTCAATAATGTGCTTAACCCTTAGCCCCTTGAATAAAGACTGATTAAACAGCTTTTCTTTAGCATGGGTTAATGTGCACACCTAGCACCCAATCCATGCGAAGGAAAGCTGTTAACTCATTCCATACTATGGTGACAAGCCTTGGTCAGTGGTTCTGGCACTGCCTGGCAAGTCATGCTGCAGCTGCCCTTGCGGCAGCTGCAGCATGACTTGCCAGGCAGTGCCAGAACCACTGACCTAACACTATGGGCATGTTGGTACTTGAATGAAAGCTCTTTTCGTGAAGAATTTAAATAAAATATTATGCAATTGTTGTCGTAAATCTAGGAAAATATACAGGAAAATCAGGGACTGGTATGGAATGAGCTAATGTGGGTCATGTTATCTTGATAGGACTTCTCTACAGATCTCATTCAAATTAGGTTGTTTTTTTTTTTCAAATTTGTTGAAATTTGGCAAAAACGTCAAAGCAGACAACATTCGACCACCAGTCAGTTTGGGCCTTTTTGAGGGGAAAAAGGGTTAAATTCCCATTTTACCAGCAATTGTTTGTGTAACTCACTTATTTAGCAGGTCAGAATCGGAAAGTACAAGTTTCTAGCAAACATATCCAGCAGACCAAACATTTGCACGTGTAAAGTGCATGTAAATGAGTGAAGTATGGAGTGACCCAATGTTTGATATAATTTTGTTCCTGCAATTCCGATACACCCGCCTTCATATTTCTGAATGCACAAAATCAGAGGCGCTGTAAATGTAGTTGTATTTGTTTTGTGGGTGAGAGCAGGAAGCTGAAAAGCAAGATATTTAGATTTAAATTACACTTTCAATATATTTCACAGTAAAATGTGCTTATGGATAGAACGGTGGATGATAGAATAACTTAAGATAACCACAGATGGCTGTATAATTCTTGCCAGATACTCCTGGGTTTTTATTCAAAATAATATTTATCTATACATATGTATATGTACAGTTGGCTAGATTTCTTTATTATGCTGTTATGTTTGGCTTAGTTTTCATGTACTGATATGACAGTATTAACCGGGGCAACATATTTATTCTTTTATTGAATAACTTGTCTGTCCTGCAAAACAAGTTTCCCCAAAGTATGTACAAGGTCAGTGTCATATTGGTTTGGTTAAAATTGTGTCTTCTGGTCCCTTGTGTGCAGTCGCTTGGGCACCCGAGGATTTAGGCCTCATACAGGTCTTCCCAAAGCAATTGTGTTAAAGAGTCCTATTGGTTTGGTTAGAATCATATTTCTGTTTTGCCCGCTTGACAGACCAATCTGTGTGGAGCTAATGACCTGTTTTGGAGGCAAACGTGTGTTGCTACGTATTAATTGTCCCATAGCAAGCACAAACTTAGTGCTGTACTTGTTTGATTGTCATACTCTTCTTGCTGCCTTGTAGATATGGCCGGTGCTGTCTGATACATGTACGTCATACCAAGCAGACGTACGCATTATTGAACGCTGCTGTCGATGCATCCGCTTTGCTGTAAGATGTGTGGGCAAGGGATCTGCGGCCCTTCTCACTCCCCTCGTCACACAGGTAGGCTGGTTCCCGATCCCAAGTACACACTGCATGTGCTGTCTCTCAACAACCTTGACATTTTGCATCTGCTTTCAGTCTTCATGCAAAATAAAAAAAAATAAAAAAAGATGGGGGGGGGGGGAGGAGGGTGTCAGCAAAACTATTACCTGAGTCTGATTCAGTGAACCCCTTGGCCAAAATTTCTTTCTGCATAGAGCAAGTCAGTATTTTTTTAACTACACTGTATTGTTTTCGACAGAGCAACTTATATCTACATGTGAGACAAATCAAGTCAAGGTGCCTGAAGAAAAACGGCAGTGCATCATTGTTGTGCTCAATGTGCTTTGTCTGTCAATGGGTAGGGTTTATCAGTATGGTCTAGATCGTGGTTTCCTACACCATTAAAACATCTACACTTGTTGGGTAAACAACAATATGTTTGCCGTCACTGCCAGCAGGATTATGGGTGAGCTTAGTGGCAAGATACCGGGGTGCTGCCGGTTCCCGTTATTATGTTGTTAGTAGTTGTCAGGTACATGTATGCTAAGTATGCACATGTATGTGTGATTTAACGAGTATATCGTGTTGTAAATACCATATGAATAGTGCCCACTCTGACAAGTAGCCCCAGTTGTGTGGTTAACTTTAAACAATAGTTCGTGTACATTGTGTTGTAGATGTAGGCGATCTGGGGTAACTGTATGTTTAACAGCAGGATAACATGTCATACATATAGATGAATGTCTAAAGACCCCACACTGGTGGTTTTAACAGTCAGTGTATTGCTATAGATAATAATCTGTGTCAAGTAGCCCCAATAGTGTGGTTAAGGCAGTACATTGAGTTGTAGATGTAGGCTATCTACATGTCTGTTAATTATCAACAGTTTGTTTAAGGGCACTGTATTTGTGCTGCAGATAACCCTTTACCCCTTGAATTAAGACTGAGTCAACAGCACTAAGTGCCCAACCCGTGCCAAGGAAAGCTGTTGTCGTGGGGCATGTGATCTTGATAGGTCTCATCTACAATTCTTAGTCAAAGCAAACACCAGACTAGTGCCTCGCAGCTAGGGAACCACTGAAAATAATTTCTTTGCAGTGAAAGTACATGTACATGTATGTTCAGAATACAGTTCGACTCATTTCGCCTCCAATGGGGTTCAACAGGAACTGATAGGATGCTCGCTCGCTCCTTTTGAGTTACACGCAAACGGCTATGGCCGTTCTTTATATACCCAAGCGTAACATGTCTATAGTAATGGGAGTTATGTCATGGAACAGCACAGAGAGAGGTGTTCTCTGTAGCAGTGTCAACTATTTGTTGACATGTTTTTGAGGGTTCTGTAAACACATGCAGGTGGGTGACATGTTCCCGATCAGAAAATGATTGGAAGGGAGGTTGTGTACTGCTTCCTGAAGAAGACCAAGAAAACCTTTTTCTTGGGGGTTTTTCCCCACATTGATTATGGGGATTGTGTTATGATGGTGCTAGGGATGTCAAGGATAATGTGTCAATTGGCGTATTGTGTGGATTCATGAGAATTCTGATAGTTCTGTGAATCAAGTTGAGCTAGGTGTGGTGGGTAGAAAGCATGCTCTCGGACCTCTGATAAGTTTATTGTCATGTGAAAATAGGCAAATGGACTTTTAATTTACAAAAAAAAAAGAAAAAAGAAAGAAAAACAATTTTCAGTCAAATTGTTTAACATTACTCTTGAAATTAGTTGAAAACACTGAAGCAGATGAGATTTGACTACCAGCTGGTTTTGGCCAGTTTAAGGGGGGAAGTCTTAACATAAACACTGAATTGTGTTGTGGATGACTATGTATTGTACTATGTCCACACACATGTGTAGTCAACAAGAGTACGTGCACATTGTGTTGTGGATGACTATGTATTGTACTATGTCCACACACGTGTAGTCAACAAGAGTACGTGTACATTGTGTTGTGGATGACTATGTATTGTACCATGTCCACACGTGTGTAGTCAACAAGAGTACGTGTACATTGTGTTGTGGATGACTATGCATTGTACTATGTCCACACGTGTGTAGTCAACAAGAGTACGTGTACATTGTGTTGTGGATGACTATGCATTGTACTATGTCCACACACATGTGTAGTCAACAAGAGTATGTGCACATTGTGTTGTGGATGACTATGTATTGTACTATGTCCACACGCGTGTAGTCAACAAGAGTAAGTGTACATTGTGTTGTAGATGACTATGTATTGTACCATGTCCACACACGTGTAGTCAACAAGAGTACGTGTACATTGTGTTGTAGATGGTGGCCATCTATGCCAAGCATCCACACTCGTGCTTCCTGTACCTGGGCAGTATCTTGGTAGATGAGTATGGCTCAGACCCTGGCTGCACTCAAGGTCTTCTGGACATGTTCCAGGTAAGTGAATGCTTTGATAATCCAGGAAGAAAACTAGGACAGCTGCTTGGGCTATGGAGAACCAAGAGTTGTATATGTATGTGACCACTTTTGTTGGGGATAAATGGGTATATAAAAATAGCAGGCATGCAAGGAGGAGCCCATTCATTAATGTGGAATAATGTAATCTCAACCCGTATGGTGAAACATCTGATGTGTGTATTAATAAGATTTGTAACTGCTGGTTTCATTTTGAAAATTTTGCACTTATTTACCAATGTACATCATGCGAAGTGATTTATTGGGGGACACTGCACGCCTCTTCAAAGACTGTCCTCGGTGCCAGTTTAAAAAAAAATCTACAACAAAAAAAAACATTGACTGTGGTGGTAAACATATTGCCCTGCTGTCTGAGTCCTCTGAGTATCTGTCACCTGTGGTGTACCTGCAGAGCTTCCAAGCTTGCCTATGTTACAAGTGGGAGAGCTCCCTCTAGCGGGTACTGAAAAGCAGGAGGGCAAGCACAAAAGGCATAAAGCATAGCTAGGGGGTCTGGGGGCATGCCTCCCCCCCCCCCCCCCGGAAAAAATTTAATTTGCTCCTTAATTCACTTCCTGCATTTTGAACCATTTTAGGCACACTGATAGACATATTCTTAGTGTATCTAGTACAACAAACATGGCAAAACAGTACAACTGTACAGCCACTGATGGAATAATGTCACTTTTTTTTTTATTCTACAAAAAGCAGGTGACTCAGAGGCTCTTTATTTGTATGTTTAGTGCTGTCCTGTGGTACTTGTCTTCTCTCACCAGAGGGATAAGTATAGGGACCTTCTCCCCAATCATTAATCATTGGTATGATGTGGATTGTAATATGATCAGTAAAATATGTTCACACCCAGGGGAAAAAACTCACATTTATGCTCTTTGCTGTGGATTTTCAGGCCTTCTGTGTCCCAACTTTCAAGCTTCTAGAAGCCCACAATGGCCTTCGTAATCACCCAGACACAGTGGATGACTTGTTCAGGCTTTGTCTGAGGTAAGTACTGTAGCAACACTTCAATAAAGCAGTCTTAACTCGCTCCAAGCGCCTGACACATATGTTCCTGTTTACTTTCATTAGCTGCAGGTAAAATGGGAAATGCGTGCTCAGATTCATCACAGAGTTTTTCGCTCAAGTGCCATCACTCCCAACCTAAAGTACGTGGTTTTTCGATTACCTTTTAAGCCGCACCACTGCTGGAGTATAATATGGCACAGCTGGCTAGGACCATGTGCAATTGAGTCTGGGATGAGTTTAAGATTGTAACTTGTTGTTTCAATTGGATTACACGGGCACATTATAAATTTGCTCATGATTAATTAACCCTCTGCACTCACACCTTACCATCTGCCACTCCACCCCACCCCTCAGATAACAACAGCTTTCCTTGGCATAGTTGGGTATTAAGTCCCCAACTCAGGTCAGGGAAAACTGTTGATCTGCAAAGTGTTATCTTGATACAAATGTCATCCAAATTATTTTACGTTTTATACATATATGTTGAAATTAGTGCAAAATAGTGAAACAGATGACATTTGACCTGCAGCTAGTTTTGGCCAGTTACAGGGAGAAAGTGACCAGAAAGAAGTGGAGATTTGCTGGTCGTTTTAAATGGGGGAAAGTTACATGCCAATACATCATCAAAAAGGCCATTAGGGTTATAGAGTGCCATTATATACTTAAAGCACTTTGAGTCCAGCTTCAGGACAGCATTACATCCCAATAAAAAAAAATGCTTGGAGAGAGATTTTTAAGCAAGAAATTATTATCTAGTCATCCTGACTAATAAGTGAAAGATTCTTGTGCTGAGATTTGGCATGCATAGGTCATTGGGAATCATTGGAATTCTGACTGTGGGCACGTGTCTGAGGATGTACGTATCAGTCCAATCGTGTTGCCATAATTACACTGCATGAGAAAGTATAATGAGCGTGATGTGGATGGAGGCAAAACATCCTGTTTCTAGTCCTCTTGTATTTGCACATTTAGATGTGTGCAAATATGACTTGCAGTGCTTTATTTTATGTATAAACATGTTTTTTTCAGATGGGTACTAGATGAAAAGTGCATGTAGGCTTAATTTTTATTCATATTAGTACATGTACTTGAAGATATTGGTCTTTTGAATTATCATCCAACTGAGTGTATATTGTGTATGTTTCAGGTTTGTACCGAGGAGTCCACTGTCCCTGCTACAGTGCAGCATCTTTAAGTCTGTCATGCCGTGTGCCATACATGTGTTTGTATATTGTGTATGTTTCAGGTTTGTACAGAGGAGTCCACTGGCCCTGCTACAGTGCAGCATCATGAAGTCTGTCATGCCATGTGCCATACATGTGTTTGTATATTCTGTATGTTTCAGGTTTGTACCGAGGAGTCCACTGGCCCTGCTACAGTGCAGCATCTTTAAGTCTGTCATGCCGTGTGCCATACATGTGTTTGTATATTGTGTATGTTTCAGGTTTGTACAGAGGAGTCCACTGGCCCTGCTACAGTGCAGCATCATGAAGTCTGTCATGCTGTGTGCCATAGCAGCCTGTGCCTTAGAACACAGGGAAGCCAACGCCTCAGTTGTGAAGTTCCTGGCGGAGCTCATCAAACAAGGACATGACAAAGATGTAAGTTTTTGTTTTTGATTCTTTCGTTTGCCACAAGAAAATGAACAGTCTACTTTTATATGCATGCTGTCCTTTAGCAAAGATTGTTGCATAATTCTGTACCAGACTTTTAAAACTAAGATGAAGCTGAAAGACACATCAAGGCATGCAACACACAGATCTACAAAGGGCAGTGTGCCATTTTCTCCTTTTTACCTAAGCTGACTTGTCAGTCAGCGTAACTTTAATATTTTATAGGTCATTGTCCTCCACCGTTCGTGGTCCATGATCAATTGATATTTTCAGCATTCTGAAGTTGGTGGTCAGATCATCTTCAAACTTGATGGGCATGTCCCTTTGGTGGTCTGTACCAGGTTAGTTTAACAACAAAGCCATGCCTCAGTGATATGTGGATATTGATAGTGATATTGCTAAGTCAGCAGAATGCGGGCCATTCACATGTACAGCCTTCATACATCTACATTTTGGGGGCTAAATGTAGTGAAATATCATTGATCTGTTGATTGTACAAAGTGATCAATGAGGGTACATTTGAGCATTGTACGTGTACATTGGGGATACAGTGGCCCCTGTCTTGAGAGACCACCCCTAGGGCAGGTCAAAAAGTGGTCTCTCAAAACAGGTGGTCTTTCATTAGAGGTATAATAACATGGAAAAGATAGCTCAGTGTTGTGAGAGAGCAGTCTTAAAAAGATATGTGGTCTTTCATTGGAGGGGTCTCTTAAAACAGGTACCACTGTACTATTGTAAATACAAGTAGGCTTACATGTATATTGTATTTGTGTCTTTTTGTCCAGAAGGGCTTCCCAGTAGTCATTATCCTATTCCCGTCTCTTTATATGTAGTTTTTAGATACAGTCCACAGTTTTTAAAATAGCCCCATATAACTTGGAGGACTTATCAAGTGTATGAAAATCTAGGTGGAGTTTGATATTGGTGGTGCCAACTGTTGTATAATGTATTAAATATGTGAGTCAAAATGTGAAAATCTTGTGACTGCTGTAGCATCCTCAATGTTTGATAGATTTTCATGAAATTTAGTGGGATTGTGCAGGAGGTCAAAGTCTGAGTTGTTTATATGCTTTGTGATCACAGAATGGCCGGGTCTCAAACCAGCTACATTGTACCTTCCACACCAACCACCTTGCCAAAAATGGAAATACTTTATGATACTAATGGTGGCACCTATAATTTGATGAAAATTATTAGCTAAAATGTGTTGTGAAATATAAAATTCCGTGTCTCAAAAAGAATTTGGATTAGACTTGCCAAATTTATAGGATATATAGACCATGCCCAATGCTAGAATGTTATGTAATATCAGTAACCTTGACCTGTTTTTGTGAGGTCACCATGCCTGTAAAGTTGAAAGAGGTGATTTTGTAATGGCAGGGAGTAGCTTGGACATCAATGACGAGAATTAATTGAGCCTCCAGATCAAAATTGCACTTGATTACATTCTACATAAAACTATACCAGGCGACCTACTTTTTGGGCCACCGTGACCCAGTAGTTATGGAGTTTGGCATTTGTCCAAGTTTACTGTTTTTTTTCAATAACCCAAAAAGTTATCGCCTGATCTGAACAAACAGACCATGTACAGTGAGACCTCACTGTAATGACACTTACATATCCAACATATTCAATTAACGACACAGGTTTTGAAGGACTTAAAGTTCGATTCCTTTGTTATGCGACTCATTTATATGACATGCTCAGATGTCTGACACATTTTGCAGGGAACAAATGGTCTCATTATAATGAAGTTTCACTATATTTCACGTTTTTTATGCCTCAAGGTTAATCAGCAGTGAATATATTGTATGTATATGGCCTGATGTATATTTGACTGGTGACCTCAGGGCCACATTAAGGAATCGAGAGCTAAAATGTTTTTGCAAACCGGACAACCACGCAATAAAAAGTGACAGCTGCAATTACCAGTTGTATGCCCCCGAATGATAATGTAATGTTTATTGATGCTTTTTTTGTTGTTTTGCCTACAGGAACAAGACGACTTTGAAAGGCGGCAGTCATTGTTGAAGGACATCCTGGAAGAGCATGCCTTAGCGCTTGTTCAGGCAATTATCAATGCCAGCGTCTTCTGTCTACCTTCCTACATGATAGGCAACTCTGCAGATATCATTTATGAACTCATGCTTGTCGACAGGCCGGTGAGTAAATTCTGCGGCAAGTTTGTTCTCGGACAAGTTTTGATTGATAGTGCTCGCCCTTCTCAACCCCTTTCATGCTCGTTACAAGATAATTTGTCATTAAGTTGAGTATACACCTCATACCTCCCACGGGAGTACTTTTGCCAGCGCTTGGAATTCTCTGTTAAAAATACGCACAGTACAGGGTGCCATTGCCGAAGCATGTCTTGCTCTGCTGACCTTACCTCCAGGAACGTAAACACACTGCACTGTTATTGGCTCTGCTAATTTTGTGCTAAAGGAGTTATACTTGAAGCTACTGTGTTACAAATTGTGTGGTAGAAGGACATTACCAGATTGAGAGCATGAAAAAGACACTGAAACATGAGGCATTTGGTGTTATAGAATAATATCGGGTGCCTTGGGATGCCATTATGATGGCGATAAGCTAATAGTTTGATCTGTTTGGCAGTATATGAAGGATGCATGTACCAAAAGATTTCAATATTGGATTGCATTGCATAATTTTTGGCCTCAGTTTGTAAAAGACAGCAGTTTTGGAAATTTTGCCGTCAGTTAGGGGCACTGATTTTCTTGCCTGTGCAATATGTCATGTCTTCATTGATTGTGTTAAAGTGTGGTATGCATTCCACACAAACCATATCTAGTTATCATCCATTTCTAATTTTGAGTAGAGGAACTCATTGCACTGAAAATGAGTTAGGGGTTCCATCTTGCCATATTATGTAGTGCACTGAAGAGGGATTTTTAATGGGGCATGACCCAGCTTCCCAATTGGACAAATAAAATATATTCCAGTCCTTCTTCCCCAATTTCAACAAAAGTGTATGGGTTTTGAATTGACATTATGATACCAGATTCACATTTAATGTAAAGCGACCTTTGACCCAGGTACTAGAATGTATACAGTCACCATGCAGAGAAGGGAGACCATAAGAAAGGTCCAGCTCAGCTGCTTTCCATAGTGTGTATTGGCTGCTGTTTACCTTAAACCGTGCAAATGAAAGCTGTGGGCTCAGTCAAGACTTGGTGCCGAAAAATTAAACGTTTAATGCTAATGTGTTTGTGTATTTTTGCGTAGCATGGCGATGAAACAGATTGAAGGTCATGAAGTGTGAAACATTTTATTACTACATGTATATGATTTACATGACTATGCATCACTTATTTTTAAGGGTCCGCCCCATGGGGGGGGGACCCTTTTCTGTTTTCGGGTTGTCTGTCCGGATATCCATCTGGATGTGCACATTCTTGTTATCACAATATCTACAGAATGCCTCCATGTATATTGCTCAAATTTCACAATATGCAAGATGAACTGATTAGACTTTGGTGTCAACAAGACCTACATGTAATTTGAGAAAGAAAAAAAACAGACATTTCAGTCAAGGCTAGCATTGAAGGTATGCCTAGTTTTTAAATGTGTCATAAAAGTATGCCTGTCAACTTTTTTTTTTTTTTTTGTTATGTGCACAACAGACAGATCATTTGCTGACAAGTCATTGTTCACCTGGCTAATAAAAACAGCATTTGTCATTTTACGCCAGAACTTAAACTCTACAGAATTTGGTTTTGACACATTTTTAGTCGAAGGATGTCAACTGGGCAACATGCCTGCCATGTTAAGTTCTCCACGAGGTGTTTTTTTGCTTTCAGTCTCTGTGTCGCTGGCTGGAGCATGCACTTAAGGCATTACCGACAGAGAGCAGTGGGGGAGCAATCACAGCGACACACAAACAACTGACAGAATTCCACAAAGCTGTCACCAGGTAACCAGCTTTTAGTTAAACCTGTACCAGCTAAGCCTGCAGCTGGTTCACAGTCAGGGATTTAAGGGAAGCGGTTCTCAGGATTGTATGGGGGGTGCACCTTAATAGAATACACCTGTAAGATCTGTATTCGGTTAAACCATCGGGGTTTTATTCACGGTCAACACAGGAGTTATTCTTGTGATAGTGTGGAGGATTTTATTGCTAGGGCATACACAGAAGTAATTACAAATGTATACAGTGTCAAGCTTCTTATCTACAAGATCCTTAAAAGTTACTACATATACATGTACCTATGATGATATCAAGGGTTGTGTCCCCATAGAACTGAGATGGGGTTAAATATAACACCTAAAGCATTTCACCCAGGAGCATTATAAGGCTATTATCACCATGATAGGATCATTGAAGGATGACACAAAAGTTGCATATTATCATAAAAGTATCATGTGCGACCAGGAAACTGGGGGATAATGATGATTTTATTAGATGTACTCATTTTGCAAAATCTCAACAGTTAAATTGACAAGGTTTTTGTTTACCTCAAATATCAAGAGTAACAAATCAATTGTCCACAAACTCAAATAAATCTCAGTTAACTCATTTTGGGTCTCATGCAAATCCATTAAAACTGAAATGCGATTAGAACGTTCATACCTGAAGCAATTTTTTTGCCCCAAAAGTAGACATTCAGATTTTCCTCACTTTTCTAGGGTGAAGGGCGCTAAATCCATTTGGGATGGACACTAATGGCAAAGCTGAGAATAGATTTGACCTTCAAGTTGAGGCATTGATACAGAAGTGCAGATATTTGCCAGCTGAATGATCTTGTCGTGTTTTGCAGTGCCGAAGATTCAAAACAGGTGTCAAGGGCCATGAGAGAATTCTCCCGACTGTTCAGATGAGACCCACAAAACCCCGAGGGGACGAGACATGGAAGATGCTGGATTGGCCAAATACAAGGGACTAGTTGTTGAGATGGAGCGTGAGAAGAAGGACAACCACCTGCCTGCGCCAGCCACCTCTTTGAAATGGCGTCAGAAGCAGCGGCCAGGGTCGAGGCTTTCTCTGCCTGCAGCTAGATGCGTCAGTGACACAACTAACAAGGGTTGTGTTAGTCTGGTGCAAGCATCGCAATTTTCTCTTACCAGTTTAACAAGGCTGACAGTTTAGCTTCATACAAGGTATAGCCTGTGACAACAAACAAATACAGTGACAGACATACAAAAAAATGTGGATACACAGACGTGTATAGACTTTGTTGCCGCAGGATTAATGCTTTGTTTCAGCATCTGATGCCACGTCTTAAGCTGGTGATAATTTTTGCCCTGTGGGCAGTAACTATGCATGTGCACAGCGAGTCCAGGCCAGTATACAGGCGACAGATGGATGGTTGTCATGCTCTTCTTTTCAGCTGGCGACAACCAACACTACCCCACCATTACTGCAACTCCACTCTGCATTAAATTTTTAAAATTGTCTGTTTCTGTGTCTTGAAAGGTCTATCATCGTCAAAATTTCAGTGTATACAGGTACCAAATTTGGATCCAGATACAGCTTTGCAATTGTGTATAATGTAAGGAATCTGTCACAGGTGAAATATGTTCAATGTGTTCACTTGCCATGCACCTTTCATGCTTGGGTGGTATAATAGAGCTGGCAGCGTTCTGCAGTTAATGATGCGATATCATAGAGCTGCCAGTGTTCTGCAGTTAATGATGTGACATCATAGAGCTGCCAGTGTTCTGCAGTTGATGATATGACATCATAGAGCTGCCAGTGTTCTGCAGTCAATGATGTGGCATCATAGAGCTGGCAATGTTCTGCAGTTAATGATGTGACATCATAGAGCTGCCAGTGTTCTGCAGTTAATGATGGTGTGACACCTTAGCTTTGTGATGCACAGAATTGTGCCAGGCAGAAAAAAGGCACAGTTTCTGAAGGTATACTTTGACAAGAAAAAGACCATGTATCTTTGTTTGAAGCATGACACTTAAGGGAAAGCAGTGAGGCATGAGACAAAATACAATGTGTGATGGAAAATTCAACAGTCCTTACTGAAACAACTGAAGGTTAAGATTGAGTGTTTGTATTTTGATTCCAGGTACCAGAAGAAAGATGAGAGAATCTTTTCAGCCAACAGAAAATTTGGCATTAAAACATAAACTTTACTTGAATTGTAATTTGTGTTTCACATTCCATCTGTTTCTGACAATGGTGTGATCAAACTATCTGTTGTTACACCGTACATGTCAGGATTCACTAAGGATGTGGCATCTTTTTTCCTTGGGTCAGAGTTCAGGGTGAAAATTAAAATCGGCCAATCAGTGATTTGAATTGTGATGTGTCACCACATCTGATCAGCTGTTCACATTTTCCAGAGGTTATTAATGCAGGGTTTTCTCTAGAAAAATTGTAAAAGCTCTCAGGATTTGGTTTTTACAGCGAGGTCTAAGAATTAAGGCATAAGCCTCACATTCAATACAATGGAGAGATTCACTTTAAAGCCCCCAAAATTCTCAAAATTCCAGAGCTGATGGGGCTTTGGGAAAGTTGATAACCTATCACAAAATGAAAAACACACACACACATACAGCTGTACACACACAGAATCCTGTCTTGTGTTTTCTTGAGCTTAAAACCATGATTTCCTCGCACAGAACATTTTCCATTTGATGAAAGTATCCTGTAACAAATTTGTGTGTGTGTGGCAAGCACTCGACTGGGATTTGCATCCTCCCCAAGCATGACCCTGTGTTCGTAAAGAGAACTCCACATGGAGCAGAATTTCTTGCAAGGAGTAGACACGTTTTACATCCTGTTAAGTCTAGCACATGACAGGTGGTTCAATAGTAATATGGAGATGGGCCTTTCCAGTATTCTTTTAGCCAAATGTGATTGTAAATTGTAATTTAAATTATTTTCCTAAGATGGATGAAGACCATATGCTGGAATGATCATCACAAAGGATACACAGTGGCGACATTACAGCAACTTGCAAATGTACTTCAAAATAATATATCAATATTATTGTGAAGTTCAAGGCAAATTGTATTGCATACTTCACAAGCCATCCATTATGTTAAAGGGATTATATGAAAGAGTAGGCAAAAATACTGGTACTTTAGCTGTATCACAACTCCTATACATCACTGTATAAAACAGTACCCAAAAAGTACTGATAATTATGTTTGCATATATAATTGAAATATCTTGATATGGACATCACAGGTAGGTTAAACA
Source organism: Hermodice carunculata (assembly GCA_964020975.1). Taxonomy (NCBI): domain Eukaryota; kingdom Metazoa; phylum Annelida; class Polychaeta; order Eunicida; family Amphinomidae; genus Hermodice; species Hermodice carunculata. The sequence goes on along the minus strand of OZ026614.1, from coordinate 92,398,397 downwards.
TTACTTAATTCAATGTTTATTGGAAGCTTGAGGGAGCAATGGGACGCGCATCATTCTATTTATGGCTGGTTGCTTAAATTTCCGATTGCAAACCTTGTGTGCTTTTGGTCTTTTTGCTTGACAGAACTCGATGATTATGTGATGGGTCTACAAGAATACTTCATGTTGTATGAAGTCAGCATATGCAAACAACACTATGTATTTTTGAATTTTAAAAAAAAAATCATAGAAGATTTTTTTTTTTTTCAGGAATAACATGTAAGACGTATTTAATAAAGGACTTCAGGGTAGAAGTACCTGCTAGTATTTTATGAGTTTGAGTATAAATTTGAATTTATAATGAAAGTTTGAAAGAAAAAAAAAACATGTATTTTAACAACGTACACAAATGTGTAATAGTTAGAATACATGAATTTTGAAAGTAACCTTTTCACCTCAAAAACCAGCTGGGGGGCAAATGCCTGCTCCAATGATTATTTAGTCAGTTCAAGGTTAACAAGCAACCAAAATAGTATGCCCCAGAGGTAACAGCTTTCCTTGGGGATAGTTTGCCATGCAAAACTCTCAAGTAAAGTTGTTGACTCAGTCTTAATTGAAAGGAGAAAAGGTTAAGTTAAGATGCATATACTTGTGATATGAAGCCAATGGTCATGTACATGTAAAACTGAGTAGAGGAATTGGAAGTGTAGAATCACTGCCGTGGATGTCACTGAGTGTAAAAGACCAGTGGACTATTGGGTACAATTTTCAATGCCGTAGGGGCAGGTGTCCCAAGTATCAAATGATATGACATGATCGAAAGAGTCCATGCAGACTAATACAATGAAAATAATGGTTCTCAAAATTTGATGTCATGTGGAATGACCAAACAAGTTTTTATGTATGATGTACAATGTGTGTGGGGGGTTTTTTTGCCAATTTTTATTTTCCAAAATTTTGATATAATCCTTGGCAACTGCATCCCTTGAAGGTTAGGATTTGACTTGTGTATGGCCCACAGGGAGCATTTAGAGGTGGTTTTCTATGCCCTGCCACTGAAGGTGTCATGAGAAGACCTGGAAATAGATGGCTGTCTGTGTATCCAAACCTATATGTACTGCTTACCGCGGTCACCTTTCATATGTCGAGAACCAATGGAAATTGCACCTTGATATGTCCACCAAAAAAGCCATCCTGTAAAGCTTTCATGCAAGTATATATGTAATTTACGATGACCGTGGCACTTTTTATAGGTCATATATATGAACATCAAACATGTTAATATATCTGGCTTTGTATGTCAAGTTCTTTCATTCATAATGTACAGTATAGAAGTGTCTGACAACCTCTGTGTACAGGTCCTGTTATGGACCACTGTCCATCAGACCTTTATTTCAATATAAAAAAAAAACACGTGAGAAGAAACTAACAGTGGCAGGGCCTGGAATCCATGGGTCGGCCTCGTTCAGCACATTTCAGCAAGTTCTTTGACATGCTGGTCTGACGACTTGCACAGCGAGGGACCTGAAAGCATAGAATTGACCATGGGATGTGGAAGATGTAAACCTCTGGAACAGAGATCATACCACGTGCTCACGTGGCCATTTGTAAGGAAGAGCACGATAATCCTTTTGCTGGGGAGAATGAAGATAGTCTGCTCTATGACTAGTCCCAGGAGGCTGTGGGCAAAGGTTCATGATTTCTACTGTACTATGTGAGATTATGGTTACAGTAGGTCATTGGGTAAAATATGCAGTCATGAGGTAGGCAAAATAGATTTAAGTTAAGTAAGACTCAGAGGATTGCATATTTTTGTGGGTAATAAAGACTTGTGTTGGTGGGAGCCGTGTATACTGCTCCAATAAACTCAAAGGATCAATGTTTTTTTAAAACACAGCATGGTATTGTACAGAAGAAGAATTCAATTTTGCCTAAAAAGTGTAGCAACAAGAAATAGAAAATGTGCTGCTCATTGTGGGGTTCAGTAAAGTGCTCAGATTGACTCCATTGGCATCACAGCTTGCTATACAAAATTGACCGTTTGCTCTTCAAAGTTCTCTCACTGCTACTCAAATCTTGAGTTGGAATAGTATGGTCCAAAGCACTTATTGGTTGGATTTGAGCACTGCAATATTCAAGTGACAAGTAATCATGGAAGTTTTGAAATGCTTAAAAAATGAAAAGCAAAACTCTAAAAAAGTGGGCCTCCATATCCCCAGAAATTGTGTTTTTGAGTGAATTGGAAGACCAAAGGCACAGAGAGGGTTAAACTTGACTATAACCAACTCAACAAGGAGAATGTAGAATTCTGATCTGTATGTCACAGCAGAGGATTTTGATTTTATTTCCATGTATAGTAATTGCTGGTGCAGAGAAGCAGGTTGTTGAGATATGGATGACCGGTAAATAAAGTTTACCAGAAGGGTTAAAAAAGAGCGGCATGCACACAGGTAGTGGATGCAATGGAGAACTCGTGTAACCAGGTCTTTCAATATTCCAAGCAAACTACATGTACTTGAAACTGTGAAATAATTTGGCTGTGACTTTATATTGAAATGTACTTTAATTTGCTTTTACATGCATCTGCTTAAAGTAGATCGAAGATCCCTTGACCCAGTGTTTCATCAACGTGTCAGCTAGTCGGCCATCATTTGTACACTTAATTAACATATACAAGCTGTTTATACACATACATGTATGACGCACACTTGTCCCTGCAGATTAATCATGGACTTCTATGCTCCAGGATGGAGCATACCAAGGATGTTTGAGACATGTCATTCTTTGTTAAGTTGGAGAATTTTCCCATCTTTAAATTGTATGAAATTACCCGTCAGTGTCTCTCAGGGCGTGAGGATTCATGGAGATTGCATTTGCTGAGAAAACACAAATGAATGAAGCACACGGCAACTGTTGTAAAATCTTCCTGCAGAGCTGAGTGACAGCAGTATGGTCCGTGTAAGTAGGTCGACAGCAACCTTTGAATTGACTGGACTCTAGTATCAGCAGTATTCATATGCAGAGTACAGAGATATATTGTTTGTATCATTGTCAAATGTGAACTAGCTGATAAGCGTGCCCATCAAGACAACTTGATCAGCATATGTCATAGTACAAGCAGTTCTGTGACAAAAAATTTTAGTGATGGCATTTGTAGTGTTCCTTAAAAAAATCACATAGTGGATGCATGCAATTTCATCAAAATATCCCATGATACGGAATGCAATCAAATGTCTCCATAATTGAAATGCCCTGAAAGTGCCCGAGGATCATGTATCCTGTTAATATTTCCTCCAATGTCAACAGATATCTTTAATATATATCTGAGCCAGTATGAAATGTCGTCAAATGTCTTAATACATGGTCCCAGCATTTCCCGTATTCCCTTTAAGTGTCTCATGAGGTAATACACATTGACTGTGCAATGCTCCTCTATATGCAGGATCCTCATTACAAAGTGAATTTCCGATACAACATGGTGGTTCCCTTGGCTGCCATGTACTTGTCCCGTGACTTCTGTGTTAAATGTCCCCTCATTTTTCGGCAGTTCTTTTTTAACAGGGTCTGCTTCATGGACCCAGTCGTCAAGATAACAATTTGGGAGCACTGGGGGTCATTTCCCTTTACTTCATGTCTCGAGCACATCCTCTCTGCCCCAAGACTGTAAGGGACTAAGTGTGGGAAATACTTCAAAGGAGTGATCTTGCTTTGTAGCAGCACAATGGATTCCACCCAGAAGTGCCCCTGTCTTTTTTTTTTGTTTTTTTTTTTGTCAATTTCAATTCCATATCATGACTCTTAGTTTGTAGCTTTTGCTTTCTCAAAGAACCGACCCGTATAAGTCAGTTACATGCATTTAATTCTTAATTTGTAGTACAATGTCGCCAAATGTACAACTCTGAAGTGCTATGAACATGTTTGCAAAAATATTTCACTGGGGGGAGGTTAATATTGGGAGAAGGCACTGTTAGGCCAGCCCAGTAATCATCCGTGTAATTTAACTCCCATTTTGTAGTTCCTCAATTCAATACACCTGTTTCAAGATGTAGGGGTTACTGTTAGGTTATGGTAGAGCTGACCCTTCTCTTTTTATTTCTTAATGATTGTATTGAAAGGACTTTTCAAAATTCAGTATGCATAGACCGGGTTTCAATATTTAAATTTAAATTTCAAGCATTATTCTGTAAGACTATATTACCATATTTGCATGATGAAATATAATACTATAGAGATGTAGAGACATATTGTATCATTTACAAAAAAACAAAGCTCCTTTCACACATGAACATTTTTGTTCTAATCTTCATTGTTCAACCTATGTACTGAAGATTTTTTTAAAAGTCAGAATAGTAATATTACTGCAAAAATTGTTTAGGGTCATTTTTAAGGTATCCTAAAAGTGACTGGGGGGGGGGGGGGGGGGGGCACTTTAAGGTTAGCCTATAGAAATAATTGGGTGGGTGTGTCTAAGGGTTGTGTCGCTGTCATGCTACTGATAAAACATGATGTTATTCCGTCAATTTCATTTCATTTTAAACTCTTCAACACTCATTTGGTTTGCATCTTTCATGTTTCAGGGAAAGGATCATTTTACATACTTGTAATACTTGCATTTCGCCATTAATTGTATGGCTTGTTAACCTTTTCCCCCTTAAACTGGTCAAAACCGGCTGGTGGTCAAATGTCGTCTGCTTCAGCGTTTTCAACTAATTTCAACAGTAATGAAAAACTATTTTGACTGAGAATTGTAGATGAGCCCTATCAAGATCACATGCCCCAGGTCAACAACTTTCCTTGGCATGAGTTGGGCACTGAGTGCCCAACTCATGCCAAGGAAAGTTGTTGACTCAAGTGTCAATTCAAGGGGGAAAGGGTTAAGTGCCTTGGACGCTTCTGAAATTTTGATATACATGTAACAAGCCTCATACGTTGATGTATGTTCAGAATGCTGTGAGTGAATGACATATTCATGATGGTCAGGTGGGGACTATTTGGCATTACCATCTACTGCATTATGTCTGGAATCAGAAGCTCTGATGCCTGCTTCATCCTTTCCCCCTTGAGTTCACTCATTCCTTACTAGTCCCTGATTTTTCCGTATATTTACCTAGATTTAAGAGGACAATTGCCTATTTAAATTTTTCATGAAGACAGCTTTTGTTCAAGTACCAACATGCCTATAGTCTTAAGTCAGTGGTTCTAGCACTGCCTGGCAAGTCATGCTGCAGCTGCTGCAAGGGCAGCTGCAGCATGACTTGCCAGGCAGTGCCAGAACCACTGACCAAGGCCTGTCACCATGGTGTGGAATGAGTTAAGGCTGAGTCAGTGGCTTTTCTTGGCATATGTTGGGCATTATGCACCCAACCCATGTGCATGAGTGCTGTTGGCGTGGGGCACATTGTCTTCATACGTCTCATCATCATTCAAATATAGCAATTTTTATTTGTGTTGAAGAAGCAGATGGCCATTGACCAGCGACCAGTTCAAGGGGGAAAGGGTCGTGTAGTACACGTGAAAAAAAAAAATCTTTGCATTATTCACAGGCCTGAAAATGAGGCTTGATTGTCATGATTGATGAATCTCACAGGACTAATGTTTCGCGTAGTGGCACAGCTGTTGACTTTATGTATTCAGCGGGACAGATATATCTGTACCATAGCTTCTTTTTTACTGTTTGCCTGTCATTCTGAAGTCCCATAGTTTGGGTATATTGCTAGCGTAATCTGTGTCTTGATTTGACACAATCTTGTGAAACTGTCGCAGCTGCTCTTTAGTTTTAGCCTAATTGTCTATATGCATATGTAACATGCCCACACCGTTGTACAGAAAGGCCCAAGTTTGACTGTGCCCATTGTTACAGATACTACTAATCTTGCACAATGATATAATGGGCTATCTTATGTACATTGATGTGAAGAGTACACCAGAGTGGGTGTGGTTGACTTTCACATTTGCAGACAGATCATCTTAACTCATTCCACGCGGGATGTGGTGGCTGTGGTGACAGATTTTGCTGTATGAACCAAAACTAATATGAGATTGGTCTGGTGGAGTATTCCTTTGCAGCATCAATATTTGATGGTTTTTGCACCATGCAGCAAGTCATGCTCTGGCTGGAAATGCATTACTTGTCAATCATTGTACAAAAAATAAATAAATAAATATCCCCAAGGACTCTGCCAAACTTAGTATGGAATGAGTTAAATTGTACATGATGTCACTGTAACTTTTGTACAATGTAAAGGCATCAGGTAATACTTGATGAGTTTAATTTGATCTACATTGTAAATTGTATATGAATGTATCATGGAAGGTATAACTGATAATTTTCACCATGTCCTCATTTTTACCTTTTGTAAATGGCCAGTTTGTACTGCACTTGGAGTGGCATGAATTTCATTGAAGTCGAGTCCATTGTAACACCTCTATACAGAGTGTATTATTGCGTTGAGGCTTGAAGAGTGCGTCCTGCAGAGGAAACAAGGGAGCCGACTCCGTCAATACTGTCAGCTTGAAATGTATAACACAGGTCTGCCCAATCAGATTCATGACTTGAAGCGCATGAGGCACCTTGTTTTTGTACTTTGATTTGCTGGTGGACACATTAGCTTTGTTAAACACACACCATGAAGGTTTTGCCAACAGGAGAACAGAAGGCACTTAGCCTAACATCTGGTAACAATCCTGTTAAGATGGCGATGATATCCAGAGGTTACAAGCCTTTTTATATCAACTATGTTTAAGACTTATGTTGAACCTAGGAAGCCATTAAACAACCATAGTAAGTATGTCTGAGTGCTTCATATAGTCATCCAAATTTTTCAATTCCTATGTCAAACTTCAGATATCACCTGGGGTTTTACAAGGCCTGTTTTGTTTTGGGCAAGAAATGGATTTTCTTTTCGTTTCATTTCAGAGATATAGCCAGTTGACCTGCATCTATATTTTTTATTTTCTAAAGATTGCAATGCAAAAGACAGGGAGTTAGACAGGCATTTATTTTGTGACAGGTCTGAAGCATTGGCAAAGTAATCCTAATGATATTGTTCTCAAACAGAAAAAAAGCTAGATATTTTGTTCTTAACAGTACAAGAGCAAACACTGTGAGAAGAAATACATTTTAACAGAAGGGCCAGTCAAGTGGACATATTTTTTACTGAAAAAAAAAACATAATTTAATTTATCAACAGTGGGACAACTGGTCTCACTGAAATGGTTTTTGGTGAAATGAACAGCAAGGTGAATGTCCATATGCTGTCTGAAATCTATACTCTGATGTAATATGAAAACAAACATAACAAGAAATTCAACAAATATAATTTTGCAAAACTGGATTACACATTACCCTGGAGTATCTGTAGGTTGCATCTCAGCAGTGGATGCCTGAAAGAAAGTTATAGCGTATTGGTTGTTTCAACGTAGACTAGAACTATAATCAATGGACTTAGTTACAGCCGTTAGAAAATAGAGCATCTTCAATGTGACATTTGAGTCTTCAAAGTTTGAACAATATTTATGAAAAAAAGCACAAATTGCATCCTTACCAACACCAAAGTGGCTGGCAGAAGTTTTATACTATGTTCATAAATCTGTTATGCTTTGGCAGAAAATTTGTCTTGATAATGTATAGCAAAGAATAAGGTCCAACATAAAATTCCCAAACTTTGAAAGTGCTTGTTGCAAATGAAATTATCCATACCAAGAAGATACAAGGCCATATGTAATTTGCTTTTTGAGCCATCAAATTTTGTGTTTGATTTTAAGAAAATATATGTCAATTCCTAACGTAAGCAGCAGAACCATGCATTGGTGAAAGAAGACCAATTGTTTCCCTTGCCATAGTTTTGTAGATCATGTAGTGTCTTCTAAAGTGCACTTTTTACTACATCTATCACTTTCTGGTGACTTCGTTTCAATTTTAGGCATGCTTTCAACGGGTAATTGGTTTTAGATTGAGCACAGCTAATTTTATTTCACAATGAATGAAATCTGGCCATGCCGCTTGGTTACTTTAGGTTTGTATAACTTGACTGTGGAACTAAATGGTGATTGCCCTCCGCAATCTAGTCACTATCTTCCTTTAAGACCACTATGTTGGTAAAATCACGGTATTGAGCTCACACAATGTATGAGGGCCTCCTCTCGACCTTACTTAATATAAAAGTATTTATTTTTTGTCATAATTGGTGCATATATTGTTGGCAGACAAAGTGAGGGTTCAATGCAGCATGTTGCAATCTCTGTCAAGTGTCGCTGTTCAGAATAAATACTGCTCACACTGAACTGATTGCCTTGATGTTAAACTGAGCAGAACTAAGACTGCTGCTCAGACTGTAATCATTGCCTTGATATCGGACTGAGCAGAATAAACACTGCTCAGAATGGAATCATTGCTGTGATATCGGATTCAGCAACTAAGGAGGACATTAGCTGCCCAAGCCCAACTTTTCTACTTGTCAAACTGGACTTGTCAGATCAAAGGCTGCTCAGTAAAAATTATATATGCCTTTAAATGGGACATACTGAGTAGGACTGCTCAGTTGGAGTGTATGTCACAAGACTGGACAGGGAAGGAGGGTTGAGAAGGTCACAGTGAAAGGAAGTCACAGACCATCGAGATGTTATTGTATTTATACTTCCATGTGCAAACTGCATTGGAATGTTTTTACTACAAACTGAAAGTGAAATAAAGGCTGAAAAATATTTTTTTTGCATCAGTGTTGTTCTGTGTTGCCCTTCCATCATAATTTTGTTTTGTTTTTTAGCTCAGCTGACTTGTCAGTCAGCTGAGTTTGTGTGGTGGCATCTGACGTCCGTCCATCGGTGTCCACAATTCACATTTTTGACTTCTTCTCCAAAACCATCAGTCAGATTCACCTCAAACATAGTGGGATTGCACCTTGGGTGGTTCTCTATCAAGTTTGTCCAAATGGTCATGCTCCAGTGATATTTTATGATTTTTTTTTTTTTTTTTTTCATTTTTTTGCCAATTCTTAAAAGATTTTCTCCGAAGCGAGGTAGCTAATTGTTTCGAATTTGCCCAGGGAGACTTCTTGGGACCCTGAGACATTAATTTGTTCAACAGGTGGCACTGGGATTTTTTCAAATATTTCTTGTGTAAAAAAATTGGGGTTTTTTTGCTATTTGCAACTTCTCCAAAACAGTCACTCAGATTATGCTGAAATTTTGTGAAGACGTTTATCATGGAAGGACCAAAAAAGGTGTTCACAAGGTGGCGTTGCTGTCAATGCCTGTTTTTTAATGAATTTTTAAATGCGGGCACTTCTTGATTAATGCATACAGTGCTATTGATTACTCTGCAAGTGAATTGGAATTGCAATGGTAATCCACATTTTCTACTTTGAAACCATTAACCGGATTCACTTCAACTTTGTGGGGATGTAACTTTGGTGGATCCCTACCAAGTTTGTTCAAATAGTCATGCTCCAGTGATTTTTTGATTTTTTTAATGATTTTTTTTTTCATTTTTTTTGGCCAAGTCTTAAAAAATCTGGTTCGCCAATTGATTCAAAATTACTTCGGGAAACTTCTGGGGACCTCCAGACCTTAATTTGTTTAACAGGTGGTTCTGTGATTTTTCAAATTTTTTTTTTGAAGAAATGTGTTTTCACTATTTTCAACTCCCAAACCGTCACTCAGATTATAAGATATATATATATATATACAAGTATATATGTATGTGTGTGTGTGTGGTACTCTGAGTACACAGTACGAATACAAATCTTTAAAAAATCAAGTAGAACATGTATAGGTACTCAAATAAACAAAAGTGTAAGTTTGACGGTCCTTCAAAGTGGAACAGCCATTACTTGTTAAGTCCAAAAATAATTTTTGAATGGTACGCAGATATTGGTTTAAACATTTTATTCCGAAGAAAGCAATTCGGAAGGAGGGCAGAGCCTTATACAAATCCTTGCAAACATACAGAGATATTCAATCAGGTCTATAAAATCACTGAGTGTGTGGTAGTTCTGAAGTATAGTGTCCATCTCTTACTTCTTACAATTCACGAATAATCCCTGCATGGCATTTGGTTTGATTTGTATAAATACAATTTGGGCTTTTCATCAAACGTTATATTATGCCTAGATCATCGGTTGTTGATCTCTTTGTACTAATGTTCAGGGTCAACGATATGAATGTCACTGACATGCCTACTGCAGACATGGAACCATAGAATGCTAATTTGGCATAAATAAAGTTTTCACAACGGGATTTTCTCACTTTAGACTGTCATGCATAAATTTGACAAAGTGTTTCTGCATTTGCCTTTCAACTAGCAGAACCTCCCTTATCAACGGCAGAAGAAGACAGTGGGTTATTCTGGGCAATTGCCAGACAAATCAAATTGTCTTCCTCCGTGCTGTATGGACTCTCTTGATTTGTTTCACTGAGAAATCCCATAGTTTCGAACCATAAAACGACATGCAACATACATTTAACAACTTATATCGGGATAATGAGAATATTTTATACCAAACCCTACCATTGGTTGAATATGTTGACACAGAGATCAAATTTTCACACATTGACTTTGGACTGATCAAATTTCTCTAAACGCAAGAACTACACTACTACTTTGATAGGTAGATTATTGGCCGGCAATATCTTGAATACATGATAACCATTTGCTTTTGTTAGGATTAAAAATTCCGTTATACAGGCAGAAAATATGTCGAGCAGTGTTTTTAAGGGCCTGCTTAGCTGGTGACAATAAAACCAAATCACCGGCATTGCCCAGAGCACCAATGAATTTACTTCCAATGTGACAACCGAGTCCAGAATTTGTCAATTTTCCAATTGATTCATCGATGTATATCGCAAATAATAAGGGTGAGAGAACAGCACCTTGGTTGGCGTCATTGCTACAAGAAAAGGGTTCTAATGTACTCTAATTCCAGACAGCACTTACGTTTTGGTTGGTATAAATATTCAAGAGTAACTGGTATATGACAGGAGATGCTTTCTGTTTTTCAGCAGGAGTTTGAAGAGTCTGATGTACTCTACCCTGTCAAAAGCTTTTGTAACCTCCAGGAAGACATGGTTTACATTTGAGTCATGAAATGTATAAAACTCAACACATTCTAGTACTGTGTATGTACATTAAACAGTGGACCTATCATTTTTAACTCAAACTGTAAATCTGATGTGGTAAGTACTTTAGAATTTTTCTTTCCAGACAACCCAGTCTAATATTTTACCTAAGATGCTACTTAAACCTATTTCGCAATAGTTGTCAAAATTGCTTTTCAACTTTTGTCCTTAGGTATGGGGTTTACCATTATTTTCATTTAACCTTCAGGAGCAGAACCATAAACTACATGTAGCACGGAACTAAACAGGAATGACAGATGGATGTTGAGCAATGATGTGTCATTAACTCATTCCATACCAGTCCCTGATTTGTTTGCTTATATTCACATAGATTTAAGATCACAATTACATTTTCAAATGCTCCATGAAAGAGCTACCAACATGCCCATAGTCTTCAGTTAGTAGTTTTGACACTGAAGCCACTGGCAAGGTCTCTCGCCATAGTATGGAATGAGTAAATTATATGGTCCTCATAGCGACTGAGATCACCGTCGTTTTTACCCCTTTCCAATTCAGATATGGCTGCAGCAATCTGGGGTACTGTTACAGCAATTAGTATTGCAATTATTGGGCATGCACTGATCAATACTCATACCACCGATACGTTTCAAAAATGTATCCATTTATGTGGAATCACAGGGCACAGAGTTCTATACCTGTTTCAAACAGTGTTTGTACATTTTTGCAAAGGCTTCCCCTATCTGATGGGGATCGTTTTCCCCATCAGTCAACCCAGGTTTCGATCCACCGCTACTCTTAATCTTTTTTACTTCCGTCCAGAAGTCCCTTGTCATGTTGGGAACGATGGACTCCGCTAATTTACTAGCAGTACATATTTTTTATTTTTTATTTTTTCCCCACAAATCTGAAAGCGTAGTTATATTTCGTGTGAGTTGCTGTTTATGATAACAGCTGGTGTGCCTGACCTTGGGACCTGGTGCACTTCCAAATGTGATGCGAAAATAAAGCTTTTGTTCTGTGAGTTTCAGCATAATCATTCCATCTCGCAGTGACTTTTCGAGACTTGCCTGAGGTACATGGGATTGCAGTTTGGCTTGATTCTAAGCAAGCAGTAATTATAGCATCGTGGAAGTTTTGAATGTCAGCGGAATGTTTCCTTGCACACAATGTCGGGGCAGTGGATTGCAGACCAGGGAATATCAACCATATCTAGTTTATTATCAAGAACAACTTTTTAATTCTCAATTTTAGCTTCTCAGGTGTGGATCCAGAAATTCCAAATGGGGGTGTTGCCGGGGGTGTTAGGGTTACAACCCTCGCCTAGAGTCGGGGACAGAGCCACCAGACGTTCCTGAATTTTAACATATTTTATAGTCATTCGACAGACTTTCCTGACATTAAAATTCATTCTTGTAGGTATATGATAATATAGTTATCCTTCAGTGTCCCTCAAGGTATGCATGTACCTATATATTATTTACAAACATTCCATTGCTGAAATACATATTTGAAAGAAAAAATATCTTACAAGAAAAAAGGGAGAAATCAGCATAAGCAGAGTACATATCCATGTGGATTTAAAAGCTGATTATTATTATTATTATCATCATCATCATCATCGTCATCATATTTATTTATTTATTTATTGTATTTATTTATTTATTTATTTATTTATTTATTTATTTATTTATTTATTTATTTATTTATTTATTTATTTATTTATTTATTTATTTATTTATTTATTTATTTATTTATTTATTTATTTATTTATTTATTTATTTATTTATTTATTTATTTATTTATTTATTTATTTATTTATTTATTTATTTATTTATTTATTTATTTATTTATTTATTTCAGTGATATCACGGTCTAGGTACTCATTGACTCAAGGCCTTTTCTCTTGAGAATATATGTTTCAATCTTTTTATCACTGTTTTTCAGTTTTTCAAAAATACTCACAAAGGTGGAAAAATAGGTCACATAAACAATATTTTTGATCATTTTGACCCTTTATATTAGTTTACTAGCAAATTACCAAACCGTAAAATCTCTGGCCAGCATTTTCTTCCCATAACGTGCTTGAAAAGCTAACAATTATAAGTTTTTGACCTTTCTAGGATATTTTCAGAAATCACATCAAGTACAATGACTAATGTACACTTAGGATTTTATTTTATAATTTTTTACATTTAATCTTTAATTTGAATACATACTGATGCTTTCTAAGATACCAGACCCAATTTTAACCCAAAAGATAAATATATAGTGTATTTATACATGCATCGATTGAAAAACGTATTTAATTTCTTTCTGTAACATGTAACTTTAGAAAGGCCTACTCATTTACGCTTATAAAATGGGGGTATTTATCTGCACCGTCGTAATAACTTGGCCTCTTAAGTTAATATATATATATATATATATATATATATATATATATATGTATGTATGTATGTATATATATATGGCATGTGCATGCACATGAGAGCGAGGCACAGACGATCCTTCTCCCCATTCTTCTTCCTCCTTCTCCTCCTCCTCCTCCTCCTCCTCTTCCTCCTCCTCCTCTTCTTTTTCTTTTTTATTCTTCTTCTTCTTCTTCTACTTCATCTTCATCTTCTTCTTCTTCTTCTTCTTCTTCTTCTTCCTTCTGGCACGGGGTGGGGGTGGAGGGTGGGTGCTGGCGCACCCGAAGCACCCAGCACCCCCCCTCTCTGGATCCGCTCCAGCTTCAGTTGCAACACGCCATAAGTGTTTCATTGAGCGAGGAGATTCAAGTTTATTTTCCGAGGTCGATAATATCGGAGGGGAAATTTAATTTAAAAATAACCGGGGAATGGTCTGATGAAATTACCCCGTCGTGCTTTACAGTGTAAACCATGATAGTTTTCTTTAGATTTTCAGACGAGAAGAAGTGATCTATTGTAGATCTTTCACCGTTAGCTTTACTTTCAAAGGCGTAATTCACCTGACAGCCACCATGGCTTAAACTTCAAACCATTCGCTTGCCGCGAAGAAATTTCTCCAGGTGCGTAGCCTTCCAGTGACCCGGGGCGGGAAAAGTTTGTTTTAAAATCGCCCACCTACATGTAGCATTACATTATGTACTTTGAGCTCATCACACATCAGGCTGATTTCGCTCAGAACGTCGCAATATTTTAGATACTTCAGTTCTCTAGCTGAATCACAAGGTATTTATGAAAAACATATTACGTCTCTCATGACCACGACACTCCACAAATACGCCTGGCCTTGTATGTGACAGAAGGCATTTCACAATGCATGCCTTTATTCCAAAGGATGACAAACGCACTAAATGGTCTACCGAAGCGTCCAAACCCGATACGCCTATCACGTTCATATCTTGTATGTGTTCAAATATAGAGTTCCTCAAACAACCACTGTTCCTGCAACATGTACAGGACAACGTCATTGTGTTCACATAACTTTTTCATGTACTCCCATCGACCAACACCGTGGTCGTGGTTATTATACGTGGTCAAGGAGAAAGAGGCCATGCTTATGCATATAAAGAGTAAATATTGTATAATACATGAATAAAAGGTCGGGGAAAAGGATACTTTGCCTCTGGGATAATACACTGATTCATGAGTAGCCGCTTGGCAACAAAAGTTACAAAATAAAGGAATAGACACAAGTAATATAATGCTCCTAAAAATGTTTTTAATAATTTGAAAAAAACACGCTTCACTGGTTTACAATGGAGTATAATAAATACGATGTTTTATCTGGAATAGCACGCACCACTGTAGTTTTATGTAAACTACTCAAGGAGCGCTAGTACATACTTGATCGGGTGCAGTACAAAAGCGCGGGGGTGGGGATAACGTTCAGAATTTGGTGATCATCGTGTCTGGCATTGAGGTTCACCGGGGCTTTACAATGAGCTTAGTGGCAGCATGTCAATGCACTTTGAAGCCAACATGCCAGGACGTGCACGCGGATCACTGGAAATAGACTTCACAGTTTGAAAGGAGGGAGGGCGGGGCGTGTCTCATTTGAATATTATTAGCCGGCCTTTCGCAGCATGAAGCAGCCAGGAGGATGCAGCACCGATTGCCAAACTGGTCAAAAGTATTCTCTCTCTCTCTCTCTCTCTCTCTCTCTCTCTCTCTCTCTCTCTCTCTCTCTCTCTCTCTCTCTCTCTCTCTCTCTCTCTCTCTCTTCTCTCTCTCTCTCTCTCTCTCTCTCTCTCTCTCTCTCTCTCTCTCTCTCTCTCTCTCTCTCTCTCCATCCTATCTGGAAAATCCTTGCCGCATTGATCTCGTTTACCGCAATCAGCACTGAAATACATATCACAATTTTGTCATTCTAATAAAGAATCTGTGTTTTCTTTAATTACCTGGTAACATCGAAGAGGTAATGAGTAAAGCGCCCGGCCGCCATGTTACATCGCTAAGGGTGGGATTGGCGTCACAAATTGAAAAGTTCGGTTTTGTAGGCTTCAAAAGGGTTTAACAATGAATCAAATGGGCAAAAGTGTGAAAAGTATATTAAATTTCGGCATTTGCAAGTGATGCGCTTTCTTTAAATCTTACACAGAACCTTTTTACGGTACTCATTTTCACTTTCCAACTAGTTTGGCATTTGGCGCTTCACGTGTCGTATCTCATTCGGTCTGACATAAGAAGCCACTCTCTGATGGTGTCTTATTCCGTCTGACACAAGATCCCACCCGAGCCTACTCGTGGCGTCTTATTCCAGTCTAACAAAAGAACCCACTCCTACTCGTGGTGTCTCCTTATGAGAGAGTGTGCCAACATCTATCTTTATGTTGTACTACAGTGAAATCTGTGCACATGTCATTACACTGGTGCGCGAACTTTTTACCACCTGCGTCACATGTCATAATACAGGAAAATGTATATAACGGTGCCCATAGCACACCAGTCCACCTGGTGCTACGGAGAACTACGGGTAATCAACTTGATTTCACACTGGACAGATTATTTCGATGGTTGTACGTTAAAACCTTTAGATTTGCTTCACGTAAGGTAATGTTTTGAACTTTGTAAAGAACGAAATATAAAAGCCTGAACGTGCATTCCCCTCTGAAAATCAAATTTTGAAAAGAAACAGTGCAATAAACGACAGGAAACTTGCCATGAGTTACTGCTTCTGAAATAAATTACATTGTCTTTGTAGTTTAACACACGTGTTGATGTTTCCAACAATTTGTACAATTAAATCCCCTAAAATAGCTTCAAATAATGAGTTTTTTCCCGATGTTTTGCTCGTCTTTTATTATGTTACGGCTTAAAAAGTTGCGGCTAAGGCCTCAATACCTCAGTAGCAGGTGCAAACACCGTAGCAGGTGCAAACACCGTAGCAGGAGAATATGGGTAGGTGTGTCAACCGTAGTGTTACAAATGAAGTTCTTACAATAAAACAAGTGCCTCCAGCTGTGCCCAGGTAACAAATTAGACTGACGTCAAAGTAGGAAATGTGTAAAAGGGGAAAGAAAATCCATTTTCAACATGTTTCAACAAATGTCAAAGCTACCCAAGGTCTAACAAAAATATATATGTGGTTCCGGTGACCCGACAGACCCTACTAAAAAGGCCCAACCCAAGATTGATCTTAATTTTCAATAAATTAATATATAAATAAACATAAGCACCAAAGGCGTAATCTTTGTAACTCCAGGGACCTGCTATATATATATATCAATTGCAGGTCCGTGATAACACTAAGATACTGAAACCATAAATATATAAAGCGGTCCCTCTCCAGTATTCCCATCTCATGCATCAAGAATGATTTCACCACTTTTTTTTAATGTTCTTGCATTCACTCTCTTTGATATACCCTGGCAGGTTTTGCATGGGAATAGGTATCATCATGGTACAGTAGTATCTACAATTACCGACCCCAGTCCACACCTGGTCAAAACGATCAGATTTCCTTGGCATTGGCGCTTTTGCAATGTTAAATAACCTGACGAGCAACACCACGGTGCTGTCCAATTGCAGCAGGAAATTTACGTTCCGTGGATCATTTTCTCAATAAACTTCTTCACATGAGAAATACTTATTTTGGATAAATTCTGTAGCATTTTTCAAGAACTGTGATGCATAATTTTGCTACAATGCTCCAGTTAGACAGCCTTAGACCAGCTGCAACACGCGACCGACCAGCAAAATCACCTCACAAACAACCCCCGTAAAAAAAGGTCGTTCAAATCAACCGTAACCAAGCTGTAAGACAAAGTTAACAGAAAAGCTGGCCAACGTGTGCCGTTATTTTGCAGTAAAGTCAACTCAAACACAGCATTTTATTACAACTTGGCTGGACAGTCAACTTGGGCCCGGGAAAAAGCATACTGCTGCATAGCTGCTGCATATAGCCACGATGGGTGCGGCATCGGTATCTAGTATTACTAGGTTTCCGGTGTCTGTTCTCCGAGTTACCAGAGCAAACGGTGGTCAACGTATTTTTAAAAAATGACTTACAATCTTAACTTTAATCTGCCCGCTTGGTTGTGTCTGAAGCAGTTAGCATCGTTAGTTATAAATGCAACACAAGGCATGCATGTACACACCTTGAGCGCCATTTTAAACATGCACAATGCATTGTGGGAAAAGAAAATCACAGTGAATCGTGGCCACGCTTTTTCAGCACAGTCCCAGGTGTCCATTTATTGAGTTACCAGGGCAAACAGTCGTTAAAGTACTTATAAAACATGACTTTCTATCTTAACTTTAACCTGCCCGTTTGGTTGTGTCTTAAGCAGTTCAAATCG
Organism: Hermodice carunculata; assembly: GCA_964020975.1. Lineage (NCBI taxonomy): Eukaryota > Metazoa > Annelida > Polychaeta > Eunicida > Amphinomidae > Hermodice > Hermodice carunculata. The sequence continues at coordinate 92,380,576 of OZ026614.1, read as the reverse complement.
TTAGTTTCAAATCCTAATGCGACACAGCACGCTCGAGCACCATTTTGAACATTGTGCAATTAATGCATTTATTGGGGGACAGTCTCATAACAGTACACTTGATTTGGATATCAAAGTGAATCGCGGCCACAGAATATATATCATCATTGATGTTCTGTAATAATTGCAAAATATATGCTTTTGGTTTCATATATTATGACCCTCTTCCCACTGCCACTCGGCAAGATCGTGCCAATGCTAATTTACAAACCATTGGCATTGGGTGTGGAATTCACTAGTTTCACAATGGTAGCCAAGTCGATTGGCTATTTCAGAAGAGGTAGCGTCCAAAATATATGTGTGATTGGTGTTAAGGGAAGGTTAATTTGTCGAATGAATGTAATGTACAATATTTAATGGGACTTTTTCAGAGTGAGCATTACCTGAAAATGTAAATACGACAAACAGTGACCAGTTGTAGGCCCCAGAATTAGGAGTTTGTATCAGACAGAGAAGTCGCCCTGAGGCAATGAAATAAGGGTCAGCAATAGGCTGACTGCCAAGCGCCCCACTGCGTCAACGACGAAGCTCAATGGGTTGCCCCGATAGTGGATACAGGTCTGAAACTATGTGAAAGTATTGGCGAGTTTTTAAATAAGTGGTAATCCGAATGTCTGTTTGGAATGTATATTTCATACAGTATTTAGCTCCTATATGCCCAATGAAGAATGCGTGAGGAAATGATTGCATACAGAGGTCTTCATACAGGTGTATGATGAAATTTATCATCGATTCTGAAGACAAGTGTCGCAGAGGTAAGCTCATTTGGCTGTGGATACACTGGTGAAGTATATTTATTAAGTCAGCTGTATTTGCATAATAATAATAATAATAATAATAATAATAATAATAATAATAATAATGATAATGATAATGATAATAATAATAATAATAATAATAATAATAATAATAATAATAATAATAATAATGATAATGATGCTGTGGCTCTCCGCTTCTGTGCCGCGGATAAACTGTCAATGTTTGCAGAACTTACCTGAAGGCTGCTGTCCGGCTGAGTACAAGTTGAATCTCCGTTGCTGCATGGTGACTAAACAATTCCCCACAGAGCACCATGGGCACCGCGCATATGCATGTATGTATTAAATTTGGGAAGCCTGACTTCATTTTTTTGTTGAACCGTTAACAAACAGAAAGGTCTGTATCTCACATGCCAACAGATAGGCCTATAATACGAAGTGTAACAAAGGAATTGTTAATTTTAACGAATTCACTTGATGTAGCCCGACAGTGATATCGTTAGACCTATGTTTAATTTCATTGATAATTAAGGTACTGCTTTTAAAACGTCCAGATTATGGAATGAATGTGATGCAGAGAATTATGCCATTTGCTGGACCTCCGGGAATCGCCCACTCACTCAACGCACCTCGGAATGGTTGCCATGACATGACTCATGTCGATGGCGGTGCATGCCGGGTAAATATTCCTTTTTGAGCATCAGAAAAGAATAATCGCAATTCGTTTTTTTTTAGGAAAGACCAAGAGAGTATGTACTATATTTTATCTGCATGCAGTGTGAGAGCTGAATTCGTCGCTGCGCGCACCTCCACCTTTCGTACGGTCTCGAGAATACCTGTGATAAATCCCTCTGTACTACTCTTTGGTTCTACTATTGACACAGACTTGAAGACTGACGGCCAAACTTCAAGAGCAACTCTTCCAATATACTACAAACAATACCACTGGTTTATTTCTGTCATTGCACTTTAGCAGGACTGAGGTACAATTATGAGGGAGGGGTCTGTCAATTACTCACGGAGAAATAAAGATGTACTAGTACTTTCACAGTTCACGGTGATTTTAATATATATATATATATATATATATATATATATATATATATATATATATATATATATATATATATATATATATAATTCATGGGACAAAATCTTGGTTTCACAGTTCACGATGCATTGAAATGTCTCTCATTTCACGATGTATTGAAATGCTGAATCAGTTCACACATAAAAAAAAGTACAAAAACAAAAGCAAACAATCCCCCCCCCCAAAAAAAAACAAAAAACAAAAAAAAAAAAAAACAAATCCTGGATCATCCAATGGGTTACCAATACTTCCACTGCTTGAATACGGGTCCTTAAATATGCCCCGTCGTCTTTTCAAAGCAATGGACTACACTACACTTTAAAGGAAACCATACATACACACGCACACATATAGACATACATACATACATACATACATACATACATACGCACATACTTCCTACAGACTTATCCAAGGTATATTCTCACCAAGTTTAATGCGAATCCAGCGCCCCGTTTTGAAGAAATAGAATGTTGCAAAATATCCATAAGAATAGAAAACAAATTGCAGTGCATCACAGAAATCGAAACGGCACTAGAGCACGTCCTATTGAGCAAGCGAGATACAAACCCATTCAAGCTGCATTCCAACCATATTGGAAAGGCATCTGGTAACTGTTTTTTTTTTTTTTTTTAAATTAACAATGTGAATTGGGGACGAACCGGAGGATGAACGACCAGAAGGTGAGCTCAACTAGCTGGAAATCTTTTTTTGTTTTTGTTTTTGCTTTTGTTTTTTACCCAAAATAAAGAAATCGACAAGGTGAATCCTTTTAGCACAAGCATAGGGCTTGGTTTCCTATACGCTCAGCTTACTTGAAGAGACTCACCCAAGGTACAAGTTTGAAGTTGAGCTGGTCGATGGTTGTTGGATGAAGGAAAATACTTATGATATACTTGCAAGTACACCAGTATCCCCATAGTAACCATGCCATAAGAAGCATTCCTATACAATTTTGTAGTAGTAAAAAAGCCTGAATTCAGAGGACCACTATTTTGCAAACATGCATTATGGGGTGGTTGATTATATATATATTTATTGGAAAAAATATGAGAAAGTCAAAGTTAGGAATTGTTCATTCACAGATGCGATTGTTAGACATTAACAAGAGACCAATGAGTCTACTGTAGTCCTGGCAGAATGCTTGACTCCACACCATCATTAAGAATGGGTCACTGTCACACGCATAATATGCAATTGGAATTCCAAACATGACATTTTTTGTGGTTGTAATAGTAGTCTTTAACCAACGTGGGGTGCACGGTTGGCTGAGCTGTAAGACGCTCGCCTTTCAGCTCTGCGACCCGGGTTCGGTTCTCGTCCTGGACAGCATGTGGGAAAAGTTCCTACCACTTTAACCGAGTTCTTCTGTTTCCTCCACTAGGCAAGGTATGAATTATACGCCAACATCTGTGCCATGGAGAGTGACTCGATAAGTCAATGCTTGACTTCTTTCACAATCCATGTAAAACAAATGTGTCTGTAATTTTTTTTTTTTTTTTTTTTTTTTGACCGTGGACGGGCTGGAGGTACTTCTAGTTGTCAGTTGACAGATTAATACAACACTTCTGACATTTGTGAGGCAAGGTATTCCAACAGCCTTCCGCTGCACGGTGCGCTTTGGCACATGAACTGTTGCCTGGTCAAGTCGCAAGAGGATTCCTGCACATGGCTTTTTGAAAAACTCGCAGGTTGGATGACATCATTTGCCAATAAAGTGGAAGCAGAGGATGGTTTAAGGTTAACTGCCCTCGGTACGGAGTACCAATCACAATTTCTTTAAAAAATTTGTAGGTCCAACTTAATAGGGTAACCAACATGTTTTCGGATTGTCCGTCCGTTCGTCTATGATTCCGCCCGTCCACCATTTGTAAATGACTACGATATCTCATTAATTGTTTGGTGAGCTGAAACCCACTTTAACTTCATTTGTACATTGACACCATTCCATCACTTGATTACATTTTGGTGACGTTGACCTCATTTTTAAGGTCACGGAAAAGATGGACTTTATAAAAAAAACCAAAACAAAACAAAAACAAAACAATGCGATGAACTTGGAAGCGAACAATATATCAGCTTAATTCTGAGTACCATCAGGCACCAACTATTTGACGGCGTGGGCTGGTGTAAACATTACAGAAGGCTACGCTGATCAATTTTGTGCAGAACTTGATATGGCTTGTGGCCTTTGGAGACAACCATTGTAGGTATCAATCAGGTTTACATTTAGTCACTCAATTTGAACATGTGAATGAGGATAATTTGGGGGTGGAGGCTGCTCTTTTGTTTTTATGCGTGCTTGTTTTTACATGATGCCGATATGGGAGCGACATTCACATGATGAAATACGTGCTTTGAATTGTTGAACCCGATATAAAGATTCCGTAAAAGCATGTATATCGCGGTAGGATAAACGTACAACAATCTATCAACATTGTATCGTTGCAAAGATCTGCATTATCACTCAAAAAGGATTTAATATGTACATCTATGCTGTAAATTATGACTTTGGAACGTGAATTTTGCACCTGACGCGAATTCACGTTCTGTCACTTAAACTCCTTTGAGATATGATGCTATTATGTACCAGCATTGCAGTCCCAAGAGAAAGTGCATTGATACACAGGTCCCGTTCTTTGCAACCCCAGCAAATGGCTTCTGTGGCTTCCCAGAAATCGCCTTTCCACAATGTTTGCATGAAGTTTATTGCGATGCATCCTTTCATCAAGTAGAATATATGCTGTAAACCAATATACTTTCTGTTCAAGTTCCTTTTAAAAGCCGAAAGGGCGGTTCCTTGTTGCGATTTCCTCGCCAAGGAAATTGGGTGCTGTATCGTGTATGTTAAATGCCTCCTGTATTCAGGCGATTTGGTTTTGCTATATTGGAAAGTGAAGAAACTACAGAATTTATATAAAGTAACTGAATACTGCAGCAAATGGAAACTGTAGGTAAATTCAAACTTTTCATGCTGATAAAGGTGGCAACATGTTTTCAAAAATCACATTTCAATGCTTAAATGACCATATTGAAATTGTCCAGAGTCATTGCTACCAAGGCATTAATTTTGTTTTGCTGGTATTTTTCGACTAGAAACCTCGAAACACAAAGACAAGGCAAATTTAGCTTTATACAACCTCAAGTATTTTCATACGAAAGGAAACATTGATTTGGCACGTAAATTCTTCAAAAGCCTAATTCTGGCAATCGTTGCATATCAAGTGAAGTATGGGCTCCATTTCTCCTGCATGGCCTTCACCATAAAAACTATGAATTTATGTGAAATGGCACCATGGAGCAAGTACATGGTTGATTATGTCGTTTCCCTCTTTGGGTCCACAGGAAATCCTACACTGCTGCGGTTAATTGTGAACTCGGTAATTACTCGTTGTCTTGAGTACCGTACATTCTGCAATAAAAATGTTGGACCCACCAGCATAACTGATGTGAAGATAGTCACGTCTTCTCAACAATCCGAGAGAACTACAATACTTTGCAAGAAAGTTTTAACTGTTGGCTTGAACACATCAAAGATTTGCTTATCACATTAGACCAACTCAGCGACTGCATGGGACAATGTTGGGAGAATCATATATTCATCCCTTAATCAAAACCCCCCATGAAAATATGTGTAGCTTATATGAAAACAACTGACTCAAACGTGTGAATGAAGAAGTCGCGGGGCAAAATTTCAAAAGAGCAAAATACTCGAAGAATGGCACACTAACGCATGAATGAAACTTCAAGGGACTTTAAATCAATGCCCGTGATCTTAATGTGACAGATGTTAAAGGATCAATGCACAAAGGAGATTTAGTACTCGGTGCTCAAGCGGACAATTAGGGAACGAGGGCACTGTATCAGACAGTTCAAAATATGAGTCACTTAGAGAAAAAAAACTATTTTCCGCCCTCAGAAACGATCATTTATCTCCACTTACCAATGCAAACAGATTCATTTCCTAATAATTTGTAACAATGGAAATGATTTTGTCATAAATCAAGGCTACAATTTGTAAATTTTGCTATGGATGAGAGGAGTAAAAGTAATGAACAGTCGAAGTTTGTTTTCTTGGGGCGGGGGGGGGGGGGAGGGGTGGCGGTGGCGGTGGCGGCCGTATTTTTTTTCTTAGTATATTACATTTTCAGCATATTTTATTAGAAATTATATTTCAAGCATTTTTGTTGGTGTATTAAATTTTCAGCATGTTGTACGCATTTTGTTTTATTCCCTTTTATCCTGTAAGGTGCTATTTTAATTGAATATACGGCACACCCTGAGCAAATATCTTGGTGCAGCCTGGGCCGGCTGTGTGCGTAGTTCTTGCCATACACTATAGGTGGAGTGCTTTTGCAATAAAGTCTACTCTTGTGTCGTGCGGTTATCAATTTACCATTTTCCTCTTCATTCAAGTCCATCTGAACCTGGTGACCTGCATGTTTGGATAGCATTGTGAGTGAAAAAGAAGGTCTTTGTGGTGGATAATGCAAATAAGCGAAGACTAATGCAGTAATTAAAGTGGAAACATAAATGAAAGTGACTGGAAGGAGGGAGAGGAACTCCCATTACCGTCCATTATAGGTATACACTCCGTTGCTTTGACCCCGCGTTTACGAATTCGTAGATTCCAATGACCCCGTCTCAGGGTCTTAGTCTTAATTGCGTAGACCCCCAAGGACGCCTTATTACATTTTCAAACTTTACAATTCTATCAGCACAAATAAATTACTTAAAATTGATCACAAATGTCATTTGCATTTGCAAAATGACCCTGAATTAGGTTTTCTTTGGTGATATGCACGCTACATAATGCAGCGTTGGGACGCAGTTATGGGGTTTTGCTTTGGCGCTTAGCCCCTGCATTTACAAACTGAACACAATTATAGCGAATTTGGGTCTTTTTCTACCAGTTAAGAAACATCCCGCACACTACAATATTGGGATACAGTTACGAAGTTTAGCCTTGGCTTTCTTCAACCTCTCTCTCCGCCTTTCATATTTCCCTGACTCCTGGAAGAAAGCAAATACATATCCCGTGTTTAAGAAGGCCAACAGTCAGACTAAATGTAACTGTCGCCTCATACCTTTACTGTGTAAATTCAACAAAGTCTGTGCACGATTGGGCTTCAATGCTCTCTATGAATACATATTTGACAACAATCTACTTACACACAGTAACTCTGGGTTCAAGGCGGACGATTCTACAATAAACTAACTAGTGTATATTGTTCATAACTTCTATAATGTCCTTGAACATTCCAAGGATACTCGTATGGTTTTTCTAGATATTTCTACGGCTTTCGACAAAGTTTGGCATGTTGGCCTCCTTTTAAAACCACGTCAGCTAGGTATCTCTGTTAACATTGTTTCATGGATCGAAAGCTATCTTTTAGATGGACTTCAGCGAGTGGTCATTGATGGCCAAACGTCCGTTTGGTTGCCTATTGAAGCTGGCACACCCCAAGGCTCCATACTGGGTCCACTTCTCTTTTTGGTGTACATGAATGATCTCGTTGACGATCTTTCCTGTGATGTAAGGCTCTTCGCAGATGACACAAGCTTGCTAGACATCGTTCAAAATCCAACGGAATCTGCTCACCACTTAAATACAACCTTTTACACATCCCCAATTTGGGAAAATTGTGGCGTGTCGTCTTAAATGCCCCGAAATCTTTATCTGTTGTCTTCACTGCCAAAATTATTAAACCTCACCATCCACCTGCTCATCTTGGTCTGTCAGCTATACCTGAGGCCACCTCTCACACCCATTTAGACATAACTCTTACCATTTATTTATCTTGGCATACTCACATAACCCGTATTATCACTAAAGCCAGCCAACGCATTGCTTTTTTGCAGGTTTAAATTCAAACTTTGCCGAAAGACCCTGGTCAGGCTTTATTCCTCCATGGTTGGACCAATTCTGGAATATAGTTGGGTCATCTCCGATAACTGCGGTCAAGGGCTGTCATATTTACTTGAATCTTTTCAGTGTGACGAGGGAAAAATATGCACTGGTGCCCTAAGACACACTTCCAATGTCAAACTTTTACAAGAACTCGGATAGCCTAAACTTGTTAATCTTCGCAAATACTTTAAATTGGTCTTATGTCACAAAATGACCCACGATATTACTCTTCCTTATCTAACCAATCTCCTGCCACCTCCTAACTTTGGTCGAGCAACACGTCATTCCAGACCCACCATCCAGTGCAGGACTCTTCATTTTGACAGCTCTTTCCTCTTGATACGATCAAACTTTGGAACAACCTACCTATGGACATTAGAAATTCTATCTCACTCAAATAGTACAGTAAAACATGATCCATATTCATTAATTCCAAACCCAACAATGACAGCAAAGAGATTCCAGACTGGCCAAAGCATCAACGTTTCTTTTCTAATACCAATGTGAAGAAACAAATTTCACTCCTGACTTGAGACAGGCAGTCCCCCATTAAAGGCAACTGGTGGTTTTAAACCGGTCCTCTCAACCTTGGAAATATTCATCATTAACTGCAGACACTAGTTCATTTCCAAAATATATAGGCCTAACCACCAAAAACACAAATTTCATTACTTCTGCCAAAAATAAAAAGAGACCTGTTAGGCCTATCACCTTTTAGTTCTCCGGACTTGTCAGTCACCTAAATTTACAGCTAAAGAGTAAAGTAGGCCTACATCGTTTTTGTGATATTTATGAATCTGGAACATTACAAACACACTCTACCTCCACTATAACTATGAGTCGGAGAACAAAGCCCACAGCACAACATAGCCAATGAAGTAAGTTTCAAATAATACAGAAAAACATGATCCATATTCATTAGTTCCAAACCCAACAATGACAGCAAAGAGATTCCAGACTTGCCAAAGCATCAACATTTCTTTTCTAATACCAATGTGAAGAAACAAATTTCACTCCTGACTTGAGACAGGCAGTCCCCCATAAAAGGCAACTGGTGGTTTTAAACCGATCCTCTCAACCTTGGAAATATTCATCATTAACTGCAGACACTAGTTCATTTCCAAAATGTATAGGCCTAGCCACCAAAAACACAAATTTCATTACTTCTGCCAAAAATAAAAGAGACACAACCCTGCTGGCTGTGGACAATGTCCCCGAAATGTCCCCGATTTTTTGTTACTACAGGCCTCGTTTTTAGCTCAGCTGATTTGTCAGTCAGCTGAGCTTATCTTATGGTCCTCCGTCCGTCCGTCGTCCTTCCGTCCGTCCGTCGTCCGTCAACAATTCACATTTTCGACTTCTTCTCTGAAACCGTCAGCCAGATCCACTTCAAACTTCAAAAATCTTTACAAAAGTTTTAATAGGAAAGTTTAACATGGGAATTTCTTGTAATAGTTATAACTTAAATAATTTTGGCCAGATTTACTTCAAACTTGGTGGGGATATTCCTTGGGTGGATCTCTACCAAGTTTGTTGAAATGGTCACCCTCTATTGATTTTTTGATTTTTTATGAATTTTTTTGTTCTTTTTTGGGGCAAACCTTAAAAACTCTTCACCTCTGAAACTGCTCACCCAATTGTTTTGATATCTTACATAGACACTCTCAGGGACACGTAGTTCCCAATTTGTTCACCAGGTGGCGCTGCAATTTTTTTCTTTTCTATTTTTAATGAATTTTTTTGTATGGTTTTGCTATTTTTCACTTGTTCTCAGAACCGTCACTCAGATTAAGGTGAAATGTGATGGATATGTTCTTGTGGAAGGGTCAAACAAAGTTGTTTACTAGGTGGCACTGCTTTAGATTCCGGATTTTTAAGTATTTTCAACTGGGGTACTTATCGGTCAATGCAGCTTTCCTATTTATTACTATATGTAAGTCAATGGGCATTCTAATGCTAATTCACAGGACAACTGACACAAAATTGACTGTTTACTTGATAACTTGAGATTTGTTTTGAGTTAGTACTGTGATGCTGCACATGTTAATGTTTTTGTATGAAGGTCATGCTCAGACAGTACATGAATGACTTTGATCTCGTTTCTGGGGTCACAGTGCAACATACATGAATTTTACTCTTCATTATAACTTTAAAGCTACTTGAACCTTGATGTTGCACATGTCAGTGTTCTTTTATAATGGTCAGACTTACTCAGAACATGGGTGACCTTGATCCTTTCCCAAGTTCATAGAGCTGCAAGTGTGATGAATGTCAAGATCAGCTGAGCATGGGCTGTTCACACAGCCCTCTTGTTTGTAATATCTGCCTCACCCAGCTGCGGCTGGGTTTCTCTATGCTTAACTTTATCCTTCATACAGTAAATGTAGTGCTACTCTCTCGTGCTCTTTCCGGACTGAAAACGTTATTCATTAATATGTCTGGGTGCCAACCCAGACATTTTGTTTTTCCAAGAATTCTTTCTTTCTTTCTTTCCTTCTTTCTTTCCCTTTCTTTCCTTCTCTCTTTATTTCTCTCTCTCTCTCTTCTTCTTCTTCTTCTTCTTCTTCTTCTTCTTCTTCTTCTTCTTCTTCTTCTTCTTGACCAAATTTGTCCGGAGATTTTCTCAGATACTTTTATTCCGAAAACCACTACATTTGCCGTGATGACTTACCTAGCGTTGAAATTGAGTACCTGGTTTGGAATAGTCATGATGTTTAAAATTATGCATATTAGGGGCAATTAAAATTCTAAAAGCTCTATTTCTTCAAAAATATTATAGATAGACACAAAGTTCTAACTTACATATGTAGGTTTGAGACAACTGGCAAATCTAATAGCATACAAACGAACTATTATAGTTAGACACAAAGTTCTAACTTACACATGTAGGTTTGAGACAACTGGCAAATCCAATAGCATACAAACGAAACTTGGGGAATTATAATGTATGCTAAATCCACCGAATTTCTCCATAATCCACATCCAGGCCTTCAACTGCTTGTTGTATGACCTATTGCTTGACTTCCATGGTGCTAGGCAACCATTTTGCATTCATAATTAATTAGTTTATACAGTAACTGTCCAAAGGGCCAGGCTAGTAAAGCGGACGATTAATTATTAACTGCGCATCTTTTCTAGTCGCAGTCACCATAGGCTCGAATAGGGTCTAAAATGTGTAGGCATATCACATACGTCTTTACCTCATATCAGTTTTAGTCAGGTATCGACACTCGGGCCAGTGTTTCTCTTATGTTATGCTTATAGTTTGCGTGTGATTAATCCGTATATGAAAGATTATAAGGGTTCTGTCCGGGATATAACCCCTGCTATATTAAATTTACATGTTTGTTTTCACATTTGCACGAAGACCTGTTTATCATTTTTAAAGTGGAAAAAAAATGTATATTTAGTTGCCATGCCAAAGGGCACCTTCCTCCAAAAACTTAACTCTTTTAGTGCCAATCACGACCTAAATTGATCAAAACTGCTCTGGATCATCATTTGGATGCAAGATTTCTATCCTTGTAAAAAGACATTTCATTCAGCATCATGTCCATAGTTCCAGAGAGAATACCCCAGGTCAACAGCTTTTTTGGCACCCTTGCGCCCAATGCGCCCAGAGAAAAGCTGTTGACTCAGTCTAAAATTTGACCCCGAAAGAGTTAATCCTGAGGTCCACTGGCGAAGTCCGTTGGTAAGTTTCGCCTATATTCATGTGTAAGCTTGCAAAAATGCTTGTTTCAAGCTTTTAGTTATCGGTGTGGCGTCCCAGCGCAAGAATAGGTGATGTTTGCCTGCCCGTAAAATTTCATCAGGGATCATATGCTTATGTAACAAAGCAACTCCGATCGACTGATCAGCTCTGCTTATGTGCTGACAGAAACAAAGCAACAAAATTGATAACAGTGAAAAAACTGATAAAGTTGTAGATATGCTGTATCTTGTTAGCATTGTGATGGCATCATTCCTGTCAGGTAAAAACTTTCACCCAAGTTTCTGTAAGTCGGATAGTTGAAATATCTGAGTACCCACAGTTATTATCCAGCATAATGGGAATGACTGCATGACAAGATTTTTTTCTCGTTGTAACCCCCCCCCCCAAAAAAAAGTGTTTATAACAAGAAAAAAGAGAGATTAGGTTGACACCCATGAGCTTCTGTAAATGACTGTTTCACGATAGTATGTGAACCCACGATCACAAAGTTCCATCATAATATTATAGGCCAAGGATATCGTGCCACTGTGTATCATTAAAAAACGAAGTTTCAAAGCCAGTCATGCACTGTGAACAATTCCAGTTTAGTTATATAATGGTAAAATAATTACATAATAGTAGTTGATTGGGAAAGCAGCCATTGCAAACTCCAAAGAAGTCATATATGTATATATATATACATTCATATATATATATGTGTGTGTGTGTGTGTGTGTGTGTGTGTGTGTATGTGTGTGTGTGAGAGAGAGAGAGAGAGAGAGACAGACAGACAGACAGACAGAGAGAGAGAGAGAGAGAGAGAGAGAGAGACAGAAGTAATTATGGACTATTTCTTCTTGCTTCCCCTTCATTACATTTCCGACGGGGTACCACATTTACTACCCATACCAGTTGTTTCCCCATAGTTATGAAGATGCTTGAAAAGAGTCCAATCAAGAAGTATTTTACATCGTGAAGGGTCAGTATCCTTAAGTTTGATCGAAAGATGATGTTTAAGGTTACAGAACCAGTTTCAATATAAAAAGTACTGTTTCCAGCTGTTGAATTTTCAGAATGAATGATGGTCAACAGGGTTTGACGTTTTAAACATCTGGTATTTAGCTCTGAGATCTGTTTAGTAACTCTTTTTTTCCGTCAACCATAAAGCTGTGGAAAAATTTACCGATTGAAGTCAAAACAAGTGAGTCTGTACAAGAATTGAAATTTAAACTGAATAAGGACAAACCAAAAGGCAATAATTTATATTTATATTATGTTGGAAAAAGGAAATGAAATATTGTGCTTGCGCAGTTACGCATGCGCTCTACTTCCCCCAATGCTGATTTGTTTAAATATCTGTTGTTTCAACACCACAATGTTATTGTTGCACAGGAAACGAAGATATTTTCCACTATTTTTTGGAGTATCCACAGTATACTGTACAACGAAATTCTTTACATAACACAGGAATACCTCATGCCTGTTTCACAGTTAAAACCTTGTTACACGTACCAGAAAACTGCAACATGTCCACTTAACTCAAAATTTACCATGCTGTTATTCCGTACATACAAGGAACAACACGATTTCCACAGCAAGTGTTATCTTTATTTTTCCATGGTAGGGAACCACGAAACCCTTATATGACTTGAGTATCTGTGTTGTGAAATGTGATGTGAATCTTTTGGATGTCTGTATTTGTTCATGCGTTGTCCTGTAACACGTCCAGTATTTTTACATCTTTTTCACGAGTGGGGTTCATATGGGCATTACCAGCTCCCAATCGTTTTTTTTTCTTTCAAAAAATTTAATAAGTTTAAACCAATTTAGCTCTCAATAGAGTCCGCATAATAAATTATTAATATTTCACCCTTTATAGGGTCCAGACCATAAAAGTAGAAATACTGTTTAGATGTTTAGATACGCGATGTGTAGTTGATTCGAAATTTATACTTGGTCGCACTGTACCAACCTATGAGACAACTTTGAAACGCATGGCAGACAGATAATTAATGTTTTTGGAGACTCAAACTAGTCACAAGGCCGAGTATGTTTGTTCACAAACATCTGTAACTAGTCCGTGTGACTGGTTGGCCATTGTGCTGCTCTTGGTACCTTCCCCGGAGATTAATTGGGACGGAACAACAGCTTGGACCGTCCACAGAGGATCAACAGATCAGGCTGGCTAAGACATAGTGTCTTGGTCTTTTTCATAGGGACCTGGGTTTCCATGTTTACCCAGTTGAGGTCCAAGAAACGAATAGAATGGCAGACACGGGCGTCTTTGGCGCAGATCTCATGTTGATGTATGGGCAAGCTACAGAGGTTAACGTTGATGTTAAAGAGTACCGAACAAATGAGGGCAGGGAGGTGATAGAGTGGCCGACTTCTTCACCCCTATTATCATCTCTGGCGACACCCAAAGCGGAAAGTTTATCAACTGTTCAAAGCTGAACGCCACCTTGACCAATGGCATATCTATTACCAAATGATATTTTCTGGTGCAAACGTGTGACAAAAGGTATGCAGGGTTGTGAATGGGACAGGGAAGCAATGGAATTGGTGCCTCAATAAGACCCGTAGCGCCACAGAGTAATGACTGATTTTAAGCTCATTTATCCAAGACATTTTGCATGGTACTTTTTTTTTTCGGAGCGGGGGAATACAGATCTTACAGCGGCTGACCAATGTAATCAGTGATTCGAGGTCAGCCCAAAATTTCTGGCAAATGATCAATCATTTAAGAAAATTTACACGAATTGTTTTGAGGTGCACGGATGTATTGTATATAGACGTACATTGAAGGTATGTTTACTGTCTAGAGTTAATTTGCCAATACCTACCTGTGCCTAGAGGTACATGTACCCTTGCTTTGACAACTCGTAGAAATTTGGAGCAAAGTCCATTTTGATATTTCTTATGATAGTACGACTGAATGACCCTTTAATCCTATATAACACATTAATTTTTATCGCATTTGAACTCTTGCCTTATTGCATGGGGGCCTAAACCAGAAAGGCCTTTCACCATTCAAAAACAGTCAATTCGTATAATAGGCCTAAGCAATAAAAACTTCAATGCCCAGACAGAGCCTATATTTAAACAATTGAAGCTACTAAAACTGCAAGACATATATAAACTGCAGCTTTTAAGATTTTATTACAAACTTAAAAATGAGAAGTTGCCTGCTTATTTCCATAACTTTCCCATATAATGGTAAGCTCCATCATACATGACTATAACACAAGAAACAGAAACAACTTTTTTTAAAATTCGCACTTCGTGTGCGTATATACAAGATTGAATTAGGCATCACCCGGGCCATATTTTGAACGACATACCAGCAATAATAAAAGACAAAGTAAACACACATAGCATCCAAGGTTTTACAGTGTGTGTAAAAAGATATTTCATACACAAGTATAAAACAGCATGTTGTATACAGAACTGTTGTGTTTGCCATACAGATAATTGATCTGTTTGTTATTATCTTTGTATACCCCTTTTAAGCACTCTGGCTCGAATGGATTGTAATTGTAATTTATGCACATTTTAACTGTTAATGTTTTCTTCAAATGTTATTTGTTACTGATTCAACACTGTGACACTTTGAGGGTGGCTTGCATGATAGCGGTCAGGTATGACGTTAGTGCAAGTCTCCCAGGTCAATGTGTACTTTTTATATCACACTGCAAATGATATTATAATGTAAATTTATATGTATTGATCGAATTAAATGATTCATGATTCCTAAGATCGTTGACTGCAGGTTTATCCCTTTCAGCATAACATTGCTATGAGCTAATTCATAGACCCGTAATTGGGTACACGGGTTATTTCAAGATATGCAGATATAATCAAATGAATATGAGTCTCGGACTTTCGATGTCTCCAATCCGTTCTTGCATCAAATTGCCATTTCGTTAAAGTTCGCATGCATGCACTTTCTTTAACAATAGTGAAACTATTTGGATCGAACCTTTGTAGACATGGACCGTGTTTCAGCAAGTCAGAACAACAACAGTTGTCAGCCCAATACCAACAGTTTAAAAAAAAAAGTAACCGCATTTTTGAAGCACTCATATATCACGAAGAAAAACATGTCTTCTATCACAAAATTAATCTGGTGCTTGCGTCGTAAATTTCTGTTATACATGTAGATTTTTTGCATATCATTTTCACATGTTTTAAGCGATAATTTTAAGAAGTTTTCAAGATAAAAATTTGTACCTCAGTGAATTAGTATTTTTTAGCTAGAGCCCATCAAAAACCATATGTGGTTTTTGACGGGCTCTAGCTAAAAAAAAAATAAATAAAAAGATGGGTCAGGTCAGTTCAGAGTGGTCTGCACGAGAATCACGCCTATATTCCCCAAGCTTCCACCAAATATTGTTTTGAAAAAAAGATCATATCGTCATCGATCGATTCAGGTTTCGCGACATGGTTTGTTTATTTCTAGGAAACAGAGTGACACAGGCCTACGCAACCAGCGCAATTTTCTCATGTTTGTGGCCAAAGGGAATCATGATCATGGCATATTAGTGACATAGTGTAGGCATTTCCGAAATGCGTCGTGCGTTGTGATAAGCGTGACTATATGCATGTTAATGATATTCATTAGATTGGTAAATCTTAGCATATTTTCTTCTCGTTGACAATCTGCAAAGAGGAGAGGATAGCAGCTTTCGGAAGTGCTCAGATAATCGAGATGCGCGTTACGGAAATCAGGACCATGTAGGCCTATTTGACAATGAAGACATTCCCGAAATGCGCCGCACATTGTAAGAATCCTATTAGGCCTGATAAATAAAATAAGACGACAAAAGCTAGACATTCGGTGCTCCGTAAAATTTGAAGAATATTACCGAGTTCAAATGGATGATATTGAGACCACTTCCTACATGTACAACTTGCACAGGACGAAAATTACATTTGAATCATTGTGTTCGTGGAATGAGCATGCTGCGCACTTAAAGAAAACTAGGCTACATCAGTAATAATAATAATTGATTCTCTGAATCGACCTCCTTTACAATGGGGGCTACTGCAGGCGGGATAGAACCTGCGGTGCGTCAGCCATGTGAGTAAATTTAGTAACATAGGCCCTATACATGCACATTTACCCACATAAAACAATTTAACTAATAGTGTGGGAGCATATATCATGATTTTAAGTCCCGTGGGATTTTGATGAAGATTTTGTGCCACCTGTTCAGAAATGTTATTTAGACCCTCAAGAACATAAAAAACCATGTTGGCACTTTGCCAACCTATAAGATTCAAAATGGCTGCCATTTTCCAAAATGGCCGCCAAACTCTAAACATAATGATATTTTATGTTACATAATGTGTCCGAAATGTTCGATTTAATAGATCTAAGAATCAAATTTTAACCTTTTGTCATCCAGGAACATTATTTATGTCTTTTACCTGAAACCTGAATATTATTAGACACCAAAATTTAAAATATCTGAAAAATTTTATCTATATTTTCCATATTTCTTAAATGTTTAGCGTTAAAATAGTTGATTTAAATTTGGCCTTTATTTTGGTTGTTACTGGTATCAATGAGGGTATGTATAGCACTGTAGATATCACAATTCAAGAAAGCCACATTTTCCTCAAAAATCGCTGCCCCACCGCCACTCCCCCCCCCCCCAAGCCACTATGTCATTTTACATAAAGAACCAATATTCTTCAACTAACATTATCTAAGAGTTATATATCATATTCCAACCATGTAAAAACATTGTGTCATTATTTTCAATCTTGAAACTTAACACTAGCTGTTGCCAACCAAATTTCAAGATGGCTGATATGCTAAAAAATGCATGCATATAATCTATGAATCAAAACTTGTTGATATTTAACTATATCTCTCATTACCCTTTTAGTCTAGATCAATACTTTTTCTTCATCTGATCCAAGATCATCAGTTCAGATCATTGTTCCCTATTATCACTTACCCGTTGTTTGAATGTATTTTGAAGGTCTGTATGGTAGTATTGGTGTGCTGACAGAATGATTCCCTGTATAGTAGCTAAAGTGGTGGTCCAGGACTAATGCATGGTGCTGGCATGCTGATGGGTGGATCTGCATGAGCTAACTGCTTGGAGAAATAGTGTCCCAAGTGCTTTTAGATTACTTGCTGAGTCTTCATTTATATTGAAAGCCTGAACACATTCTTGCCATAATCCAAGCACATTTATTTGCAAAGACCTTTCTGCACAATGACTGTAGCAAAGCCTCTAGATATTCTTGATTAACCCCATTAATTCTGGGGTTTAATCCTCTAATTGCCCCAAAAGTGGCCAACTATATAGAAAGGCATCTCCTTTCATGTCTTCAATTAACTTTTTTTTCCACAGAAAACATTTTGAATAACAATTATAGACGGGAGCTAAACAGAGATAACATGTCCCATGATTTACAGCTTTTCAAAGCATAGAACAGGTGTTTAGTGCCCACCTCATAATAAGAAAATGGCGTTCAGATAAGGATTACTCTCGGCGCCCTCATCGTTTTTCCCCCCAACTCTGCATTTGTTTTTATGGAGACTTTGCAGGTGTCATAATACGGTTGTAACTGCACCAACAATTTGATGAAGCTGTGATGAATCTTTTTTGAGATATTATGGTAACATTGTCCACTTTCTCTCTCTCTCTCTCTCTCTCTCTCTCTCTCTCTCTCTCTCTCTCTCTCTCTCTCTCTCTCTCTCTCTCTCTCTCTCTCTCTCTCTCTCTCTCAATATGTTAAAAGACTCTATACATAGACCAATACTCTGAAACCTGTACTATTCCAAATTGCTTTAATTGTAATAAGGATTCATAAAGTATATTTGTATATAATTATGTTTTCTTTGTCTCAGTCAGTTCAACTGTCCTAACACACATGTGGTGCTTTGTTCTGAAGCAAGGTGTTAACTTACCAAGTAAATTTATTTAGGTGGCCCATGCGAGAGCGGACGTTTCATCCTTAGCTGGGCCATCCTGTTCTCTGTGGTAATAATGTATTATTTCTCCTATTTTTTGTTTTGCATTTGTTTATATATATTTCTGTCATTATTACCTAACAATTGTAAATTGAAATATATTGAATTTATTGTTGAAATAAAAAAATCTGAATCTGAATCTGAATCTGAATCATGATCAGAGAGCGTCAAATAAATACTTCAAAAGTTTTATAACAAGTTTAAAAATAATGACAGGAAGCTGGTTTTCAATAGGAACATAGTCCTCTATAATGTGCATCTCTAATGAAATTTGCTTCTTTTTTTATAATTTTTATATTGACAACAGAAAATTATAATGTTCATAAATACACTGGTTTTGTACATTATCTGAATCTGCCTTGATTCATTTCACGCTCTCGGTCAATGATTAAAAATTCAACCATAGAACTAAAGATACATTAATTTTCTTCTCTCCCAAACCTATCGCCATCAATTTTTCTGTGAATATTCAATTTATCATTACTTTTTGCAATCTCTGATGAAAATTTGATGAAGCTGCGATAGATCTTTGTTGAGATATTATGGTAACATTGTCTCCTTGTGCGCAACTCAGACGGCCTTGAAATAAATAATTTAAAGTTTCAAACAAAGTTTATAAATAACAAGAGGATGCTAGATTTTAATAGGAACCTGGTCCATTAGAAGATGCATCTCTGACAAAAAATTGGTAAAGGTGCGATCAAAATTGTTTGCGATATCGCGGTAGCATCGTCAGGGTTTACGCCACTCAGACGGCTTCAAATAAATACTTTAAAAGCTTCATAAAAAGTTATGAAATAATCAGAGGAAGTCTGTTTTCGATAGGAACCTGCTCCATTATAAGGTTCTTCTGTGACAAATGTTTAGTAAAGCCATGGTGAATAGTTTTGGAGATAATATGGTAACATCGTCCCCTTGTGCGCCACTCAGACGGCCTTGAAATAAATTCCCAAAAAGTTTGATTAAAAGTTTAAAAATTATAAGAGGATGCTAGTTTTCAATAGCAAACTGGACCATTACAAGTTGCATCTCCGATAAAAATTTGGTACAACTATGGTGAATATTTTTTGAAATATCAAGGTAACATTGACAAGATCGATGAACCGATGGACCGACGATGTAGGGGATGACAATACCCTCCAGCACTTTATGTGCCGAATGTAAAAACATACCAACTCTATTAGCCTATTCGCAGCCAGAGTGGGTTAAACACCCAGATAACCACCAGAAAATATCAAATCTCGGCAATATCTAACAGAATGGAAACTTTTGTAGCTGGAATTTATGTGTTTAGAAAATGAATTTTTTCTAAATTTGATCGTAAGGTTTCCCCCCACCCTCAACCCAGTACATTCATCCCACCTAATAATAATGCAAAGTGCATCTCAGCTTATCCTACTAGCTGGTCATTGCCATGTACAGCACATGTAGAACAGTTCACATATCACTTGTGTACTACAGTACATGACTCTGGAATCATGAACTGCTTGCCTCTTCATCGTCCAAATGAACAAGCCAACTGCTATGGCAGACTGCCACTGTATATAGCGATCACCAAATACGGCCAGCTTCCACTGTTTAGAACAGTCACCAGCTGGACACCACAACTCACAATATGAGAATGACAATGATGAAGATGAGAACGATGATAGTTAAATAACTATCTTAACCGCACAAGTATGAACTTGGTAATGGAGATGACGATGTCATTGAATGTAGCAATACACTTTAATGTGTCATAATGTTGTTTCAATGTTTACTCACAATATGAGTGTGACAATGATGAAGATGAGAACGATGATAGTTATAGTAGTTATCCTAATCATACAAATATGAACTGGGTAATGGAGGTGATGATGTCATTTATTGTAGCAATACACTTTAATGTGTCATACATAATATTGTTTCAATGTTAACTCACAATATCAGAGTGCCAATGATGAGGTATGAACTTGGTAAGGGAGGTGATGATGTCCTTTATTGTAGTAATATACTGGTGTCATAATATTGTATCAAAATAAAGTCAATTATCTCGGTTCGGTTTACATTCTTTTGATCCAATGATTTGATACTTTTAAGACAAATATGAGCCTAAATTGACTGAGATTCAATTTGAAGATAAAAATCCAACTTTATAGCCGGAAGTTATGAAAATAAATGCCCAAATAAGGTGCTTTATACTGCAAGGACCTTTAAGGGACCTGTAATTGGACAAAAATTAGAAATTTGGCAGCCATTTTGAAAATGGCGGCCATTTTGAATATAACAGGTTGGCAAAGTGCCAACATGTTTTTTCTGTTATTTCAAATGTATTTAACATTTCTGAGTAGGTTTTATAAAATCTTCATGAAAAGCCCACGGGACTTCGTATGCCCCCACACTATAAAAGCATGTGACAATTACAAAGGAAAAGATTGCACTTTGAGACCACCGCCCCACAACGAAATGACGGGTCTTTGTCGCATAGGCCTATATACACATTAGACACCTTTTACATGTATAGCTGTAATCGGTTCATATTACAGGCACAAAATATAAAACGGGTTGAAATAAAAAGATGGTCAGGTCAGTTCAGAGTGGTCTTCACGAGACTTACGCCTATATCCACAACCTTCGACCAAACATTGTTTTGAAATTTCGTCAAAAATATTCCCTGTAATCTCGCCAAAGTCATAAGTATGTTCGCCTAAAAATTGACATAGTTTTGTTAAAGACTATGCACTTGAGAATTTAAACCACTTGTCGTGAGTACCTTTAGACTTTAAAATGTGTTATAATTGGTTGTAGTAGGCCCATTTCATTCTGATGGAATTAAGACAGGGGCACAGGAACAAGAAATGGACCAGATCCTCAGCGGCTTCATTGCACAATTCGTATCTCATATCTTCACCATTCCATCTCTTCTTGAGGTCTTCCTTTAGCCCCCGGGCAAACAAGACGGGCTTTGAACTTAAGTATTGTGCCTTGGAAATTGTTTAAATGTGACATATATATTTCACCAAAAGTGGATCTTCTCATTGTACGGTACCAGTACAGAGACGACTTTTCATCATATCCTGGAAAAACGAAAGAGCATAGCTTTGCAAATTTAGTTTCATGAAAGGTTCTAGCCATGTATGCCTCTCACTTTTAAACGCTCTGTCTAGAACAACATTCTTGAAGACTGTACTTAATTCTGAAACATAAGGCCAAACTGACCGTGAACCTCAGCGTACTTGCCCAGAAGGACCTGGAATAGGCATATCTGCTTACATAAGCGAAATAAGAATAAGCTCAATAGGGAGCTAACCAAGCTCGCCTAAAACTGCCGTCATAACCGGCGTACTTTTAACTTTCATAATTGTTCTTGCTACTGAATTTTGAGTTGATTTTAGAATGGATAAACTCTCTTTAGAGTTGTTTATCCAAACTGAACATTTATGAGATATCCATGGCAAAATAATATTTTTCCAAATACTGTCGCCAGATTTGACCCTGTTTATATCATCATGACCAAAAAGAATGCTACACATATGGCCTCTTAGCTGTTCTGCTTTGGAAGTCAAATGTGTCTTTATATGAGATGAATCAGATAAAGATTGTGAGAAAATTATACCCAAATATTTGTAAGTAGAACATTCTTTAATATACGTATTTCCTAATTTCTTTTCATAGTTTAGACGCTTACCTATTACCATCACTTATGATTTCTCGTTATGAAAAGACATATTTCACTTGAAAAAAATGCAGCAGCTACATTAAGCATTTTTTGTAGGCTTTCTTCGCATTCACCAAAAAGACGGACATCATCTGCACACTTTTATATTGCACAGCTTTATGGTTGCCTATAAGGGCTAGTTTGAGTTTGTAGATGGGTAACCTTGACCCAGTTTTGAGGGTCACACACAGACAGTAGACTTCCTTTTTTTTGCACAATAACTGAAGGTCAAGTAAAAATGAGTGACCTTGCCATAAATTCCAAGGTCATAAAGCCACTTTGCTGAATATGGTTTCTAAATGATGACTAATTTTTCAGCTATAACTTTTATATTGCCCAGGTTTTTAGTCATTTTTTAAGGGCTAGGTTAAAGTATAAAGATATGTGACATTGATGTATGATCAACCTTCACTAATTTTGTAAGGTCACAAGTGCCCCATCTACCACTATCAATAGGGTAGCGAGGGCAAGGGTAATGAGGGAGAGGGGCAACTATGTTTTACAAACATATCTTGTTGGTATCAATCATTGTGTTGTTGAAATGATCATGCAGCGCATTTTAACAAAACTACATCTGTATCATTTTTGAAATGTGAAGTTGTGGAAACTTTATCTGTACATATCATTCTGTTCAGACTCAGACTAAAACTCAGACTCAGAAATACTTTTATTTCACCAATTCAATGAGTGTAACAGAACAAAACCTAAAATATAAAATGTATAAAGTGTAAAGTGTAAGATATAAAGACTGATTGCTTTTGGGGAGACTTCGATTAAAGCATTGAATACCGTTATCATGGGCGCCACCCTAAAGAGATAGTTTATACTGTAAAATGTGCAGATTGACAATAAGTGCATACAGGTGTAATACTATAATGTTCCAGGGACCGTAATTACAAAAAGTTTAATCTGATCATGAATTTAATCCTTAAACGAAAGCCGATGTGCCTTTGGGCCTTGAACTACTGAATCGTTGGCCTAATGTTTGATCTAAACTTGCAGCATTAATTAATCTATGTTCTTCGCTGTTATATGAACTTTGGAACTAAAGTTTCTGTTTCATTAAATCAATTTTGATTTAATCCAGATTTTAATCCTGGATCAAAACATTAAATACTGGACCAAACTACCAGTTATTTAATAATATGAACCTGTACATGTACATCCTTAAGCTCATATTGTAACGAAGAGCATGTATTGGCTAATCCTCAAAGTTTTGATCAAACATTGAGCCAAGGATTAAGTAATTTAGGCTCAACCCACATTGGGATTAGGATCAAATAAAATTTTGTTTTTGTGAATACGGTCGCAGGTGAGTAAGTCAGCGTAAGAAAAAACATTGAGGAATGAATAGTACTTTGGAATGAGAGTGGTTTATGATTATTCTAAATTGCAAACATAACAGTTCCGTGCACACATCAGTATACTTATCAATAATAACATTTTTGCATAAAAAGAGAAACTATATTTACTATGAGTATGATCTTTACAATATCTGGAGTGTTGTTCAGTTTTTCTACTATGCCATGTCTTATGCAAATTATTGTGCTAACTAATCTAATTCTTGTTTTAAAGATTTTGTTTTTATTTATTGTGTAATAGCCATGAATTAGGGATGCTGATTTTGAATACTCATTAAACTTAAATGAATGAACAAAGACAAAGAGAATTTAAATCATGGTCTTTCCTGGAATAACCTGTTTCAAGACTACATGTGCGCCTAACACAAAATGAGTGCAAGACTAAGATGTAAAAACATAGCATAATATGATAGGTATACTTAATAATCCTGGAATAGACCATGTCTGATTTTCCAATTCAATTCAAGCAGCGAAAATACCTAATACAGTCCTAACCCGAACGCGTGTACAGTTAAGCTATTTTACAATGGGGGACATTATTGAAATGCCCAGGGCATTTTAACAATCCCAATAAGATGACGACAGCAAGGCATTCGGTGCTATCTATGTACAATGGGAGGAATAATATAGCAAATACAAGTGTTCAGACACTAGGTCGTTTACATCTTATGAATATTTGGCCAATATGCAATATACCCCTATTACTTTCCATGGGATATCTGCAAGTAATTATCAGCAGGAGACATCTCGAAATGCGCAGTGCATTTTTACATGCAAGAATCCTGCAGATGACAATAGCTCTAGAGCAGTTCGTACTATGTAAACTCAGGAATCATAATGTCAAATTCAATTGAATACAACTTCATTTAAACTTTGTGAACACTATATGTGTTATATGTATTGCTTTCTGTCCACAACCTTCAAACATGCAGGGGATGACAGAAAATTTTGAGAGTCCAAATTGCCAAAATACGCTGCGCGCAACGAGAATCATGACCATGTTTTGTTTGTTTGTTTGTTTGTTTGTTTGTTTGTTTGTTTTTTTAAAGTGGTAACATTCCCTGAGTGCGCTGCGCGTTATGAGAATCTTGACCACATTCTGCAGTCATTAAGACTTTATGAATGGTAGCCTATACATGTATGTAGGCCTATATTACTTTTCATCGACAGTCTGCAAACAGGAGGGGCCACTTTCGATAACCCCGACATACGGGCGCGTTACCGGAATCGAGGCCACGCAGCTGATGTTTTACTGTTCAAAGGCACTCCTGAAATGCGCAGCGCATTTTAGGAATCCTAGGTGACCTAAGACCACAATAATAGCAAGACATGCTTTGCCATGCTGGCCTTGGTTGGAAAAAAAATATCAAAATCAAGTGAAGACCACTTCATTTAAACTTTATGAATTTTATATATAATATATGTAAGCCTATTACTTTCCATTGACAAACTCCAAAGATTCAGGAAATAGACTTATCCCCAAAGCGCAGCGCATTTTGAGAATCCTACGAGGTTTAGAGATATTCGGTATACTTAACTATATATGAAATTGGATGAAAAGTTCTAACTGGAACGAATGACTTGCGGCTTTCATCTTATTAGAATTCTTAAAATGCGCTGGGCCTTTCAGGAATGTCTTGCTTGTAATATATGGCCTTCATGATCCCGTGTCCCATAAGGCGCCCCTTTAAAAAATGACTGTCAATAGTTTCTGCTCTCTCCTGTTTGAAGATTGTCAGCAATAAGCAATAGGAGTACAGGCTCACATTCCCAAAGCATAAACGTCTGAAATACATGGTCATGATTCCTGTAACTTGCAGCGCATTTTGGGAATGTCATTGTGTAAATTTCCCGTTGCGCCCAGAGTATAGACCCATATCTTTTACATGGATTGCGAAGCTGGCCAAGCCTATATTAATCACTTTCCATGGCACAGATGTTGGCGTATACTTTCCTACCAACATACTTGGTGGAGGAAACCGAAGGACTCGGAGAAAACCGCTGTGCACAGTCAGAGGGTAGGAACTCTTTCCACATGCTTCCCGGGCCGTGAATCCAACCCGGACCGCAGAGGTGGAAGGCGAGCGTGTTGCAGCTCCGCCA
The DNA here is from genome assembly GCA_964020975.1 of Hermodice carunculata. Taxonomy (NCBI): domain Eukaryota; kingdom Metazoa; phylum Annelida; class Polychaeta; order Eunicida; family Amphinomidae; genus Hermodice; species Hermodice carunculata. The sequence goes on along the minus strand of OZ026614.1, from coordinate 92,354,932 downwards.
ACCGTGCACCCAGAGTAGGTTGGAACTCTTGAATGTTGCTGTCGTCTCCTGTTTGAAGATTGTTGATGGAAAGTAATACATAGGTTAGGTTTAATTGAAGTATAATCAACTTGAATTTGGTATATATTCATGAAGTACGCAGCGTATTTTAAGAATGCCACGTGACCGAAGTTATTTAGGCATTCGATGCTATCTAAAATTGGAAGAATATTCCCGAATTCAATAAAATGCAATTTCAATTAGAGCTTACAAATGAAGAACAATCTCTATTTAATCGCCACAGCCAATAGGACGTATCAATAAAATATTATTTAATGGAACATTATAATTGTTACAATCATTACGGTTTTTTACCAGCAAACTGCACTGCGAAAACAACGACAATATTAATAAAGTGTCTTGCATTCCTATACAGCTCATGACAGGGATCATCACACTAAGCATATGGTATGACGCAGATTATTTTGTTATGAATTTTATCAAAACACAGAGCCGTTGATGTTAAGCTTTATGTTGTACAAACCTGATAATATACCTAAAAGCAAATACAATGTAAAAGGTAAAAACGGGAGACCGCAAAAAAAGGAAAGAAAAAAGACCATTTCCTTGCCATTCCTTATACTGCAGTGTTGACACATCGCATTGGAATTTCGGTTAACCGTTTAGCAATTACACGTGGTTAAGGTCACCAAAGCATGGAGCTGACACCACTGTTCCACTCCTAATATTACCGCTGCTATATTTTATTCGGCAAGCGCAATTCAAGAATCCCTCTGCGCGATCACGGAATTGACGGGCGTTTTGAAAATAACGCAAAACGCGCAGCGCGACTCCGAAATCGCGCACATTCCCATACTGCTGGAACATATATAAATATATAATCGTCTTGGGTGGTTTATGGGCAATTATACACTGCCCACAAATATATATATATATTACACACACACAAAGGAATAGGTCGTACAAGCGGTTTGTGGGTCATGCCCATTGTGTGCGGGTCAATTGTACTCCTCAAACCGGACCATGGACAGTATATACCAAGTATAGATTACCACAGTTTCTGGGCATTTATAGCTTCCCATAATATCTGGGCAGATTTGCTTATTTGTACATGTCTGAAACCCCCTAGGTAGTACATTGAATTTAAGGCAAAAGTGGTTTATGGGCATTTTTCAACTGCCCACCATGCGGTCTGAAGATTACGATTCTGCCCAAAAACCACCCAAGACATAACTATATATATATATATATATATATATATATATATATATATATATAAAATTTGATAATATTTATTTCCTGAATCTACCCCTTTACAACGGGGGCCCCACAGGCAGGGTAAAACCCCCCGGTGCGTCAGTAATTATACATATAAAATATTCATAAGGGTAAAAGGAACAGAAATGTTCATGTGGCTACAGAGAAAGAAATATAAACACAGAGATACAAGGTAATGCGTCCCATATACAATATCAGGTCGGACCACGTTTGTCATCATTGAGTGTATCGCGCCCAGCACACCACGCTTCTGACAAGAACTGCTTGCAAACAGTGTCAAACACAAAACTGACGGTGTTTCCAAATGTGAATGCTTGGTCGCCCAGCAAGTAACGGGGTTTGGCACAAGCGAAGAGCTTATGAAATAGAGGCACATTTGTTCTTCATTAATTTCTTTCAATTTTCTTTCCAAGAACAAAGTATACTTTAATCTTGTATTATTTGAGGACTTGGGAAAAGGAAATGCAATAAATCTTCTGTCCCTTCTTGACGTAAACAACATATTTCACTTGTCATTCCCCCTTTAGCAAGATTTTCGTCAATACCTAAAGATCCAACTGTGGCCAAGAACTTTAGCCTAGTTTCATTGAAATTACTGACATCAAACATGTACATGTACTTTTGACCAAAAGTGGATTTTATATATATATATATATATATATATATATATATATATATATATATATATATATATATATATATATATATATATATATATATATATATATATATATATATATATATATATACATATATATATACATATATATTATATATATGTATATGAATATGTATATATATATGTATATATACATGTGTGTGTGTGTGTGTGTGCGTATCCGACAATTATTTTTCGTTACTGTCCCGAAGAAGAGTTTGGCTGAAGTCCAGAAATGAAGGGCAAATGTCCGAGTCAGGCACGAATCGTATACGCTCTCGTTCCACTTTGCCAGGAACTAGTAATAAGGACTTGGTGCCCATATCCATGTTTGCACCAAAACGTTGAGCAGACCAATGTAAATGAGTTGAGAACAAACTTCAGAATAATACCCGTGTAAATGCATTTACTTGAAAAGGCAGCTATCAAAATGGTTTGGATGTCTTCCTTAGCAGCAGTGAAGTCAATTGCAGTTGGCATTTCAAGCGCACATCTAATTAAAACATTAGTCACTAATTTCTTAAAATACCCACAAGTAGAAATTTCAGAACTGGACTATCTGATCATTTTCCGTATTTTATACCAATTGACTGATATAAGAATCATGAGCCAAATTCTAAATTTATTAAATTAAAGGGAGAAATGGAAAAAAGTGTAATTAAAAATGTCAAAAAAATAAACGACAAGATATAAAGACCCATGAGGAGATCCTATGAAAATTATGCTATCATCGAAGGAACATATAAAATTGCAATGAATAAAAACTTGCCAGTTAAATTTAATCAACATGAGCGCCAGAATTCCCCTTGGATGATAAACAGAATTTTTAGATAAGTACCATTTGGAGACAAGCTCCAGAGGAAACTGAAAATTTCTCCTGCGGATTCCCATGTGTACAACGCACACACGACAAATGTTAACACTTGTATCAAAATTTGAGAGATTGTAAAGGCTAAAATGCTACTACGATTCCTGCTTCAATGGATATAAATATGATATTAAACACATGACCAACAATAAGAAAGGCTTAAAAAAAAAAACAACAACAAGAAAGAAAATTCCAAGATTTTTTCCAAATAATGAAAACATCTCCGTTCAAAAAATTATTTCAAACTGTTTCCATTTTTTTATTACTGAAATTGAGCTAAAACTGCAAATTAAATGTTCAACTGGCAATGGGTGTTAAATTTTCTGGAAAGCCTCTATGAACTCAACTTAGTTTTCCAAGTATCTCAGAAGAGATTGTAAAAATTTCCGTTTAAGACCAAAGTAAAGCTGTGTTCACAATGGCTTATCTGTCAAAATGGTCAAACTTACCATAAATCAGAACTTAGTAAATCAGTTACACTGACAATAGAACAGTCCCTATCTTCACGAATATTTCCACGCAATCTCTAAATATCAAAACCGATTCCACTTTTTGAACAAGATTATGATCAACTTTTTCAAAAAATTGTACGCCCATTCCACTATTAGATCAAACTTCTCTTTTTCATCAATTTCTTAGGTTTGCTTTATGGATATATTAAAACAGTATAGCTTACAGATGATGACAAACACTAGCAAATGGTTTAATAAATTCAGCTGTCATCCGTCACAATTCTTTTGAAAGCTTAATGTTTTACCTCTGTATATTTTTATGTTAAGTGGGTGGATTTTATATTGAATAGCTCGTGACCTAATTATTTTAGGGCACATCACTAAGCATGCACAGCTGAGATTGCTATTTGGCAAATTGGTATTGTCATGGGAGCTTCTAATAGTAGCTCCATGGTATTGTTGAGTCCTGCTTCCAGGCAGCTGTACTGAGAACCAAATTTTCCACTAGGATAGAAGTCGCTGTACAGCATGTTTAAACTACTAAGGTTTGAAGTTCAAATTTTGAACAGTAGAGGTAGGATTTATCTTGGTTCGGAAGGAATTTAAGCATCTCTATACTTGGTCGCAGAATGAGTCGACAGATTTTCACGACTTGCCCAGGAAACATATTGTTGACCTGTCCATTAATTCCTTCTGTTTTCTAGACCTTAAAGCAAGCAGGGGGTCTGAATGAAAGATTGAAGGATTTTCAATCTGGAATCATTGCCACAATTCAAATAAGCTGGAATGTTGTCATGATCAGTTAGATATAATTAAAACGTGGAAAAGTGCTGTCGTCAATGGCAGGCCGAGGATTAAACCGTGACCTTTGGTCGCACATGTTAACCTATAACTCCGCACACCATGTGCAAAGCTGGAGAGACATTTGGCACATCATATATTACAAATACACATATGTGATCTGCAACCACCGTAAAAGTTGTAGTCTTATAATATGTACGGGCTATATGTACGGTTCAGGGGGAACCATGGCATTCACATATTAACTGCCCACATTACGTCAGGGACGACAGGCGACCCACTAGCAGTCAAAGCAAATTACAGATATTGTTGGCCCTGGAAGAGCTTAAGATACTGACATTGAATTGTTCTGCGGTGAACAGAATAATATTTAGATCGAAATACTCTGACGGCGCCTCGATTTACAACCTTGACGAGGCCGTTTGCGCCACTTGTATGAAGCAGAGAAGTAGAGCCACTTGGGCCCAAAGAACACATTTAACCTAATTATCCGCTGATTCAGTTGTTAGCTTGATGCTAGACATGCCACAAAAGTACTTGCCTCGGGTAGATTGTCGCTATATTACTTTCATTTTCCATTCCGTGCCTTAGAAGCGTGACAAAAGAAAAGAATATTGCCCACAATCTGGCGTCTGACTTAGAGCGGAAAAAAAGACATTTATCTTAGGAACACAGGACACAGAACATCCCCACCTTCCAGGCTGCGACATAAAAAAGACCCAAACGAAGATGTACACATGAAGGATATTAACCCTTACCCACTAGCAAAATTGCAATTAGGAACATTTTCGTGGGACAATCATTAACTCGCATTTTCTTCAAAAAAGAGCACGGTTTCTTTTTTAAGCTAACATTGTCATTTACACGTATGCACAGATTTACTGAAAACAATATCCAGGAACGTGGGACCAATTTGAGACCCAGAGAAACAATATCTTCTTTGTTTCTTTTCTTTTTGCATTTTTCATGGATGGCAGTAACTGTTTCTATACATGCCAATGTTGCATCCTGATTCGCGGCATTTTGTAATAACCATCCTGTTTGTAATTTTAGAAATCGGCAAAAATTACAATCATGCTGCGATTTGTATCAATTGCTACAAAATGTTAGACTGTTTTATTGTCTATGTATATTCACAGCTTAGTACTGTTAAAACATTTGAACAGTATGCATACCACACACAACAATTTAAGCACGTAAGTTAGAACATTGCCATATTGAACACTGACATACGTATCAATCGTCTACAAAATATAGAGAAGGTGAATTTCATGTTACTTTTCTTGATATTGAGGAGCACAATGTCAGATTTGCTTTATGCAAGCTGAATTTAGATACGCCAATGTGCAAAATAGTGACATCATAGACACATGGAATTACCTGGATAGGTAGACTGATACGCCAAAATGGCATCATAGCTCCAAGATTAAAGCATTCCTAAAATAAATCCAGCCATTCTTCCCAAACGTAATGCTTGTATGAAAGAGGAGATAGGTCGTTCAAAAAAGAGAGAGAGAATCATTTATAATACATAGTCTGCTCCAGTGAACGTACTGTTACATTAATTATACATATCCAATATCTACGCACAATGGATACAATTTCATTTTAAATTTGTGATGATTTTATTTAAGTTTAATATATCCGAAGACAATTTTTGACTAGGTATTACTCACTGTATATATATATATATATATATATATATATATATATATATATATATATATATATATATATATATATATATATATATATATATATATTATGGAACGCAGTTTCTTGTTTTATTCAGTACTTGATCAGATGATTAAACACTTGATCAGAATTACAAATAAACTTAATCTTATGAACAACTGTTTGATCAGGTTAATAAATATTGAATCAGAAGACTAAATATTTAATCACATGATCAAATCGATTTAATCAGATGAACAAAGGTGTTTGTTTATGTGATCAAATACAGTATATTTGTTCTTCTAATCAAATTGATTTGATGAGAAGAACAAACTGATTTAATCAGAAGATAAAATGGATTTTTTTCCAAGAAACAAATAAAATGAATTTGATCACATGAACAAATGCATTTGTTCACATGACTAAATCGATTTGTTCTCCTAAATAAGTAGAATAAGGTATATTCCGATTTATTCACCTGAACAAAAATATATTTATTCCCGTGATCAAATCGATTTGAACTGTTGAACAAATACAAGTTTATCGACTACCAGATAATAATTATTCCCTCTTGTATGTCGCTCGTCACTTCCGGTAGTCTGTGTTACTAGTTGTTGCGCGGATCAAATACTGGCGGAAGTGATTGGTTCCGAAGTATAAATATTTGATCCGTGGAACAAATCGGAGAGGGAGCGTCAATTTAATTAAGTTGGGGGATATTTGTTGAGTTAATCAACTCAATTTGATCAGAACGATTCCAATTATTTGGATGATCAAATAACATCTATTTATTTTTCTGACCAAATCGATTTAATAAGCTGAACAAATTTATTTGTTCAGGAGATCAAATAAGAGTATATTTGTTCTCTGATTAAATCGATTTTTCTGACCCATCTATTTAATAATGTGAACAAATATATTTGTTCAAGAGATCAAATAAGAGTATATTTGTTCCTCTGATTAAATCGATTTGATCCGAAGAACAAATTTATTTATTCAGAGGCACAAATAGACTCTATTTAATCACATGAACAAACGGATTTGTTCACCTCATGAAATCAATCTGTTCTTCTGATTAAATATTTAATCATCTGATCAAGTACTGAATAAAACAAGAAACGGCGTTCCATAATATGTATGTATATATATATATAAATATATATATTTATATATATATATTATCATCATCATTATTATTATTATTATTATTATTATTATTATTATTATTATTATTATTATTATTATTATTATTATTATTATTATTATTATTATTATTATATTGTTGATCACCTCTTATTATACACATATGTCAGCCTTTAAATGGATCATCAGGCTTCTGTCGGACTAGCATATAGAAGGGGATCTTCAGTGGCCCATGGCCTCAGTTAGGCCTCTTAATGGCCTGAACGCCGGCGGTTCTGACAGCGAAAAAAGCACAACATTCATGCAGAGAAGAAAAAATTAGTAGATATTTCGCCAAATGTAACAAACTTTGCCGACACATTTACTGCTTGTGTACTTAACAGGAACATAGGTATTTGTCTCAATCAATGCCTCCATGTATACGCAGCAAACCCTTCCAACAGTCTAAGATGAAACAAATCGGAAATACGAATGGTTAAAAAGGCCTTTGTCTTGCATCTCTTATCATTGCATTCTGTTTGCCTCCATTTATCTTGTCGGTCAGTCTAGTTAGGAGTGTTCACAAACTGACCACAGACTGGCATTTTGTACAATGCGATCATGTGGCTGCAGATTCAGTTTTATTTATTAAGCATTGTGATTCAAAATGAGTAATTATATTTGTTCTGGAATCTACGCGATGTCCGGCAACAACAGTATAAAAACTCGCACTCCTGAAGTTTGACCTGAGCGTTAAAGGGGCATTAGTGAGGTCCATGCACTGCTTCTGAATTGTTAATCACATGTAATACAGTTTAACGTAAAAAAAATACTCAGTATAAGCTTGACGTAACATTTGCCACTTCATATTTAGCTTAAATCCAGTCTATATTTTTGCCTTAATGGCCATGCTGTCTCATAGATGAGAGCTGTCGCTCTCAATTACCACTGCAGCTTGGCTAATCATAAAAAGCATGTACAAGAAGAGCAGTTTTCCTGATAAGTAAATGGAATTTTGTCATCAGTAGGCGAGACACCTAATTGTAGGCTTTATGGCTCTAGTACGTAATTTCGTGCCAAGGAACGGTTAGTGGGAAGCGTAAAGGCATAATTCATAGGGCAGTTAGGTTGATCTACAAAAGAATATATGTAATGGCAAATCAAATGACTTCTTTCTTGATATTTTACGCAATAAGTAAGCGAGCCACAGGCATAAAAAAATCAAAACCCACTGAAGACAGAAAAGAGCTAAGGAAGTGCATGGGCTTAGGCAAAATCCTACTTCAGGCTGTCGAAGTGATTATTAACGTTGGTCTTCAAACAAAATCTATGTTTCCAAGGGGCATATCTCAAATGCGGGAACCCATCCCCTCTCGTTGCAGCACCACTTCGGCCACATTTGCTGGCTTTTTCCTTTCATGTATTTAAGCAGTTTATTCCTTTGACCCAAATGAGATAACTACTTTGCCACTGTTGATGGCGGTATGATCTACAGATATTGAAATTTGTGATGCTTTTGTCAAATTTGAGATGAAACGAGGTTAATGTAGTTTCCATTACATATCTTTGCCTTTTGGCCCTTATGATGGTGTTTGCATGGAGTTGTGGGGACTTACTTGTTTTAGCGCTCCTACGGGAATGTTTATAGGAACCTGACTACAGGAATTATGAACAGAATCGCACAGCGGTGAAATAAGATGGAACAGTGGTTTGGTAAAAAACTGCGAAGGCTCATATTTTATTTCCATAATTTTGCGATAACTGCTCAAATTGTAATAAAGCAGCACAGATTGTCATGAGATGAACTAAAACTGTGAGAGGACTGTCTTCAAATGAAACATTAAGTACACCCCCGAGTTATTACCACTTACACAAAAACTTGCCAGTACTTTGAAAACTGTATCCACTATCGGGGCAACCTTCTCTATTGAGCTTCGTCTTTGACTCAGTAGGGCGCTTAGCACTCAGCCTATTCCTGACCCTTATTTCATTGCCTCAAGGCGATGTCTATGCCCGATACAAAATACTATTTCTGGGGCCTACAACTGGTCACTGTTTGTCGTTGTATTTACATTTTCAGGTAATGCTCACTCTGGAAAAGTCCTACTATATATTGTACAAAAAATTCATTCGACAAATTAACCTTCCGTTAACACTAATCACACATATATGTTGGACGCTACCTCTTCAAAATATCCGATAGACTTGGCTGCCATTGTGAAAATAGTGAGTTTCACACCCAATGCCAATGGTTTGTAAATGAGAATTAGTACGATCTTGCCGAGTGGGGGTGGGAAGAGAGTTATAATATATGAAACCAAAATATATATTCTGCAATTATTTCAGAGAATCAGTAATGATATATATGCTGTGGCCGCAACTCAATTTGATATCCAAATCAAATGTACTGTTGTGAGACTGTCGCGCAATCAATGTATTGTGCAATGTTCAAAATGGCGCTGGAGCGTGTCGTGTCACATTTGGATTTGTAACTAACGATGACAACTGCTTCAGACACAACCAAACAAGCAGATTAAATTAAGATAGAAGGTCATGTTTCTAAAGTACCTAAATGACCGTTTGCCCATGGTAACTCGAAGAAGGAACACATGGTACCGTGCTGGAAACACATGGCCATGATTCGCTGTGATTTTCCTTTCCCACAATGCATTGCGCCATGTTGAAATGGGCACTCAATGTGTGTGCAACTTGCCTTCATGTTGCATTTGGATTTATAACTAACGATGATAACTGCTACAGACAAGACCAAGTGAGCAGATTAAAGTTAGGATTGTAAGTCATCTTTTAATAATACGTTGACGACTGAACGCTCTGGTAACTCCGAAAGCAGTCACACCTCAAACCTAGCAATACTAAATACAGATACTGCGCCCATTGTGGCTATATGCAGCAGCTGTGCTTTTTTCCCCATCCCAAGTTGACCGTCCAGACAAGTTAAAATAAAATGCTGTGTTTGAGTTGACTTTACTGCAAAATAACGGTACACGTTGGCCAGCTTTTCTGTTAACTTTGTCTTACGACTTGGATATGGTTGATTTGCATGACCGTTTTTTTATGGGTGGTTGTTTGTGGGGTGATTTTGCTGTTCAGTCGCGTGTTGCAGCTGGTCCAAGGTTGTCTAACTGGAGCATTATTGCAAACTTTTGCCTTTACAGTTCTTGAAAAATGCTACAGAATTTAGCCAAAATAATTGTTTCTCATGTGAAGAAGTTTATTGAGAAAATGATACAGGGAATGTAAATTTGCTGCTGCAATTGGACAGCACCATGGTCTTGCGCGTCAGGTCATTTAACATTGCAAAAGCACCCGTGCCAAGGAAATCTGGTAGTTTTGACTAGGTGGGGACTTGGGTCGGTAAATGCAGGTACTACTGTACCATGATTATACCTATTCCCATGCAGAACCTGCCAGGGTATATTAAAGAGAGTGAATGCAAGAACATTTTCAAAAAATAAGGTGGAATCATTCTTGATGCATGAGATTTGGGTACTGGAGACGGACCTTTTATATATTTATAGTTTCAGTATCTCAGTGTTATCAGGGACCTGCAATTGATATATATATATATATATATATATATATATATATATATATATATATATATATATATATATATATATATATATATATATATATATATATATATATATATCAGGTCCCTGGAGTTATAAAGATTACGCCTTTGGTGCTTATATTTATTTATATATCAATTTATTGAAATTTAGACGAATCTTTAAATTCATAAATAATTAAAGCATTTTAGCTACAAACCTGTGCAAAGCAAATTTTTTTCCCCCATTTCATACTTGCATTTCTGCTATTTTCATGTTGTGGTCCACCATGGAATTAAGCCAAAACAAGATTCCCTAGGCATTTGGTAGTCCCATTTTATGCATGATAGTTTGGTGTGCTTCCATCACAGCATCATTATTATTACCAACACATGCCTGCAGTCATGTTCACTGCCTCCTTGGCCTTATAAAGCTAGGCTGGGGATCAATTTGTTTTGGGACAAATCGCAATTGGGAAGACTTGGTCATGGGATGAGGAGGAATCAGGACGAGGTGGTATTTGGATGACTTTGCCATGGGGCAACTCTCCATTGGGACAAGTTAAATGGGGACAAGAAGGTCAATCATATTGCACCATCCTGGCATATGTGTGCATAAAATATTATCAATCAACATTCAGTGATGAAATCAAGTACGTTCAGGCCTAGTGATTGTTTTAATGTATTTTTTCTTCTTGCTTTTGTAGAGAAAATACAAATCTTATTAATTGTGGATTTTTTGCTGGATAATTTATCTGTTAATTTTCCCCGAATTAATAAACATAATATGTGTGCAAAAATTCGATAAAGCCTTACATGTAAGAAATACAAAATTTGTCTTATCTTAATTTATAACATGGCGATGGTTTTTTTAAAAATTTGTTTTTACTAATTTTTGCTAAATTTCACCAGGTTTTTGGTGAGGGAAAATAGCCAAATCAGTACAAAAACGACTAAAATGTTGTGATTTCGTCAACCATGTGAAGGCAAGATACTCGATACTCCCCCCCCCCCCAGAATGCACCATTTTGCATAGTCAAATTAAAAATTTTTCGGGGGGGGGGGGGGGGGGGTCAGGGTCGGGAATGCCCCCAGACTTGGCTTATTTCCTTGGTGGACTACAACATAAAAATTGGAGAAATGCGAGTGTGGAATCGGAAAAATATTAAGTTGCTTTGCACAGGTTTGTCGCTGAAATGCTATAATCATTTATGGATTAAATGTAAATAAATAAATATAGGCACCAAAGGCGTAATTTTTATAACTGGAAGGACCTGCTATATATAGCGTCCAAAATATATGTGTGATTAGTGTTAAGTGGAGGTTAATTTGTCGAGTGCATGTAATGTACAATATATAATTGGACTTTCCCAGAGTGAGCATTACCTGAAAATGTAACTACAACGACAAAGAGTGACCAGTTGTAGGCCCCAGAATTAGGATTTTGTATCAGACATTGAAGTCGCCCTGAGGAGCTGAGTCCCAAGCGCCCCACTGCGTCAAAGACGAAGCTCAATAGAGAAGGTGGCCCCGATAGTGGATACAGGTCCCTAAAGTACTGGCGAGTTTCCGTAGTGGTAATAAAAGCCTGCCGGTACTTTTGTACCTGTATCCACTATCGGGGCAACCTCTTCCCCATAGCTGCATCTTTCACTGAGCATAGGGCGCTTGGCAGGTCCTACTAGTTGTGTTACTCAGTTCATAGTCTGGGGGCTTCAGTGTCTGGTACAATATGCCAATTCTGGGGTAACTTCAACCCGTTGTATTTACATTTTTAGGTAATGCTCACACTGGAAATGTCCCGTTTCATATTTTACATCTCATTCATTCGGCTTGAAACATCTTTTTTTTTCATTATTTTATTTTTCATAAAAAATATTTTTAGGGTCGGGAATCGGGCCTTTTTAGTGGGGTGGGTCGGATAATTGGAACCACACATATATATTTTTGTTATGCACTGGGTCACTCAGACATTTGTTGAAATATGTTTAAAATGGATGTTCTTTCCCCTTTTACACATTTCCTTTGACGTCAGTTTAATTTGTTACCTGGGTACAGCCGAAGGCATTTTGTGTTTGTTATAAGCCGTCCCACTACAGCCGAAGGCATTTGTGTTTGTTATAAGCCGTCCCACCAGCTCTGACCTGGAGCATCCCACTCTCCTGGCAACCTTACACTGGGAAAGGCCAGCATCCAACATGCAAATGATTCTGCCTCTGTTAAATTCAGGAAACTGTGAGAAGCCCGTACGCCGTGGCATTATGGATTAACATTGATTCCTATGTTGCCAGTGGCCTCTTACAAAACCCAAAGGCATCCCAAAACCACACACACACACGTTTTGCAACTTTGTGGCTGTTCTCATTTCCGGGACATTTTTTGGATGACTTCTCAGGCATACTCTCAGATATCCTGTCCATGTTACATAACAGTCCACGTGACACTCATATTTTCTACAAAAACTAGTATTTAGAACCGCCCATGTTCAACCAATGGGGTGCCTGTTTTTTGCCCAGGAGTATACATGTATGTGCACGAATGTACAATTGGAGTATAGGTATCTTGCTGATAGACTTAAATCTATCTGTGCCCATCTTTTAAATTTTTGAATTTTTAATAATTATATACATTAAAAAAAACGAATGGAAAGGCTTTTGTAGATGAAATAGATTTGGAGTATCTGATTACGCGACAGAGTGGCGAATTTTATTTGATTGTGTCTTTTGCAGGTGTTTTTGTTATAGCATGTTAAGTCATTAACGGAAGTTGGATGTTTTCGTGATCTTAAAAAGTAGTGCATTTTGATGAGATTGCTTTCACCTTTCTTGCATATCTGACTGAACTTAACTTGTTCCACCTTTAAGATTCAGATCTGGATCTAAAAGTTAAGATCAAGATTTTATGTACCGGTAGCTACTTACTAATGAAAATATATTGAACCACCGCCGCAAGCACGCATAAAGTATTAAGAATGTAGAGAGAAAAAGGCATCAGCCTTATTGAATTTTGTTGCTAATACAGAGATAAACATAGAACATGTTAATGCTTTACATGTTTTTAAGAGACACCACTGTTCCTTTATCTGTAATGAAATTACATTGCTATTATTCAAAAAGTACATACGGAGAAAGTAACTGGAATCGATAAAGGGGTTCAATCAACTTCGAAGCCAATTTAAGGTTTTCCAACTAATTACTTTGGTGCCTTTGCAAATTCATTGTCTGAAGTGCCAGAGGGAATTTTGTATTATTTTGTATAGGTTTTTTATCCGCTTGCTGCTTTTTTTTATTCAGAACTAAGATCATTTGAGTTCTGGGTAGAATAAAAATTCTTTACACAGTTTGACTTTCTCTTCCATTCTTCAATACACACCAAAACGTACATTTCTTGTAATTTACACACGTCAGTATGCTTTAACATTATTCTAGACTGTCAATAAGGCTTTCCTTCATGAGCTCCCAGATATATTCATGTTCAACTTATTCAATCCTCTTTGTTATTTAATTCTGGTCTTGAGGTAAATATGAATTTTGGTTTAACATACGAGGGCTGGCTCGAAAGTTCTATGCCTAGCTGTGAAAGACCTGCACAAAGTTGATGGTTTTCATTTATTTCTCCACATAGTCCCCTTCCAGGTTTACACACTTTTGTCAGCGATGGTGCAAGGCCTGGATGCCGATCAAAAGGAAATTTTCTTCAGCCAACCTAAAAAAATCATTCACGGCGAAGATGACGTCACCATTACTAGAAAAATGGCAACCAGCTATTCCCTTTTTCAATTTGGGCAACAGGTGGGAGTCTGATGGGGGTAAATCGGTTGAGTTTGTAGGCACAATCATGGATCGTTGACACGGCAACCACCTATTTGTGAACAGGAGCATTGTCTTGGTGGAAGAGGACTCCTTTAGTGAGCATTCCCCGTCGCTTGGCTTTGGCAGCTTGACGCAACTGTTTGGTCAGCATACTACTTCCATTGATAGTGATAGTCTGGCCTTTTTGAAGATAGTCAATCAACAGAATACCCTTGGAATCCCAAAAGACTGAAGCCATCACCTTTCCAGCAGAAGGAACCAAGTTGGCTTTTTCTTATCTTTCAATCTTTTTTTTGGGGGGGGGGGGGATCCCGGATGCTTCCAGTGCTCAGGCTGAATTTTGGTTTCTGCTTCCAAGTGATGAATCCAGGTCTCGTCAATAGTAACAAATCGGGCCAAGCTATCATCAGGATCTGCTTCAAAAAACGGCATAAATTGTCACTAAACGCCAGGTATCTGACACGTTTCTGATCCGCTGTCAAGAGTTTGGCACCCATCTTGCAGAAAATTTTGTCATTCCCCAACTCCTTGACGATAATGTGCTCAACCCTTTCACGAGAGATGCCCACAGCGCTGGCTATGTCACGTGGTCAATCGTCGATCATCCATCACCATGTAATGCACACGCATGATGTTTTCTGAAGTGGTTGCTGTTGGCCTTCCTGGACGCGCGTCATCGTCAAGGCTTTCTCTGCCACGCTTGAATTCCGAAGCCTACTTCTTCACAGTAGAAAAGGAAGGGGCGCATCATCCCGTAACGTGGAAACCATGTACATGTATCTGTGTTGGAGTACAGATTTTACAACTTGACGGATATACTGCAAAGACACAAAAATACTGCCGGTGGCAGAATAATATATTCTAATATAATCCTTGAAAGTATATATATATATATATATATATATATATATATATATATGTATATATATATATATATATATATATATATATATATGTACAAATCTACCCATAAATGAGGTCAAAGTTCTCTTTCAGAATTAATAAGCAACACGTTTAAACATAATGGTAAACCATACATAAGTATTAATTCATACACAAAGAAAGCATATTGGTCACACAATAAATATTCAAAAAGGTAACGTTAAATCTTACACTGTTGAAACTTTGATAGATGTTATGAAATTTATTTTGGATAAAACTTTTGTTCAATGCGGACCATTGGTTTCTCAACAAATAAAAGGCATTCCAATGAGTAGTAACTGCTCCTCGTTACTGGCAGATTGATATTTAACCTGGCTTGAATTTAAGTATATGGAAAACTGATGAAAAAGGACTTTTAAATGGCTACAAAATTGTAAAACAACGCAAGATATATTGATGGCATTGCCTGTGTAAATGAACAAAATTTTAATGAAATTGCTAAAGAAATTTACCCAAAAGATATCCCTTTGGAGGGTAACAATTAAGACAGTCTCAGAGATGTGTTTCTGGACTTGGATATTCAGGTCACCAATGACAGGTTTTGCATTAAAGTCTATCACAAAATACATGAGTTAAATTTGAAGTAGTTAACTATCCTTTCCTGGACAGTAATATTCCGGACACTATTGGATATAGTACATTTTTTGTCAAGAATTTTGAGATTTGGTCTTATTTTTTTTCTAAATTTCAGGACTTTGCATCTAGAACCAAATTTAGTTACAATAAACTTGAGTCAAGAGGATTGAAAGATGTACTTTTGATCAAATATTTTTTTACAAATTTTGCTGTAAATATACAGAGATGGTAAAAAAGTTTGGCTTCAATAATTATAACAGAGTTTAGACTTGCCTGTTTTGCTACTTAACTTTATACTTTGACATCATTCTGTTTAATATTCACCTTTCAGACATTTTAGGCAAGCTTGTTTTCTGTTAGGTCAAACCTCCAGGGGCTATAGGTAGCAAGCAGATACCCACAACAGTTACAACCTTGCCTAATTGTACTTGATATCTGGTCGAGAAATATTATGTTTTGATTGCATTCTCTTGACTTAAATACTAATGACTTTCATTCTTTTCTCATTTGCCCTTCAAATTTTGCTTTTAATATCCAAAGATTATTCGAAAGATTGGCTACAATAATTTTACAGTTTTTAGACTTGCCTGTTTGGCCACTTAAATTTTATCTTATGGCAACATTCTCTTTTAGTATTCACTCACAGACATTTTAGGCTTAAATGTTTTCTGTCAGGTTAACCCCCCCCCCCCCCCGCTATCGGTAGCAAGCAGCGGCCGACGGCAGTTAACAGTTTGCCTAATTTTACTTAAAATCGTGTTAAGAAAAATTATGTTTTGACAACATGTTTTTGACATGAAAGCTAATGACTTTAATTCTTTTCTGACATGCCTGAATGCACATTTACTCAATTTTAAAGAATTACTCAAAATTGACAGTATTTTCTCAAATGTCACAAACCTGACAAATTACGTTGAAACATTGACTCAGTGTTGGCAGTGAAATAGAGCTTAATTGTTTGGAGACTTTCCCCAGTGAGGAGTAGGTGTCATCATGGGGTTTGTTTTACATTTCTGGTGCAGGATGTCCATTGTTGCAGTACTTGTTAGGATTTCCCTTGGTTTATACAGGTGTTCTAGCTGCAACGGTTTATTTTACAATCACTGGGACTGAATATAAGGGCCCCAGTTTGTTTCTACTTCCGTTATACACTGGCAGGTAATTTAACAATGATAAGCTATCCAGCAAGAAAGGGTACATACTGGTTCAGAGGTAAGTCAAATTGTTCTTATCTGAACATGTACCATACAAATTTAATAATTATGTTTTGTTTGACAGGTTTTCTTCTTTCATAATGAAGCTTTGCAGTTATAAGCAAAACTTCACGTATTTAGCTAATTCATTTGCCACGTTCATTTTTATCCATTATTGTGTGAGTTGTCTTTGCTGAATATTTAGCTTAGACAAGGAGCCACTAATCAGAGAGACATGTACGGGTATAGGCTCCGAAACATGTTCTGAGTAGTTACCCGCTGAAGACCCTTTATCTTATTTGGGCTAATACAGCCTACGTCAAACTTCTACAGAAGAACGTGTGCAATATGGACAATAGTACTTCCATATTTATATATAGGTTAGACAGTGACAGGTTAGTTGATGGAGAGTAAAGAGCTCGGACTGCGGAATAGGGTAATGACTACTAGGAAGTGGTTCGGGACAAAAAACCCACAAATACTATATATATATATATATATATATATATATATATATATATATATATATATATATGTGTATGTGTATATGTATTCATACCTATATATATTTGTATATATATGTTTGTATATATATATATATATATATATATATATATATATATATATATATATACATGTGTGTGTGTGTAAAATTGATATACAGTAGCAGTAATATTAATTGAAACTTATAAAATATCAAGGAAATGAAGTTAGGGTGGAAGCTAGTTATAGATATGATCTTGACTCAATGGATGTCATATGGATATAAAAGATTTTTTTCCGAGAAAATTATGTATCAAACTTAAATGCTTTATGCCAATCCCGTAAAAGTTGTAATCAATCGAAATATATCTATAATCCGTGTCTGCATCATCAGCCGTATATATGTATAGGGGCCTATATTCATGGTAAATTAATAAAGGCTAATGTGACCGCGCGTTGCCTCAACAGTTAGCCCTTTCAAAGCCTTATTATTAGTATGACCCCCGTGAAGATTGCCATGGAGGCAACAGCCCTCAGTCCACAAACAAAAAGAATGCATTTTGAGGATCAAGCATACATGACATCAAAATTGAGTGTAGGAACTAGAGCCCTCCGCAGAGGAACATTTAGCCTGAATGTCATCGTCTGCGATAATGGTCTGTATTTCCCGCCTTTCACACTTTCTGTCGTACTGCCTGCTATGAATGCGTAAATTTGCTTAAGCCATTCTCTTATCTGGTTGCAACTTTTTTTTTTTGCCTCTTGTGAAAAAAAGGCAAAAACCTTAAAATTCAGCACAAAATTGATAGGAGGAATAAGGGCAATCCTGCAGCCATTTCGTCGACGTCCTTCTGATTACCTCCTCGATGCAGAATCAGGCTCATGTGATTCAATTTGGATTGCTTTCAATACTCTAATTTTCATGCTCAAATTTTACTGCTGCTGGTCTTTTCTTGTTGATTGTACCCCCTGACCGAACGATCTGCTGTCACTTTAAAGCTTTTTTTTCTACAGTCGGACGGTATGCTATTGACTGGCCAAATTACTCCCTTGCAGACGATGTTTTGAAAGTGATCTAGATTGGAGCATTTTATCACTACTAGATCGACAATAATAGAAGCAGATATTTGGAATATTGCCCATTTAGCAGCCGTGCTGGGTCCACCGAGAATACGGAACCTTGGGACCTACCACCTCAACCAAAATTAGGAATAAAACCATGCATTTGTCTAGCAGCTAAAGTTAATTTATCAGCAGATGGCGCTCCAATAATGTGACTGATAAATTACTAGAATAGATTGGCATAAGGGTCCAGATGGAATCAGTCAATTTTTTGGCAAGAACACATAAACATTATGGGATTATCCAGCAACAACTGGATTTTTATTTTAAAAAAGGTTATGAATGTCGAAATTTCTGACTCTTAATGGTTTCTGTCGCAATCTAAGCACAAAAAACATATGTTTACCAGAATACTGTAAATGGAGTTGAATTTTATATTGCTCGTTCTAGCTTACTGGTAATTTGCTAATGACAAATACATCTACAGTGAACTGATATTATAACATACATGTACGTTCATTGTACTGATATCATAACATACATGTACTTTCACTGTGTAATGCCCATGGTATTAAACTGTGAACAGTTGTGTATTAGTCAAAGTACCCAAAATACAAGGTTGCGTCTTTGGTTCTCTCTGTCCATCATTTGTGAATATATACCGCTAAATCACTAAGCGATATCGCTGAATGATTTAGCGATATCGCTAAGTACGTAAATCGGTCCATGTTGGGTAATTGTGTTGTGCCTGTATGGTGATTGGCTGTAAAGAAGCGATTATTTGGACCTGTGGGCCTAAATGGGAAGCTTGACGACAAAATTAATAGTCAGCATTCAGTCTCTTTGCAGCATGATAATAAACCCATTGAAAATGCCGGAGAGGACGATGAATTCTTAACGTCACACTTTCGGAAGATGGAACCATTGCACTTCCCACTAAAATTGGCTGCCATATTGGACTAAAATGGGACAGGAAGTGGAAATATATTTAGTCATATTGCTAAATGATTAAGTGATTCGCTAAATAGGACTAAATGTCAAATCGGCTTGCCATAGATTTATGCCTTGACACAACATCTTAGTTTGATTATATTTTGTTCACCTTGACCCCATTTTCAAAGTCACAAGACCCTGTTTGTGGAAAAGTGGTCCCATCAGTCAAAGCTTTACATTGATGTGTCTTTGGTGTCCTGACAGGCAAAGTGGATAATTTAGGCAAAGACATGAGGCGTACGCCAATCGAAAATAGCATTCACGGGTGTCTACTACTTGTTCAGTTGTGTCTAGTGTTTGCTGCAGTTAAGTCCCGTATTTTATTGTGTTTCCTTAATTTGTTTTCATCGAGTACATTTCCAATTTCACTAAATTGGTGTTCATTCGTTGTCTGATGGAAAAAAATCTATCGTTGCTTTGTGTAATCGATGCGGCGGTCAACTCTGAATGCAGAGTATAATTGCTTTCCTAAAATGCAAATGCCGGGTTAAAAAAAAAAGTTCACAAAACATCAAACGTCGGAACCGTCTTGTAATCAACGCTGTACAGTTTTATACTGTTTCCTTCAATACTCGATTCCTTTGTACAGAGTAATTTCAATTTCACTAAACAGGTGTTAATTTGTTGGCTGACGGACGCACCAGGTTGATATCTTCGTCAATGCAGGGAGAATTAGACATAGATGCATGCAGCTATTGCCTTGGGGTGTGTCAAAGGTACACACAGCCTGGGTAAATATGACCATGCTGGCGATCAGTTTTAAGTTGATGAATTTTGCTCAACATTCGTGTATTTACATTGAGTTTCTTCTTGAAATTCAAGCTGTGATTATTTACAGAAATGGACCAAAGATATCGTCCGCTTGTCGCTTAACACAATTAAGTACAAGCTCAATAAAGCTGAGCAAACAATAGTCTGCAATCAATGGCAAACGGGGGCGATGGAACTAATGCATTTTCTCTACAGGCTTAACTGAAATGAGGCGATTATTTTCTCTATTTCTGCATGACTCTTATGAAAGACAATTATGTTTCAGAATGTTCTCAAGCCCATCAGAATATGCTTTCAGAGGGTTGAGGATGTGCTTGCAGCAAGAAAATGACTTGGCTGAGGGAGCAACAGCTCCACCTTGACATCGTTAGAAAAACATCTTGCCGGTGTTGCAAATACGCGATCAAGGGGCTCCCCTTCAAACAATACATATTAACGACCAGACTGCGCTTCTTAAAGCTTTATCATTCGTAACATCTTCCCCGGTGAAAACAATTATTAGAGTATCGATCTAGTAATGGTGTTACATCTATCAGAGCTAAGTTTGGGACTGAATGAACCAATTTATCGGGCGCGCTTCGGGTGTAATGTGCTGTTGACCATTCTTTTTGCTTTGGAAACATACGCGTGCTGGTACTTGATTCAAGTTTTTTTCTGTTTTTTTTTCCTTTTACGAGAAATTGAAATCTAGAATCATGCTTCGGTTGAGGGCGACATTTATTGCAAGGGAAATAATATTATATTGTATGAAATGAAACTGTTGAGTGTTTCAACAATACGTATCATCTGAGCGACCCGGTACCTAAAAACATGATATATAATTGTCTCTGACCCATTAGAAATAAGGAGCTTTGATGGATGCCGAGGCCTCTCGCCACCTGTCAAATGAACTCGCATTGAAAACCTCAATAACTACGCTTCATATATAATGTCGTTGACCATGTGTCATAACAATATCATAGTCTGAGATTCCATCCAGCAATAATTTTTCTCAGGGAAGATTTGCTTTTATTTATTTTTCATGACCCGAACTTCAAATAAATATAACAAACGTAGTCAGACGACAACGTTTACAAATGGAAGACAGTAACAGCCTATCATCGTTTCAATTCATACGTATGTGCGATTTATTTGAAAATACAGATACAATACAGAAGTAGCACTGCAAACCAGAAGGGTAAAAAACACAATACACAAGCAAGACAAAATATAGTCAAGAGCGAGAAGAATTAACCTGGTGCAAACATGACATTTTTCCGAGGTAACAAAAAATCCAATATCTAATATAGCATGATATTAATTGTAACTTTTGAACATAAACAAGTAAAAAGACAAGTGAGGTATCAAAAAAAAAAAAAAAAAAAAAAAAAAAAAAGCCTGTGACATGTCCTTTTTGTTACCATACAATATATGCAAATAACTTCAATCGCATAAAATTAACGCTCATTGTAATGATTTTTAATGAACATCATAAATTGTTCATATGAAAATTTTAAACATCGAAAACGCCATCAATTTAAGACACATGAATAAATTATGACAGATCATTAACTTCAGTTTATATAGGAACTTCTGACATGTCCTTTTTGTTACCAAACAATATATACAAATAACTTCAAGCGCATAAAATTAACGCTCATTGTAATGATTTTTAATGAACATCATAAATTGTTCATATGAAAATTTTAAACATCGAAAACGCCATCAATTTAAGACACATGTATAAATTATGACGGATCATTAACTTCAGTTTATATAGGAACTTCTGACATGTCCTTTTTGTTACCAAACAATATATACAAATAACTTCAATCGCATAAAATTAACGCTCATTGTAATGATTTTTAATGAACATCATAAATTGTTCATATGAAAATTTTAAACATCGAAAACGCCATCAATTTAAGACACATGTACAAATTATGACAGATCATTAACTTCAGTTTATATAGGAACTTCTTTAAAATAAAAGTACGTCACCGCATGAGGCTGGATAAATTCTGCACAGACTGAATGCTCCGGATTGATCATGAACATTTACAGAAAAAAAATTCTGCTGAATTAGTCAAGCTATATGTGAACACCACTTAAAATGTTTTAGTAACAGGAGACCGGAGTATCTCATGGGTCGCAAATGTTCATAAATATAAGATACTGCGACACAGCAAATAAACATCATCAAAAACAATTGCTCAAATCGTCTATTTGCATGCTGTTACACATATAAAAGTACACAATAGAGATATACACACACAAACACACAAAGATACACACATGCAGACTCTGTTAGTCATAAATTTGTAAATATTTTTTGTGAGTAGACTGACAAAAGTTGCAGGAATTTCAAAGGGATGTTTTGTAGGATTTTATTATTTTACCTGCTTGTGCGCAAGGAATGGTTGCGGCAATTTATTAATGTGCATGTAGAAAAGATGTCAAAACATTTCTTTTTCAACTGATATAAAGTTAAGGCTCCCATAAGAACATTTGCCCATCACGTGTTCCTTCTGGTTGAAGTAAAGATTTTCTTAATAATCGCCGTAAATTACCAGTGGAAAATCTATAGTATGAAATGAGAAAATCAAGGCTCTAGATTTTGAGACAAAGAGTAAAGTAAGGAACGATATGCTACCGCTATGTTTCATTGATACAGTTAAAAGACTATTCAAGACGCTTTGAAATAACTCGTGTGAGAACAGTTGTCCAATGCTGTGATCATACAGGGGACAGGTTTACAGACCATGCTTTGGTCTTCTTGGTCAAGTGGTGGGTTCGGGTTGGTCAGGTGACAGTGCAGTTGTGTAATCCCTGTTATGATGCTGGCTCGTTATGTCCTTTTCATTTTGTTGGTGAAATCAGTTATGATGTTCATGGTCGATGCAGATGCAGATGGTTTGCAGAAGTGTCGCTTCTGTGCAAAGGATGCACTCATTCCAAGCGGTTGCGAGTTTCTGGGCTGCGATGGTCCCCATGCCTGTGTCCAAGTGTTAGTAGACCCGTTTGACTCCACAATACACTGTTTTGGGGTCACTGTTTGGCATTTTTGTTTTGACTTGTGAGCTTTCTGTGGTGGATTCACATCCCCATGTATTGAATTGTCATAAAGTTGCTGGACTCTGAAATTTTGTGTGTCTAAGTGGTGGCAATGCAACATTTAATGCTCATGTAACTCCACAAAGTTATATTTTGTTTGGTGCTTTTTCCTTTCCCAACCAAAATATACTCCTCGGGAAAAAGATGGCATCCCCCCGTTTAACAGTGTGCACGTGTTATGAGGACGTGTGTGTGTGTGTGTGTAGTTTGTTCTCTTCATTATACCATTGCTTTTCACATCTTTTTTTTTGAGGAAATGGTGGTCCCTAAAGGTACCTCTCTGGTTGTTGTTGTTGTTGTTGTTGTTGTTGTTGTTGTTGTGTCAATAGCAGGTGTGACCACCACACATCGTTAAGCAAACTTGGATCCACCTTGCCATGCTGCAAGTCATCTTGGTGATCTTAGCCTGGAGAATTTGATTACACTGATCTGTGAGATTCTGTGCCAGCTAGTCTAGGGTGGCTGTATCAGAATCAGAATCAGAATCAGAATCAGAATCAGAATAATTTTATTTGACATATAGATAACAAATTGTACAAGAATATATGCAACAAAATAGATAAGATGACATTGTTTTGAACCAATTTAAGCGGAACAAAATATGTCAGGAGACCTCAGGTTAGCATATTTAATCCACTCTCGCTGAGGCCACCTACAAAGGAGAGACGACTTTTTTTACAACATTTACATTGCGGATCCAAAACACTAATGCTGAGAAAAAAAATACAATACTGAGATTTTAACTTATTTCCAGTAGAACAATAGCTTCATGATTGTTGCATGCATAACAGTTAGGTATGGTACACTCGCATTATATTTATTCACAAAATATGACTTACTGTATTTTGAAGAGCAAAAGTATGAATGTGTTAGAATTTTGTCTTTTATGCAGGGAGGAATATTTTGGAGTAAATAAAGAATGTAGTAGCGAATACAATTTTTCAATGTTGATTTTTTTAGGGGAAGGGATAATAGGTCTTCCTCTAGAACGTGTTAAATGAGGGCGTGATACAAGAGTAAATTCAAACATATTTTCAAAATAACTAGGAACTTCACATTTAGTGTATCGGTAATAAAACTTGAGTGACTTTAACTGCAGAATAGCATGTACTTTTAAAACGTATCACTTTCTTTTGCAACATGAAAATTCGATCAACAGAATAACCCCATACAAGAATACAATAATTTAGACGTGATAGGAATAGGGAATTGTACATTAAAAGTAAAGTTCTTGTGGGAAGATACTTTCCAATTCTTTTGAAAATTCCAACCACTTTAGAAAGTGTGTTGCCAATTTTGGATAAATGGGAATTCCAAATCAAATTTTCATATATACATAAGCATTGGCTATGGGTTCTTCATACTCATCCCTGATTTGAGCACCAAGAACATCCGACAAATGCTCGATGGGGGACAGGTCAGGTGAACGGGCTGTTTATGGCAACAATGGAATATTGTCTTGCTGTAGTTACTGAATGCTGACTTGGGCAGTGTGTATTCATGTGTTATCCTGTTGAAACAGTAGTCCTGGAATATTGTTGGATCCATTGGTCAACTGTGGACGGAATCTCATCCACATAGCATTAACCTTTTAGTGTTCCCGTTTACCCTGATGATTGCCTTTCTCCCTGTGACTGTATTTAACCCCCCCCCCACACACACACATCATGACACTGCCTCCTCCGTAGCAGTCATGTTCAACCATACATCCATCTATGAACCAGTCAGAAAGCATTTGTCGAACCCTTATTCTGCCATCATGGAAATCCAAGCAGAATAGGGGTTTATCTGACCACATCATCGTGTTCCATTGATTTCTGGTCCAGACTGCATATTCCTCACACTGTTGTAAACATTGTGTATTGTGTGCAGGACCAAGAGGGATGTGGATGGCAGGGTGATATGCTCTTAGTTTGGCCAACACTAGTCTCTTGTTAATGGTAGACTGTGATGTTCTAATGTTGCAGGCCTGGCACCACTGCTGACAGTACCTTTCCGTGGAAACAAACCTGTGCCTCTGCACATACTGGATCAAATAAAGGTCATCTGACCCATCTGGCAATCTTAGTCGCCCCATGGAGGAACAAACTCGATGGAGGAACAATGCTCAATATACACAGCTGTATAAGCAGTGAGCGCCCAAATCAGTCAGCATTTGATCATGGGCCAAAGTAAGTCATTTACGCTGCTTTAAAAACGAAATAAAGACATTTTCTGCATGTTTGGGATGTTCACACTCATGATGTCTCGGGAGCAAATGAGTAAATAGTTGATATACAACAACTAATAGACAGCACTATGCGGTAACAAAGGAGTACAATTGGTGTAAAGATGGTTAAAGTTTGCCAAAATATGTTCTGATCACTAAACTACTTTAGAGGTTGGTAGTTGCGAGAATCAATGATGATGTATTATTACTGCTGAAGCAACCAGAGCAGCCCTTCAGCAGCAACCACTTTATTTATCTGACACCAAAAGGTTCGAACAGACTGTGTATGTTGCTCTCGCAAGTTTGTATATTGGAGAGTGGCGGTGCTGCACATCTACCCTTTGAAGCCCTATCCTTGTTCCTCCGTCTGGTTTCTTCCTCTATGGTCACCTAGAACCAGCATTCCTCTTGCATCCACTGGGTTCCTGGAAACAGTCCCAACATTTTTTTAACCAATGGCCTGGAGCACCCCATTAGCCTGGCAACCTCTTGCCGGGAAAGGTCAGCCTCCAACATCCAAATGATTCTGCCTCTGTCAAATTCAATAGTGCCAAGGCCCCCTTATAAAGACCATTCCCCAATATCAGACGCACATTTCACACCTCTCTGCCCGTTGTCTACGTTTCAGGATTTTTTTTCGTGTATGTGACTGCTCAGGAATACCCTAAGCTATCATGTTGATGTAACATAATATTCCATGTGACACCCATATTTTCCATATAAAGGTATATTTAGAGCAGCCCATATTAAACAAAAAGGGATGACATCTTTTTTCCCCAGTACTACACACACTGAGAGACATGTGACGTTTGTCAGCATCTCACGTGAAATTAAAGTGTTTGATAGTTCAACACCAGGCCCTATCAATAAGGAAGAACAGTCATTTGCACCACCAAAACAGATTGGAGTAAATATATACTCTGACAGAACAGTCTACAAAGAAAAATTAGTAGGCCCATCGAAACGGTTGGCAAACATAAATGGAAAGTATTCTGGGTACCAGAAAATAGCCACCAATCTCAAGCAGTTTGCCAACTTGGACAAATAGCCTTCTAAATTCATATTGGGAAGTTAGACAGTGGAAAGGCACTCAAACAAACAACGGTTAAAAACAGCTGGAAAGGCACTCAAACAAACAACGGTTAAAAACAGTGCTCATCGGCATAAAAATAGTTTCTCCACAATAAACAAGCAAAGGTTTGAAGATTGATCTGAAAACGGAAAATGTAAACATGTTCCCTGTTGTAAGTCAAATTAGAACAACACAGAGTGAGAGTATCTCAAAACAAATCCAGGACAACCCGTGCTTTCTTTTGTTACAAAAGTGGTGTGCAAATGTTGTGCTACACAAAATGTTACCTAGAAGGTACATGAGGCTGCTGTACGAGCATAACACCATGCAAATTGCTTAGCCTCATACTATAGATGAGCCTAGTCTGCAATAGAGAAGGAAAAAGTTACGGTACAGAGTGAAATTTTACCATAAGATATTATCACAGTCGAGCTTGTTCCCTACATAGAAGACACCAGATATGAGCAAGATATAATGTTTAAGCTGACAGACTTAGCAAAGCTATTTGAGGATGGATTAAAAAAGTTAGGCATAAGATCCCGTGTTCACTCTCCAAGATCAAAAGAGAGACTTCTGAAGGCTATCCCAGAGCTTGTATGTGAGAACAGGGGTATAAAAACCTGTCTGATCTTTGAGGAAGATCTGGGAGATGTTGTATTGACTGCATGTAGATCCAAGTCTGAAAATGAAGCCATTCACTTAGTGAGAGCAGCTGAAATCATAGGGTATGACATGTTCAAAATGCGATGGGAATTTACAGGGCAGTTTGATGAATAGTGTCACTGGAAGGCAATGCCAGACATTGTTCTTAGTTCAGTAAAACTGTTACTTTATGGCAATGACATAAGACGTCTGGAGAGTCAACATGAAGCACATGACAAAATGACATAGTCAATATATGAGCTGTGGTTTTTTAACAGTTCGTTGTCATGCTGAGTAACACGTCTTCTTCGTTAATATGAAGACAGGGAAACCTCAATGCCAACATATCTATCAATATTTATTCACAATGAGAGTAGATACTGTGACCTCATATATACCTTGCATAAACATGGAGTATGTATTTGCTACAATCGAGGTGAAAAAGATAACACCACGTGGATATGCAGCAGTTGACTGATTTAATTCTTATGGTGTGGTAGTCCCAGATAAATATAAAAAGGTAATATTACCAGGTGGGATGGTTGATAATCTTGATGTGAATGAACTGGCAAAAGTAGGCCAAGGTGCCGTCCAGGGCACAGCAATATTCCTCATCTGGTTTCCATCTTCAGAGAATCCAGGTGTCACTACCTCTGCAAGGGTTGATGTTGCTATCTTAGGAGGACATGTCACAAGGTCTCACATTATTTTCAGCTAGTGACAATAGCAGTTCTTTCAGTATTGCAGAATCGTGCATATGAAGCATACATTGCTGAAATGCAAGTGGGACCAATGACATGTTGAATAAAGAATAGTGGATCAAAGACATATGCAAGCTGCAACACCAGTTTTATTACTGGAATGAAACAATTGAGGTTATATAAGATGTGCATTCTTTGTATGTGCCGTTCAGGAAGTTCATTGTACCCTATATGGTTGGCATTTTTTGCATTGGACCATGTGTGTGATCTACTATGGGGTAGAGTACATCTGTGTAACGTGGTGATGCCAGAAGCATACATCAGCAGTTGTACAAAGAATTTCAAGAGGGGCATTTCACTCTTCAAATAAGCTCATAGGCAAATTTTGCAATATCTCACTCGACCATGCACATGAGCAATTAAACACACAAATAAAAAGGAATTGTGGGGCTACGAGACTATTAAAAGACACAAAGAATCGACAAATAGTTCACAAAAACAATACCCATATTCATAAATTTCAACCCAACAATGACAGCAAAGAGATTCAACAGTCACCAAAATATCAGTATTTATCTTTCGATACCAATGTGAAGAAACAAATTTCATTCCTGTCTTGAGACAGGCAGTCATTCTTAAAAGGCAACTGGTGGTTTTAAACCAGTTCTCTCAACTTTGAAATATTCTTCATTAACCACAGACTTTAGTATTTCCAAGACGTTTTAGCCAAACCACTTAAAACTCAAATTTTGTCCCTTTGGCCAAAGATAAAAAGAGATGTGGTAGGCCTGTCATGTTGTATACAGAGTTGCTATGTTTGCGATACTGGTAATTGATCTGTTTTGTTATTTTCTTTTTATAGCCTTTTTAAGTACCCTGGTTCGAATATATTGTAAGAGTAATTTAAACACATTTCACCTGTTATGGATGTATTCTTCAAATGTTGCCTGTTACTGATTCAACACTGTGATACTTTTAGGGTGGCTTGCATGATAGCGGTCAGATATGACCTTAGTGCAAGTCTCCCAGGTCAATATGTATTTCTTATATTATTACAAATGATATTGTAATGCAAATTTGTGTGTATTGATCGAATAAAATGATTCCTGATCCTGATCCTGATCCTGATCCTGTCACTTTTTGGTACTCGTGACTTGTCAGTGGGCTGTGTTTACAGAAAAGAAGAAAGTAGGCCTACATATTTTTTTGTCACAGTTATGAATGTGGAACATGATACACACACTCTAGCTCCATTATGACTATGAGTTGGTATAACATAGCCCACAGCACAACATGGCCAATGAAGTCTTTATCAAATAGTTTAAAAAAACATAAGATGACTGATAGCTGGACCTGTAGTGGCACATCTGGTCGACTAAATTGAAGAAATTAATAGTTCTGAAACAGGAAGAGCTGTTACACACCATATTGAGCAGAGTCCTTCATTCCAGTCAAGGTTTAAATCAAATATAAAAAATATGGTTGTTGAGATGGAAGAAATGGGAAACCCTTTCCAGAGGAGTCTGGCCACCTTGTTGCTCTTGAAACAAACGTTATGATGGGTGAATGAGTTATTTGCTAGAAGCACCACAAGAGCTCAATTTGTTAAAAGAAAAAATCTCAAACCAACGACTAGCCAGTGGCTGACACACTCCCCAAGAATAGCCTTGCCTCAATTTTCGAGTCGTCAAGTGAGAAGGCCGCGAGATAAAAGGTCTGCAATAGACACCTTGAAGGCAGATAATAAAATCTTTGCTGAAATATATATTTCAACACGGAGATGGGATGGAGATATGGCTGACTTGTTCAGGCATAAAAACACTTCTTTCCTACCATCTATGTCAAAAAATGGACACCTTGGACAGGGTCAGATGTTTATCTTATGAATTATACGCTCTTGCTTTGTGGTACATCATAGAGTACCACATCTCCACTTGACGGTATAGTTCTATTTGGGTCAGCTGTTGTTCAAATGATTGCTCCAACAGGATGCAAGTCTTTTTGACAACTATGCCGGCAATAAGTTCTTGCCATATATTGTGGAGCAAGCCAACAATTACAAGAGATTGGATGTAGTTTGGGATTTGTAGACAGATTGTAGCCCTTAGGCAGAAACAAGAGCAATGCGAGGTACAGATGTAAGAGGGAAAGTTATGACCAATTGCCTTATTCCTGCTAATTGGCAAAGCAGTCTCCAAAATGGAAAGAACAAAACAGAATTGAACCAACTCTTGGTAGAAAAAATGTTTTCCTGGGCCCTTGTGCTTTTAATGACCGTGTGGCGGCTTCACCTGTTGTTGAGGGAAATCTGACTTTGTGTCCGTCATCACACGAGGAAACACCCTCTCGTGTGATACCTCATGCTGCGCACTGTGTTAGACAAGGTCACAGCAAACTTCTCATACAGACTGTAGATGGAGACACTGTCGCCTAAGCAATGTTTTTTTCACACATTGATTTACTTGAGCAATTCTATGTTTCATAGGGGGAGTGGAAAGAATTTCAAATATGTAAGTATTCGTGAAATTGCAAATAATCTGGTTTGTTGATTTGCAAATCACTAACCATGCTTTGGCAGGTTGT
This sequence comes from Hermodice carunculata, assembly GCA_964020975.1. Classification (NCBI taxonomy): domain Eukaryota; kingdom Metazoa; phylum Annelida; class Polychaeta; order Eunicida; family Amphinomidae; genus Hermodice; species Hermodice carunculata. The sequence continues at coordinate 92,324,376 of OZ026614.1, read as the reverse complement.
GATACAAATTCCAGTTTTGCTGGAATACGGAAAATGCAGCATGGGGAGTATGGGGTGCATATCCTGCTGTCACGGGTGCTTTTGTGATAAAGGCCAGAAGAAGTCCCAGAAACCTGTGTTAGAGATTGAAAGATTTGTTGTTGTTGGTATTGTTATGTCCTGCAGCAAATGCAGCCTGGTGTCATTTGATGAAACACGGCGATATCTATTCATGTAGTGTATAAGCTATTCCGCCAACAAGTAATGTTTTCTATCAGCACACTCTAAGGTCCATACTGCAAGTATGCTACATTCGGGGACAGACTCTTATTCCATGTCCAGAATTACCACAAATCTAGTAGATTGGGGCATAATATATATGAGAATGGAAATTGGTCTCCCATTTGGAGGACTTTCTTACAAGCTTCAGCTCTGTGCAGAGAATTATTTGATGTTGGTGCAAGACTCAATGTAAAAGACTTTGATAAATTTCACAAATCAAATTTGAAGTGAAGTGAGCTGTGCTCTTGTAAAGCCAGTTGCCCAAATAATTGATATTAGACAATGTAGCGCATGGAAAAACCATATACATGTATGCGGATTTGGTCTGGTGGATATGTGCGTTTCCCATTTCAGCCAGGCGACTGGTGCCAAAGGTTGCAGGTTCCAGTCCCGCTCGTTCCGAACATAAAATATATAAGTTATCAATTTCTCATCCAACATATTTAGGCAGTTTCTTCTTGTGAAAATATCACAGGTGAAATACTGTCGCACTTGTATCACATAAGTCTCGAACTTTGGGGTTGATGCACATCTTCCATATTTTAATTCTGATTCTACAACAAAAAAAGTGAACCACTTATTAAGGTTTTTCTCTCCTATGTTGTCATCTTATCACTAAATATGTTTCAGAAACAAATTCAGTGGCAAATTTCTGATGCCTGTGTTAATTTTATCTTTTATGAATTTCATTTGTGCTGCAAATCATGTACTTTGCATATATCTTACTTCTTGTTACAGAACTGGTCTGTCACCTTGATTTGATAGCCGCCTAGCTATAATATGTTTACATTTAAGAAAGTTATGTAACTTTTCTTAATTCTAAGATTTTTCGTGCTGTTGCCACAGAAACTGGTCATCTTGAGCGTGTCCATACCGCACAGAAGCGTGTCACCTTCCCTTAATTGAAAGAGTGTTATGGCTGAATGTCAACTTGAGTTGTCACTTAAGCAGTCGCTTGGCGTAGATTTTGATGAGAGGTCCAGGAAAGGCCATAACATTGATTTTGAGTTTCAAAGAGACCATAAAATAGAAGTTTATGGTTTGATTATAAATAAATGCAATACAACTTATGTGAGAGATCAGTTGTCATCTAAGAATGCCAAAAACAGAATATTAAAGATGTGAATAATTTAGGAATTGAAAAATGAATACTTTAGGGGCCAAATAACCAAACAAAACCAAACCAAACAGAGATAAGAGCAAACATGAGGTTGTAAGATAATAAAATCTTGTATTGACGAGCCTTACAATACAATCTTTTCTCCGCAATACAACCCCAGGCTTTCTGAAGAACAGCCAGCCCCTTGAGGTATTTATACCAGCCATACTTGGTCATGTGACCACCTGCATGCAGTTTCTCTGATATGAAATAAAGAAGAAAATACTTAAATGGCCGAACTCTGACATTTGAGATATGCATATGAAAATATTTAAATGTGACTTTGTGTGTGTTTGCCAAAAAGTTTTACACGTAGGCCTGAAACATGAACTTGTCTTATGATTTGTATCACGTTTGAAAAGTTTGCCCTCTAACTGTGAAGGACAGATATTCTATAAACTTGATACATGCTGTACAACTGGTTTATAATGTTTTTCAATTTACAATTTAATCTTCTATTTCTTGAAATAAGATTGTTATTATTTTTGATCATGACATTAAACATTTTTATTCCTTTTTATTCCGCATTTAATCCTCTATTTCTTGAATAAAATTATTTATTATTTTTAATCATAACAAGAGTATGCTCAAATGCACATACGCGCAAGTGGCAATGTAGTAACATTAAGCGCACAAGATTCATCCATATCTGCTAGACTATGAGTTACGACCGCATTACCCAAGCCGCAGCTGCGGGTAATGTGCATCGAAGGAAGGACTAAGACTGACAACGCGGATGGTTACAGTTTCATTCTTTTGTGGAAAAATTGCAAGTGTAAGACTTTAGTAGCGCCTGCATAAAAACCAGCTTTTATTCAAGAAAAGAAATTCCGTTGAGGAGCAAAACACCGACTCACCTTTCGCGTGGGATTAATGGAAACAGCCAAAGTAATTAGGTTACTCAGACGAAAGAAACCTAGAACAAAATGACGTCACTGTTGATAAAGGGAACAACATTGTGCAAGCTACCGTATAATCTGATGCTATCCATGCAGTGACAGTTACATGCTGGCAAATAGTTGTATCTTCTTTATTCAATGCCAGATCTGGGATTGTAATAGTGACATCGCCATTTACAATTACACCGAAAAATATACCAGCACTGAGGAATCTTTAGCTGTTGTTGAAGCGGCATGAGAGTGTCTTGGATTTGGTAAGTCGTACAATAACCCAACTTCAAATTTAAAACCAGCGACAAAATATGATCCTCTTGACGGCAACATCAAAATACTGGTCATTTCCAAGGTAATACAAACGCAAGTACAGAATACTTAGCATTGGGTAGATTGGCCAACTGGAAGAGAAGCAGCAAAAAACAAAACGAAACAAACAGGCACACAGACAAACAAAGAAATAAACAAAAACAAACAAACCAATAAATAAGTAGGTAAATAAATAGAAAAAATAAAGATAGATAGACAGACAGACGGATGGACGGACGGACGGACGGACGGAGAGACAGACAGACAGACAGACGGACGGACAGACAGACAGACAGACAGACAGACAGACCGACCGACCGACCGACCGACCGACCGACCGACCGATCGATCGATTGATCGATCGATCGATAGATAGATAGATAGATAGATAGATAGATAGATAGATAGATAGATAGATAGATAGATAGACGCAGTTGAATAAAGTGTGAAGCTGCTCCAACCTGGAATATATGTCCTTGCATTGCGGAATGACCAATTTCTTTGCATAGACCTGTGGAAAGATGTACTTGAAGGGTGTTCCATGTGGGGGGATCAGCGCAATAAGTATAGTGGTTTTTATGCGTGCTTTTCTGTGAGGGGGCTTTGTGTCATAAACGTGACAGTATTTTACACGTCCACTGAATTTGATGACGCAATCGGGAGTGAAGGATAGACAAATATCTTTTACCAACATTTTAAAGGTCTGGATACTTCACGGGACATGTCATAGGATTCTTTTTTTTTTTTTTTTTCGTTTGAATTGTGACAGACACGGTAAAGGGAAAAAACGGTTTCTCAAATAAGACAGTTAAGGTATCAAAAGCAGGTGGGCCTAAATCGGGCAACTGACCGCTCATGCATAACAGAACTATTACTTGAAGCGTCTTATGTCTACGATGTATTTATGGAAGGCGTCATAAATTTGTATTTGAAGGGGATGGACAATTCGTGGTAACCAAAGAGAAGACTTTTTGCTAGTCTGTTACTTGCTATGTGTACAATCAGACGCCAGGAGCTACAATAGGGATGATGGAGTTGAGAAGTTTAATTCTTTAAGTTGTGGGATGATGTTGACTTTAAAGAGATCGAAGTATATATATATATATATATATATATATATATATATATATATATATATATATATATATATATATATATATATACACCGGACATCTTTCGATGCTTATTATAAACCAGAATTATTTGAAAGTACGCAACAACCGTACCGAAAGCAACAATTTATATCATTGCACCCAACTCCGTTTTATTCTTTACTTTCACAATGTTCTGTCATTCAATCATGCTATCTTTATTTACAATTATTCCTAACCTGTCACTTATGTGCCGTTTTGTCATAGTAAAAAAACTTTTGAATTGAAAATGGTTGCTGATGCCTATCTCTTTTTATATAATTTATTAAGTTAATTTAGATCTATTGTTAATGACTTTTCTCGGATTTTTACCAGCCCATGTCATTGCTTGTATATTTAACCCGATGGCAAATAAAATGTGCACGTGCCTGGGTCAACGATTTTGTAAATAATTGTGTGATCTCTTTCCCTGAATATATAGATTTGAAATCTCCTTTAAACTTACTTACTGTATTGTGTTTGAGCACTGTTATGTGAGCGTTCATGTATTTATCTTGTATATTAATCAGAAGCGGCATGAAAATAAAATTACAACATGTTCTGATTTATTTTCTTAATGTGCTGTATACATTCAGAAAGGAAGCAGACTCAGACAACTACCAAACGGAAGTAATGCCTATGAAATAACGCATGCGCAGTTGCTGAGAATCCCGTAAAACGAAAGTTAACATGCCACTTAAAGTGGATAAAAGAGTTATATACAGATATTAGCAATTAGATGAATGTACGAACCAGAAAACCCACGACATGTATACAAATGACAAATGGAATAATGTTGTTTTAGGACCCTTGGAATTGCACTATTGAGTCTGCTTCGTTAATAATCCGGGCTAAATGACTCCAAACTTAGCTCCCTGAGACGCAAATGAATTGGGGAAAATCTCTCTTTTTTTAAAAGATGTGGCAATACATTACCCAATCACTTCGTAAATTGTAATTGTGAATATCACCAATCTCAATACACAGTCAAATGAAATAAACATTTGCTGCGATGCCGAACTGCATTGTAACTGACACACTTCGGTGCTTACATGTGCATAATTATGTAAACATGATATTACCTTCCCATCAGGTGTACATTAGTTAATTACCATGGTTCCCTTGCGTCATGAATGCCTTACTATATGGTGTGCAAATACTGTTTGTTCTGTGTGTTTTGTAAATGTAGCTTTGTGTATCTTGGTGTGTGTACACAGTACATACACCAAGACTATAACAGTCTTTGGATTAGTTTCGCTAATCTGTATGGCAAGAGGTAACCCAGGAGAATTAATGTTTTCATGCAAGACTGAGTCAACACTTTTCCTTGGCGAACATCCCGTCCACACAAGGGGAAGCTGTTTTCCTTAGGAAACCATTGACCTGAGATATGCTATCGTTATACGTCTCATCTACAATTCGCATTCAAAATATTTGTGATTGTGCTAAAATTAAGCATAAAGATTGAAGAAGACGAAATCGTAACTCCAGGCCGTTTTTTAGTCAGTTAAAGAAGAGGAGAGTTAGCCATTTTTAACCAAACAGAAGTCCAAACAGAAAGCGCGATTGTTGAGGGAAACATCTTAAAATATGTAAAGTACCGCAAGGAAAAAGAGTAACACAGGGAATGACCCAATAACTGGAACAAAATGTCTTCGATAACTGGAACAAAAACGTTATACTTTGCAAACGACACTTTTTTTCTGCAATTTCCACACAGCCTGTAAATTACACCTGTTAGGATGCTGCCAGTAACCAGTATTAGCAAACTGATATCAAAGTGGTATCGTGCACAGTTTTGTATCCGCTGGCTGGCCGCTTCTTACTCCACAATTGACGACTGTAACATACGTATAATAGATCTTGTTCACGCCAGGATGCTATTTCGACACAACTGAAATTACGTTTACGAATAATTTCTTTTGGCACAGTATGAACTTCATACAAAACCAGTTGCCACCTTCCTTTGGCCAACAAGAGTCCTGTTAGGTGATAAACGTAACGGGCTCCTGTCAATTCCAATCTTCAGTTTTAATTTCAATGGCAATGTGATATTTGATAATGGAGGATGGTTGGGAAAACTTGGATAGTGGTTAGCAGCCCTGTCGGTTTTTTTTTTCATATTATTGTATCTTTCCTATTGGCTAAATATCTTGTCACTGGCATCCACTTCAGAGGGACCCTGGTCTCGCAGCTGTTGCAGTACGGGGTTTCCCCGGCCAAATATATTGGGAAAGTACTCGTATATTCCAGGTACTAACGGCATAGTTGACTCGTTACAGCAACTTGCTTTTTCCAGACAACATTTTTAAACCCTGGTTGGCCGAGCATCTACCTGCATCTCTGTTGCGAAGTCTTTTTAAATCCCTGTTTGAGGTCGGGTCGGTGGTCTCGGTTCGCACTGGACCGTCCTATTGACGATCCCGGGTGGCCCTTTGGTCCTCTGCTTGGCTGCAGTTGTGCCAAAATTTCCAGGGGGGGGGGGGGGGTGTAGTCGTGCCCTGCAATTTACCAGTTTCCGGCAGTCATGCTTGGTGAGTTTTACGTACTTTTATTTTTAGTTTATACTTGGGTTATTTTTCATGTGCAATTTGCGTGCTTTCTATGTTCGATATGCTGTATATATACAGTAAAACCTGTCTGACCGAACACCTCCGTATACCGAACGCCTTTCTATACTGAACACCATTTCTCGGTCCCAAACATACAGTGTATACTTCCATTATAAGCAAACCTACCTATAACGAATACCTCACTATACCGAACACTTTTTTCCGGTCCCAATGGTGTTCGATATAGGGAGGCTTTACTGTATTTCATTTTGATGTATACTTTTATTTCCCCGTCTTTCGGGAGCTTTAGTAAACCTAACATTTTTTATATGGTTCTTTGGGGGGGGGGGGGGTGAGGAGGGCTTTTTGTTTTGTTTTTGTTTAATGGCTTTTCTTTGCTTGCGTTTTGTGTGAGTGAATGGAAAAAGGTAAACGTTGATAAATTGGCATAGTTTTTCTCGTTTTTCACACTTATGCTCAACGATAAAGGGCGCCGGAGACGTTATGGAGCTCATGCAGTATCATTCGGTTTCAGGCAGGAGACACAATATAAAAAGCACATGTGAAGGATAAATTCTTGGCAGTAAAAGCCGTAAACCTTTTGCTGAATATATTTGGCATAACATACAAGAGAATCGTTTCATCCTGGAATGCACTATCTGCACTCCTTCTACATCATCTCTTATATACCTCTTTCTGTAGTGTTTTTTTCACTACATTCCATGCTTCAAGGCAAATATGTCTCACAATGTGAAAAAGCAACTTAGTTGTGAACTAGTCACGAAGTAGCATATTGCACACGTACTTTTGAAACAGTAACTATTCATGTCTTTTGACAAGGCGAAAGCGAAAGATCTGTTCGTGAAAAAAGCCTCCACTTCGTTGTTGTCCCGATAAGATTCCTTTGTAAAGGTATCATGGCAAGAACAATATGCGATGCCATGAACCATAACACGGCGAAGCAGTCTTAGTTAAATTAGTTATCTAGTCTCTATTACAGAGCCACGCAGAGCGGTGCCTATTCGTAGCGAGTTTGATACCAAAGAATCTACGACATTGAATTTTATTCCTACATCTAAGCTAAAATCATGTGGGTATCTTTTCTACGTGTAATAGCGAGGAAAATGCCTCTGAAATAGGAACTTTTCATGACCAAATAAAACAATATTTTCAGGGTATGTGTATGGAAGAAAAGCATTGCATTACTCCGCCATAAATAGAAGACTGTGTGGTTATGTGACCGATTATTAATTATGATTCTTGAATTATTTTCATCTGGTCGAATAATTTCACAATTTTTGATAAATTGTGAAAAAGCATAGCAAGAGTGCCCTGCATTGCTTGCTTAAAGACAGACCAAATTACGCTATCGTTACTGTGTGGGCGCTCCATGTGGAGCGCAGTCTGACACGCGAAACAATAGTCTAGTTAGCAGGCAACCCCAGCAGCACTGAGGAGAGAATTTTCAACTTATTCCGATGCTCTTCAATTACTGTGACAAACACACGATTTGTGCTTTTAAAGTTATGAAGAAAAACCCCAGATCAATGAATTTGCTGTATTAGCCACACCGTCCTCTCTCTCTCTCTCTCTCTCTCTCTCTCTCTCTCTCTCTCTCTCTCTCTCTCTCTCTCTCTCTCTCACACACACACACACACACACACACACACACACACACACACACACACCCTAGACCGGTCAAGAAATAGAAGGACGAGAAGCTTTTTGTATTATGAAACTTGTAGGCCTACATAAATGCTATCACCACAGCATGGACTAGGTCAGGTCTGGCCACCAACTTTCCTTTCCGCAAGTAGTGCACCGCGGAAAGTTGTCAAGTCACTCTGAAGAGGAGAGGGGAAATTTCTGTCAACCAATAAGAATGCAGATTACAGTGAATGACGTGCAGGTGCCAGACACATGCGTTAACAATATGCCACAACAACTTCCAAATACTGAATTGAAAGACACACATCTGTGATAAGCACGGGAAATTAAAAACCACGCCAAACTTGCTTTGCACAGCTGATCTGAAAATGCATGACGCATCTCCGGATAAATGGTTATGTATGTGCATTAGTTGGTTCAAGGACACACTGTGGCTTAATTACTGATGTTTCTTACAAATTCTGCCTCCAGCATCGAGTACAGTTTATAAGCATTTAGGTTCCGTTCTTTATTTGTCCCCTGAAACAACGTTAACCCAGTTTCACCAGAAAACCAACGCGGGAACAGCTTCTCGATAGTCAACTGTAATTACTGATATTGGCTTTCATGCGTAAGTTGTGCTACGTGTTCCACTGAGAAGGTTGATTTACAATCTGGATATATATATATATATATATATATATATATATATATATATATATATATATATATATATATATATATATATATATATATATATATATATATATATATATATATATACATATATATATTGAGCGGTTCGGAGAGTTGGAGTTACGTCAAATAACTGATATTAAAATTCAAGCGTATTATCAAGTGCGATTTCACACTAATTAATCTGAATGAAGCGTTTTTATAATGTAATCGTAATGTTAAATAGGATGCATTCGTTAGTTTTGCCACCACTCAGTACATGATGCAATGTTCTCGCATTGTACAAATTCCAACACCAAAAATGATCAGTTCGAGAATATATCTTTGTCACGCTTATTGAGATTTGCATGATAATCTGTGTGATGGGAATATCATGGTGTATGGCACGGGCAATGTAATTTGCAACGACAAGCTGTGATAGCTAGTTTGATCTTAAATCAAGAAAATGGTGCCTCTGTTCATCTTACACAGAAAATGAATGGTAATGCGTGATTGGAGTGGCGAGGTCATGGTGTAACCTCAGGGCAGTTTGGCATGTTTGTGTCATATAAGTGTTTTTACTTAGGGATTGAACGGCCTTTCAATTGTATTTATCGGCGGGGGATTGCAACTTGATGGCGGGCATTTATAATGACGTCGCGTTAGCGACTTTCTTATGCCCAATTCTGCCAACTGCTGGGCCAACCATTTTAGATTTAAATAAATCATAAGCTGAAGATCTTAGATGTCGAACGTTTAAGAATGTATGGATGGTTTATGGGGATATAAACCAATAGTCAGAATATTCAAAATGTCTGGCTCTGTAAATTAAATATACTAATTTATTTTAATATCCGACATTCTAGAATATGAAAATATATTCAAGAAACACACTATGTGTCAACCCGTTCCTCGAACATATCGGCGCCCGTGAGACTGATTTTCTCTTCCCTATTTGGAGTGTCACCTGGACTACTCATCAAGGATGTCACTGTCGTTTTGTTGCTGTGCACATTGTGCTGTAGCGCACCTGTGAATTCTCTATTCGGGGGTTCATCACGAGCCACCAAAGACAGACCCTCTGTTGTGGTCGCGCGCGTACTAGATCTGCGACGTAATACCAGGGGGCCCAAACAGACACTTTCCCAAAATATGTTTCTGAATCTTTTGCGAAAAATGAAATAAACAAGAAAATTCACAGAACTATTGAGTACTTCCAATACATTACTGATGTGAATGAGGTAAAACTGATATTGGTGACAGTGGCTATACCTGTAACTCCAGACAAGCTGGACGATCCTGGCGGGTGCCTGACATAATATAAATACAAGGACCACGATTATCATTACAAAGGTTATATTATTATCCTCATCACTGTTACGGCGACTGGTCATGCGGAGTTTTCGTTGTCTGGCAGCGTGATATGCGATCGTCACTTTGGTATTTATAAAGACTAACCAAAGCAGAGGTAAGAAAAAAGTGAACAAGTAGTACAGAATATCTTGATAAACTAAAACATATGTGGGATTTCCCCCAAGAGGTGTCCTACTCCATAGTATTGTTCCATTTTCGTTGTATTTTATTTGAAGCTCCAAGAAACGTGGGATATTATAGCATAATGATAATATAACCACCGCGGCTACTTCTTTATACACATTTCGTAGAGTGCATAGTTGTGGAGCTTTGTAGGGCAAGCAGACTGCCATGAAGCGATTGAAGGCGATCATTACGGTAAGCCAAATGGTAGCCATCTGAGCCATGTACATGATTGGAAACGTGTACACTCTCACGTAGAGCCATGCTGGGTGGAAGATCCGTCGTCCAGGGTGTAAGTAGTTCAACATGTAACGGACAGAGTAATGTATCATCCAGAAAAAAAGCAAGAAGTTGTCAGCCACCGCCAGGGACTGCAGTAGAAACGAGGCAACTGGCGTACTCCTGTCACGTCTCATGACAACAAACGAGACGAGATTTCCCATAAATCCAAACAGACATAGTACACCCACCGTCAGTGTGTACACCACAAATTTAAACAGAAGACAATGTGATGAGCTTTTATGGGCAATAACGGTCATGTGTGTAGCAGCCGTGGTGGCATTGTCCGTAACATTTGATGCAAGATACACCATAATGTGAAATTTCTGTCAGGCGACTTGCCCTTAAGACGTTATGTCAAATGGTATGAAGCATCAGCCATAGACTTAAGTCACGTGGCATCAGACTGCTTCAAGAAAAGTAATAAATCCACATTAACGCTTATTTAATGGATATTTGAGTGAAGTATGAATCAAACGTGTCGTCGTGCAACCGCTGAAGGCCACCTTTGTAATTTCATTCATTTCCGCTCCGCGTTTTCTTGTTCTCTGTACTTTCACAAGTCGAAATATTCCTGGAAGCAGATACAAAGAAACTACTTAAAACTACTGATAAAGAGATTTGCTTGAGAAGAAATCTTTCAGTGTGCGTTGAAAATTGGTAAACGTTAAGTTGAAAAAAAAACTTCAATTATGATCATGTATCTTGTACACGATTCTTTGAATTGAAATTGTCTGTTCATGTTTATAATTTTGAAATGCAAGCACTAAAATATCTCAAGTGTGCTTGATTACCGTTGATTAAAACTTTTAAAACTTTCATTGGATAACCTATATCACAGACAAATGAATAGAAGTTGCTGCTGACACACCTATTTCGAATACATTTGAAGAGATTCAACATGTAAAGTTCAAAAGTATGCCTAATTAGCAAAAATTCAAATTTTACAACTTTTATTTTCATTTGTTTGGACGCATCCTAAGAGCAAACCAATGAACTAGAAATGAATTGGCACCTCTATCTGCAATACGTTTGAGAAAAGGATTTGACTTGCCTATGTAAGCAATTCAATACATGTGCCCAGAAAGGTGAACATATTTTGTCTTCATTGAATACTGGGACTATTTCAAACTGCAAATCTTAAATAAGCTTTTATAAGCTGACTGCTACTGGTATGAGTATGTTGCATCTAAGAAAGAACATATAAAACGTGCAGTATTTGAAGTGATACTATTTAGAGTCATTTCACATTTTAAAAATTAAATACCATTGAAAGTTATTCTCCTATAAACGCACAATTTCAAGATCTATTTTTACTTCAAAAACTGTCTACAGTGAACCACCATTTGAACTGAGGAAAAGTGCCCACTGTATTGAGGTATCCTTTTCATTGCCCCCAAAGCAGACCCAAGCTGCGCATTTTGTCTACTCCGTTGGCAAGTCTAGTAACACGGAACTTGGTCTGCTTTGCAGGCAAATCTTTTCCGCGAAGGTCAACCCTTTTGCGTGGTATAGCTGAGAATGTATTGCATTGTATTGTAAACATATTTATTTCGAAAAAAAAACTGGATTGCCCAATAGCCAGTGAGTGGCTAATCGAGGGGGTCTCCAGAGGCAACTCGTCCGCCAACTCAATGAATCCGTGGGTTTGCAAGCTATAACTTGTACGAGCGCCCAGATAAGAAAGCAATAGCGAGTCTGGGGGATGCTTAGGAGGCAAGCGGACGAGCTGAAATGTGTTATTCTTATGATTAAATAATGCAACACTGTGGGGGGAAATGCGAATAAAGCGTGTGCACTGAGGTTAAAGGTAGACCGCTATGACACGTAAAATCACGAAATATAACATTTATTCAACAAAGCATGCATAAAAAAGTAAGACAGTGAGGCACAACACTTCTGCACACATTATATTAAGGAACATATGAAACTGACAGCATTGTGATGGCACCAATCAGTTGGGTCTTGGCAAGGAGGCTACACACAGTTTTGGCGAGTTTTTTCTCATTTGCTACAGTACACGCAGTCTGTTCACTGCGAGTTGGTAAGGTGACTGGATATGCAATCACAAGGCAACTGTGAGTTGGTTTGTTTCCGTTCCTGATTGAAAGTGATTACTACTGCTGAAAGAGGTACCTGCAATATAAAAAATATATTGTCCTACATACTGTCTTCAGTTAACCTGGGTAAACTTGGCCCAGTGTGCATTATTTGCCACATGATGGTTGTCATTTGTCATTTTAAGTGAATTGAGTGAGAAATTAAGCGATGTTCAGTTGTTAAATGTAACTTGGACTTCTAGCTTTCTCTAGACAACGTTACCACAGCCTTTCATGCACACTCAACTGACCATTGCATCCCTACGAACACCTGTTAATTGGATGCCGTTCCAAAGGCAATGAAGTAAAATTACACGAGCACATTTGAACATGCTGCACTTTATAACTTCAAGCATGTATGAATGTAAACAGTATAATCTGACTGTTCATGATGTGACTCCCAAACAATCTAAATTTGGAGAATGTGTAAAATTGGTCATTTTGTAAAAAGGCTATCTGAACAAAATAAATGATTGATATAACATAACGCGATTCTATGTCCAATATGTTTGAGAAATATTGGGATATTTTGAATGTGACACTGGGATTTTGTAATGTGTAGGCACAAATGTGCTGTACGATTCGTCACAGTCAGACACTCCTTCCATGCCTCTTTTTTAAGGTTGTAACTGCTAATACAGATTCATGCCTCTGCCAACCCGGAGTTACCAGACTGTAAGCCATTCAAAGCTGTCAATTGTACTAAGGATTGTAAGGTGAGGAGACTGGTTCTGACAGGGTAAGTTAATTGAATATGCATGGAAATGGTTGCATAAGAGCACGAAGATAGAAAAGAGTAAGCGGCCTGTAGATGTTGTGGTAGAAGGCGGTGTGTGTTCGGGGAAATTCAATGAATTTAGCATAAACTGAATTTCCTGAACATCTGTTTGCATGCCATAAGAGTCGTCCATAACACAAACCCATATATTGAACTGAGAATGGCACCTGTGTCCGAAATTGTTTTGGAGATATGGAAGAGTTAAATTTAAAATTGAATTGCCTCTAATTTGCATGGTTCTAAAAATATCAAATTATTCCAAATCAGAGGACCACTTTAAATGATATGGCTATGGCTATACGCCAGTTTGGATTTCTAGCGATAGCTGTCTCCGAGGAAAGCTGTGGACAAGATGCAGGCGGAAAAAAAGAAAAAATATGAATTTTGAGAAAACAGAATGCCTGTGTGTGCATAGACATAATAACATGCACAAAAGTTGCGTCAACGATAAATGTATAAACCTGATGCTTTGAAAGCAACGAATTGCGCGTTTGGCACTTCCACTTATTATATCTAAAGACGTCATACAGCACTTTTGCTTGCGAAGCAGTCTCTATTCTTTATGTTCTGATGTTTAGCGCCTGCTTCGCCGACAAACAACACTTCTGATGAAGAAAAATGCACGCTTTTCAAAGCCCTGTGATATCTTGTGTGTGGACAATACTGATGTTTCTGAACCTGAAGGCTACGGTTTGGCCGTAACTGACAGTGACAAGTATCCCGAATGTATCGGTAAGGTAATCGCAACGTTTGCCTGCACGCCAGGGAACTATCACCGGCCACTGCAAACGCCCATTCTACCGAGGACGGAAACTACCACAAAAAGACCATGTGTATAGTTAACATGACAGTAGTCTCTTAGGATTATCGGACTGAAATAACGAAAATTGTCCTGATTTAAAAATTGATCATTGAATTTCCTGGATATCCCAGAGGAGGAAATTATCATTGGATTCCGGGAGGCCTTGGAGGAGGGTAATTCCTTCAGTCATTCGGTGGCTGACCGGTTGGTGGACAGGGTCATACAGTCTTGATGGTCCCGTACACGAGGGACGAATACGGCCCTGCTTACATAGACAGTATGTAAACAGATCAACTAAAGAACGCATCATCACTGATTTTCCATCGGCGCATCAATCCAACAATATCGAAAGAACAATAAAAAAAAAAAAAAAAGAAAACGTTCTCTCTGTATAAAATGACGAGATCGTTTTCATCAGACAAAGCAGATTTTGTTGGACAGATAATTCCTTTTGGGAGTAGTTGTACACAAAAACTGGGGGTGTGGTGTAATCTGCCTTGGCACAGCTCATCAAGGACTCGTTTTTCCGACTCTGGCAATCCAATTAGACTACCAGACTCCCGCCCAATCACACAGAGGATCAACTCTATGATCTTATAATGACCTATGATGCTCAAATACCATTTACAAAAAACAAAAAAAAAAAAACAACAAAAAAGTACATTGTAGACGCATCCATTTGCCATGAATGCCGATTATTACGTTCTGCCCACTTCCGGCCCCAGCCACAAGAAAACTACTGAATATGCGCCATTAGTTTGTCTGCATAGATTTTCATTTGACCTACAGTCAAGAAATATAAATGGTAAAACATTGATATGGGACGTCGATATACACTTCATATGAATATCTGCAGTGATAATGTGCATGTGCAATGTTTTCGACAGTTCGATGGACACATAGCAAAACAAGTGATACTTGTGCTCTTATTAGACACTGTTTATTTTTGAAAGAACCAAAGCTATTAACGTTTGCCCAAATCATTTCGCTCTGTAAAGTGCTCAAAATTCCATCATTGCGTTTGCTCAAAACACGAATTTTAAAAAGAGTGCAAAACTGGATAAAAACAAAACAAAAACAAAAAAACAAACAAAACAAAACAAACAAAAAAAAAACCACACACACACACACACACACACACACACACACACACACACACAAAAAATCAAACCAAAAACCAAAACAAAATAAAACAAAACAACCCCCCAAAAACTTTTATCAAAATATATGTCTTGCTTACGCTGATTTTATTTCCAGTTTATGCGTGTAACAGATGTTTCCGTTCATTTATGCGTGGCCCAGATTGCCAACCTTACGTACCTGTTAACTTTGTATGGTGCATCCTCAAATTCCCCTTCCCTATAATTGCTCAAGTATTTCAGTCACGAAAACTGTGAATATTAGTTGCATGACCCTTTGCTTAGATGTACCTCGTTTTTCCCTTCTTTTCTTTACCAACCCATTCCTAAACCAGGAAAAGGCATCTTCATACCTAGAAGGAAGACAGGCTCTTTATCTTCATGAGAACATGTACATGTATTACCATAGGGTAAAGAATCTGCCCCTTATTTATAGCTCTATGCCAAAAACAATGACATTGGTACTTTTTGGTGTAAAATGCAGTTCTATGGATACCCAGTAGCCTCCCACAGCAGCAACAACCAGTTAAATATGAATGTAACGAATAAACATAGACACGTAATTTGCCCTTTTCTGATATAATTTAATCTTTACAATTTGAACCATACGATATGACAAGTCAGCCAGGGATTCCTATATATGTCACATCAATTGCACGTTTCGGTTACAGAATCAATGTACCTTGTTGCATTTATTCTTGTCTTGCACACGGACGCGCAATTTATGTCGGACTCAATAAAGATTTTTTGTCAAATGTAAGTTTCTAGATTATTCCACGTGAGTCTTTTGTTGACAACATTCAGTTGTAATAATTTGATACAACGTTCTGAGTCGTTTGAGCACGGGAAGCAAATAATCCGTTCTACTTAGGAGAAAAAGACGTGTATTATGCATGTATCTATATAGAATTAATTTGAGTAGACTAAGCTTTTGAACGCTTCCATGCACAGCAGGTCTTTCATTGAGAGCAGCTGAAAGCCGTAGGCTTTATTCATCCACACAAGCACATTTTATCTCACACGGAAAGAGCGACTCGAGGAGCGGCCCTGTTGCGTTTTCAGAATTAGACGTGTGATGGGTGCTAGAGAAGAAAGTATATCAGTTCTGCCTGAAACATTTCTTACTGTAGATTGGCACAGGAGGCAACAATTGAAGGTGCATTTGCTCCACGGTATTGAAGCAGGGATCTGCTGTGCACATAAACGCATAATCTGTGGCCAAATAAATGGAACCGGATATTTATCACATGACCCCCTCTTTTTTTCTACCGATACTGTTTTCGGGTATGTAACTGCTATCGCAGATGCATTGTCTGAACCTGCTTACTCCATGGAAATTAAAATTTGAGTCGTGCTATTGGTAACACAAGTAACGCCTTAAGGCTGCGTATTTCATGCAACCAAAACACAAACAAACAACCACCAGATCCTGTTCACACATATCCAGAAGTTGTTCAGTGCCTGCAAGAGATACATGATAAATATGTTTTTGCACCTGCTGATAAAGCATCCAATAAAATTACCATATACAGACAGTTTTATTATAAGGTTCTCATTGACTTATTAACGCCGTTGACCGTCTCAAATTCTCCCACATGTGTAAAAGTATATGAAACATTGGATATTATTTGGAGCAAACACCAACAGTTTTTATCTTCGTTTGGTCTGAAATTTTGTGATGTGTATTTTTATTTTTAAACATATTTATTTCACATGGATTGCCTAAATAGTTACAAAGAACTTATCTGGAGGTTCTCCACAACAAGGTGTCGAACAAAGAATTTACAATACACACAGGACATACAATCTATGAATTGGCATGTGATTTGACATAAATATTCGGTACAATTGAATCGAGAACAAATCTCAAACGTTGACAGCTGAAAAATAATCTGACACTTCAATATAATACACTAGAAATGGCTTAAAATTCAAAGCGTCTCGTGTTTACGATGTAGGTCTGCACAGTTTCAAATATTTGGTAATTAACATCATCACTGAGTTCTGAGTTGCCTTGTTTGAAGTATTGTATGAGTATGTCACTAGCTAAGTGTATGCCCATTTACGCAACATTTACTCCCTTCCAAAACTGCATAGAAATTTATATAATGTCCGACTCATAGCAGGTTCCAAATTTGGCTCCATTAAAAATTGTCAATTTTGTTTGCTAAAGGCTTGAAGAAAGTACAGAAACTTTGGTTTAATTACTGTGGTCAGACAGAAGCATCTTTCGGTATACACATAGTCATATCTTAGGTTTTGTCTAATTCGAAGAGCCTGCTGGAGCAGTTGAATCGTGCTGATAATCTTACGTTTTAAACAGATTTCTTTTTGGGACTTCTCCACTTTTCATACAACTATTCCTCATTTCGATTTGAAAGAATGTATCAAGTCTCTCATATATAAAACATATGGAAAAATAACTTTCAAAGAATGATCATATCCTATAGAGGTGCATATTATGGTAATGGTATGAAGGATGGCCAGTCTGCATCTGAATATGACCAATTTGTTGAGTTGTTGAACTTTTTTATTGATAACATATATGTCAATTTTGGGGATTCCATCTTCAGAGAGACAATTGGTATCCCTGTCAGTAATAATTTGGCACCTCTTTGGGCCAATTTATATGCATTTTACTATGAGTATCAGTTTCTTGTAAAGCTGTCAAAAGAGAAGAAATTTCATAATAAATGTTTTAAGTTGACATTTAGTTTTATTGATGACATGTTAAGTATTAGAAATGAGCACTTTAGAAAATATGTTTCTCAAATAGACCCAGATGATTTGGAATTAAAGGAAACTACGGAAAATTACATGAATGCTCATTTCCAGACATAACGAGGTTTAATGGTAATAGTGAGTTGAAGATTATATAATATGACAAACGTGATGATATTGAATTTAACAGAGTAAATCACCCTCATATGGATAGTAGCATTCCACTCGGGCCAGCATATGGTGCCATGTGTCAAGGTTAATTACGTTTGCTAGAGTATGCACTGATTTTGACAAGTTTGACTCCCGTTATTTACTGCTATGCCAAAAACTTGTAAAACAGGGATATTCAAAAATGAAATTTAAACGACCGTTTCTGAAGTTTCTCAGTAAAAATTAAAATGTATCAGATGGATATCCAGTGGATTTGAGATGTTATATAAATGATGTAGTAAATATGTAAGCGTAACAATTCCTACCGACATTTTATACAATGCATGTATGAGGCAAGATTTTTCTTAAAGTTGGGAGTTGCTAGCATCAAATCGATTCAAACTGCTACCAACTTTTGTTGTTAGCTGTCTCAAGTCAGGAAAGGGGTGTTTTCCTTTATGCTGCATTTCGTCTTCGTAAACTGATATATACATATATATATATATATATATATATATATATATATATATATATATATATATATATATATATATATATATATATATATATATATATATATATATATATATATATATATATATATACATAAATATGGTAAAGTTGTTGGTATGTCTGCCTTAAGCTTCTGGATTGTGACCTGGTTTGCTTGATGAGTGAAGGGGTTTGATCATGGATAGATCTTGTTTACTCGAATTTTCGGTGCAGCTGTTTAAACTGTTTTTGTCGAAAACTGTTGTCCGCTTTTTTTCTCATGACAGTCATTATTTCTGCGTCATCAATATGACATCTTATTCTCTTTAGATGTTCAATGAAAAATGTATTGCTTGATGGCCATTTATGTCTTGTTGTTATATCTGGTGATGTTCATGTTGATGGACTTGGGACGGTTTTCGACATGTACCGATTTTCGATTGTGATATTGACACGTCATGGTCTCACTACTATTTATACCAGACGAGTGGGGTTGAACGAGATTTTTTTACAATGGTAAAAAACATCATTAAATTCATTTTCTTTCGACAATATCATGTACAGTTGGCATATTATATATATATATATATATATATATATATATATATATATATATATATTATGCTTGTTGTAAATCAAGTAATAACAGTCAATAAAGTATGGAGCTCAAGAAGATAGAACTCAGTACGGACAATATTTTGAGGAAAAAACACCCGGGTTTTTGTAATTTGCTCTACATTTGCAGTGAATGTAATATTAAATCAAGGAGATTTTAGTAAAGAAATATGAACCAACAAGCATAGCACATAATTCCTGATTAAGGATATACACTTTAAACAGTTATACTAACCAATTATATATGCCATGTACTGCACAAGCTTAATTGAAAAAGTGAAATATTTTTACACAATACGTTAAAGATATTAAGCGATACATTGTCTTGTATATATTGTGGAATCTCCCTCCAAACAGACCGACCTTTGTATTTCAGCCAAAAAGGTTTCATGTGAGCACAAACTGAAAATAGATGAAAACGTGGACTTTGTTGTCAATTTTAGCTTTGCAGGCGAGAGTTCAAAGGAAAAAAAAGGTAATTGAAAACATTGTGGCAACAGGCTATTTTTAGTCCAATTATGGACATTCTTAAAAAATATTTATTTGTATCCACGAATTTATTTCATAGTTGGTGTCATTTTAACAACTTTATTCATTTTATTTCCAATATAATCAATATGGTATTTCCCATTTAATTTTTCATCAATCCAAACTCCTAAAATCTTGCACTGGGTTGTTTCACAGTATCGTGGATATGACAGCTGAAATTTTGAAGATTCGCATTACTAAAAAAAAAAAAAATCATTTTGCATCATCTAGGAACGAAAGGGTATAAACATCAGATGAAACATTTGCAAGATTTATGTGCAGGAGCAGTTTCGGATCTAAAATTGACCCCTGTAGGACTCAACACGCGGTGTCAAAATCAACAAGACAATCTGACATCGAGCCAAGGGATGCGGATTTATATTAGACTTCAGCAATACAATTTACAGTAACGTAATATTGTTTTGCAGTAAGTCACTGTTTTACAAAGGTTACTTTTTAATTTAAGTCGATACAGTACATGATTTTTCTCCTGGTGAATACCAAATGTATGAAAAAAAAAAACTCTCTAAGATGCCTGTACTTTGAACATCATTTGCCTAATGCGGAGCTATCGGCATGTCTCCTCTAATTTATCACACTGTCATCGCCAAAATTTTCCAAGCATGGATTCTTTGACACTTTAGCGGGCAAGGCGTCCGCATCGACAGTTGGTTTAAAATGTCACATGCTTCACACTGTTCTTTAATATGGTCATTTTTGAAACAGTTTGAATGTTGTCGTTGCTCAAATAACTCAAGCTTGGTGGATTTTTAAACCTTTTGCAGGAAATCCTACCGACAATGACCGGTGGTTTAAAATGTCGTCTGGTTGACAGCTGATCTTTTATGCATGCCTTTATCTAACGGTATGACTGAAAGTGGGGGTTTCAGATACAAGCGCGCAAAGGGCAGAAAAATATTTAGGACAAAGGTGCACAATTTCAACAAACCCTACGAGACGGGGAGGCATAATAACTGGACAGAACCGGATTAAGACAGCAATTTCAAAGTAGCCAAGGTCTACATTAAGGCAAGAGGTGAGCGAAGCTTAGATCAAACATTGGTCCATGCACGTTGTGTCGAGAACCAGAACATTTGTTGCAATAAAACTGACCGGCAACAAATTATCAAATTAATTTAGGTTTAACCACTCTACAATTGTAAATTTCCAAATATATTATATTGAAAGATGTAAAGGTTTCTGGCATTGGAATTTTAAACAAAATTGGCAAATTTCTGATTGAAGGGTTCAAATTAATGTAAGGTCTTCCGTATGCTGTTCCCACCCTGCCTTTTCCAGTTGTCCTTTTTTGTACATACTATATTTATGGCCCTATGCTTCGGTGAATGAAAAATTGAAACTTGAACTTGGTATTTTTAGAAATAAAGAAGTTCCTCATAAATAAGGAAGAGAGATCCATGGTTGCTAACAACACGTGGCTAATTTGCAAATGAGATGTTGCATGTTGCATATATAGATGATCCGTGAAAGCACATCAGACAGGTGTTTATCGGGGCTGCAGGCACAAACGTGAGAGAAACCGAAAATATCAAACAGCGACACATTTTCTGCATAAATGACAATTCTGCGCCTCGCCTGCGCTCTTGGGAAGGTGAAAAGGGGCACACTAAGTGTTCCTGGCGTTTTAGAGCATGTGATCTCGGAATGTTAAAGGCCATGCCACCAGAACCTATATGCCGCACTGAAGTAAATGAGTAAATATATTGAAAAAATGCTGTATAAGACAACATACAGGCCTTTCATTAATGTAAAGCTCGAAAGAAGTATTACTATAATGATGTCCTCACAGAGAAGGTTAGGTGTGTGATTTAATTTGATTTCTTCTTCACGTTAATGGAAGTGCAACGGGTGCCCTCTTCATTTTCTGGTGACGCTAAACAATTTGTAGTCCATACTGGCTTTGATGTCGATTTCAAAGAAGAAACCCGTTACAGTGAAAAAATATAATGAGTTTCTAAAGCAGAGTTATGTGATTAGTTGTGTAACAATGTATCTCTACACAATTACGACATTTTCTACAAGTGCAAGCAGTCTGTGTGTTGAATTTGCTTTAATGAATAGTGGCGTGGATATCTGTCCATGCTGTGAGTTTTAGACTCCGAACAATGAATCAATAAGATATGGAAAGAATCAATCATTTGAGACATTGTTTTATAAAGCATTTAATATATCATAAACTGTTACAGAAAGTATCCAATTTGTCATAACCCGTTAAGGAAAGTGTCAAATATATCACAAACCGTTAAATTTATCATGATCATAACCCATGGACACAAGACTATGGAACGTGTATTGTCTTAAAGTTACATGTTTTATGCAGTTTATTATGATTATTGATAAGCAGAGTGTTATTGGTGCGCTGCAAAAATAGTAAAAATACATTATACAATGACAAGTGATTGTTATAATCTGCACAGCTGTTTTGTCATCACGTAAAGAAAAGAGTACTGTTCGACGGGGTGAAAATGTAGGTGGCGTTATAAACAATGAACGAGATGTCTTAAGAAAATAAATGTTCAGTTGAGACAAGTGAGGATGAATCAGATTTAATCCATTTATATAAAAAATTTACAAAAAAATCTTAGGTTTATTACCTATATGAAAAAACATAAAAGTATCTTCGTTAACTTGTACACATCAATCATTCATTGCCCAGAGCGTTTTACTTTTAGTTTATGAACAGTCGAATCTTCCCGATTTTGTGCACATATGTTGATATTTTTTCCTAACGGAGGTTTTAATGGATACATAATGATGATAATGATAAGAATGATGATCCACACACACACGCACACGCACACGCACACACATACACACACACGCATATATATACATATATGTATATATATATGTATGTATAGTGAAACCGCATTATAACGACATCCAGATATCTGACATATTCAATTTCGGAATGGTTCAACATTATCATCATTTTTGAATTAGTACTTAGGGTACTAAATTTCATGACCCCCCTCCCTCCCCCCAAATTAGTACTTTAAAAATGATGACTTTCCCCCCCAAATCATAGCAAAATTGCACAAAACAGGCCAAAAATTGACCATCATTTTCCATATCCTGTGAAAGTGTACAGACCCATTTAAGCCCCTCCCCCCTTGCGTACTGTAAGTACTAATTCAAAAATGATGAAAATGTTGAACCATCCCTTAATGACACAAATTTTCATGGGGAAAAGTTAATTTTCTTCGTTATTTGATTTATTTATCTGAAACTTTTTTTAGGGAACAGATGGCGTCATTATAACAAGTTTTCACTGAATATTTAGCTTAGACAAAGAGCCGCTACTCAGAGAGACATGTACGGGTATAGGCTCCACAACATGTTCTGAGTAGTTACCTGCTGAAGACCCTTTAATTTAATTGTGCTAATACAGCCTATGTAAAAATTCTACAGAGGAACGTGTGCAATATGGAAAATAGTACTTCCATATGTACATGTATATAGGTTAGACAGGGACAGGTTAGCTTATGGAGAGTAAAGAGGTTCAGACTGCGGAATAGGGTAATGGATACTAGAAAGTGAAGAGGTTCTGGACAAAAAGACACAAATACAATATATATATATATGACAAATGTTTTTAAACTTATGCCTAACTTCTTTGTGTGCCCACGTTATCAGATGGCAAATAATTCTGACATAGAGAAAAAAAATCGCGTTTCAATGTTACTATAAGTATGCAGGGTTGAATAGTGCAATATTATACAATAGGCCTAAGTATTTCATTCGGAGAATGTTTGATATTAATTAATACGACTGTGAATTCATGAAATCGGCCTAAATCAGTGACGTTACAATAAGCTTCCATTGCTATGCCAATAGATATCACATTAATAAGAGAAACTACCGGAATTAATCTACAGGACTTATAAATATTTCTACATGTACGCGTTATGCAGCTTGACAATGCATTAAAATGCCAAAACCGATGCCTTAATATATATATATATATATATATATATATATATATATATATATATATATATATATATATATATACATACATACATATATTACTCTCTCTATATATATTTATTTATTTATTAATCATCATGACCCATAAGTATACTATGATGCTTATTGTCTCATATGTCACCGCATATCATGTCATTTAATAGAATGCATGCTCTCTGCTTTTACAGTCACAACATTGATATTCTGTGAATAAACTTATAATGCAGAATAGATATCTATCATTCACCCCAAAGTAGTATAGTTTGACAGAGTGATGAAAATATCTTTTACACATGCAATGCATACCTGCTGATCCTCGATGGTTATAATTGGTTTACTGGTGGAAATATGCCGCTCTCCGTAACGGGGAATTATTTCTATATTTAAGCAGTTTAAACCATCACTTTATGTGAATTTGATATCTGTCAGGTTTTATTGATTATTAACAGCAGTGCAACAAAGGCGCATGGTTAGTCCCACACAATATAACACCAGCGTATTATTTTGCTCTTGTTATTATGGCAATTTATTGGGGACGTTGAACATAGAAGAACCAAAGCTGGTAGTAAATATAAACGGTGCATTTTCCACAATTTATAGCATAGTTTGTTGAATACAAGTTATGTGCAGAGACACAGACACAGGTACACGGAAGGTCACCCGTATACATACCTACATACATATATATATATATATATATATATATATATATATATATATATATATATATATATATATATATATATACTGTGGTACCTCTCTTGAGAGACTCCTCTAATAAGAGACCGCACATCTTTTTAAGACCGGTCTCTCAAAACCCCTTAGCTGTCTTTTCCATGTTGTTGTACCTCTAATGAAAGACCACCTGTTTTGAGAGACCGCATTTTGACCTGCCGTAGGGGCGGTCTCTCAAAAGAGGTACCACTGTATATATATATATATATATATATATATATATATATATATATTTGTATGGAATTACATTCTGATGATAAATCAATATGTAGACGTTTTATGTTTCCAAATATTTAAATGTGTCTTTGAATGCATCTACATGTAAGATTGTATCAATTCATTTAGACATTACATGTAAATCTATTTAGGCATATGTTTATATCGAAACATATGTAAATGCGTATGAACACGTTTAAATGTCTGATCAAACGCCTGTTTAATAATCTAAATGTTAAATTTGTACAAGTTGCTATGCTAACAAATCAATGTTGCATCAGAGGGTATGACCATTCGGGACAGATACATTTACATCATTGACTGGACATAAGCTGATATTGTAGCAGCTGTATCATGGTGAGACCCACAAAGAAAAAAAAAACATGTCTGGGAAATTCTCCACAAATATATTATTCCATTAGTACAAAGAACTGGCACTCACAACGTTGTTTTTTGTGGATAGGAGAGTTTAATTTTTTTCTTGTGAAACGAAAATTTTTAATTTCTTCAGGGTGGAGGCGAGGGAGTATATAATCTCAACATGTGAAAATATGTGGATGCAAGTCCATCGAATAATTAATATATACACTCGTGCAGAAACATTAACAAACACAAGAAAAGCATGTTTTAGAGCTGAAGGTGGGAACAGATGAGTGCAAGATTCAAAGAAGAAAATTTTATTTGCGTCAAAGCAAATCTGTCCGGGTGCCGCAAAAACTTGCATGAATTTAAATGCTACAAATTTTGTATGGGGTTTATTTGATGCATCTTCAGCAGAAACCTATGAATTAAATTGGGAATAGCACCTCTATCTATAATAGCTTTAACAATATTCCACATTTTTCAAGTGCTCTAATTAGGATACATTTTTGTTTTGCCTACGACACAAAACTATGAATTGAAGTTGGAATGGCACGCCTGCCTTTTAATTGTTTTGAAGATATTCAACAAGCAAGAGACCGACAAGAGCCTCGCTAGGACCTCCAGCTCCAAAGGCATTGACTTGATCCGCCGTACAACTGACCTGCTTATGCACGCAGATGTAAATATGCATCATTACGTATTCAAATTAGCAACTAACCTCGGCCCACCCCCTTCATAAAATGAAATATCAGCGAGCGTTAGCGAGCTCTTACCCCTAAACACGTGTCCATGACAATACATGACGTAACCGAAGGTTTATTCATTCAATCAGAAGACTACTCAGTGTCTAGTTTATGGATTTAGTTTTCTTTGTAGCGCCCTACTGCGCATGTGCATATGGGCGGTATCATTGCCTTTGTTCAGCACCCCGGGCAATTTCCAGTTTCATTTACATCAAAGTCTCAAACTTTCCGGGCTTTATGGAAAGTATGTCAATAATACATGTCTGTTCAGAAAACGTTGTCGACAAAGTGTGATAAATGATAACAAACTCGCATTGTTGAAACCTCGCTGGAACCTGGGCCTGGCAAATATGCTTCTGCGGCTGGAAATGGGTTTCCATGGAATAGAAAAAGTTTATAGCTGTGACGGTAACCTAAATAAACATCACAAAGTATGTAACATTGGCCGCAACATTTGTTGTGCATGTTGAGTCTTACCTTAATAATTTCTGCAGACTGAGCAGTCACCAAGTAGCTTCTGGAGGCTTTCCAGATCGCAACTCACACTATATCCCCCAGGGGCCCTACAACGCCATGTTGCCAATTACAGTGCAAATTTGGTGTTGTCGCGCGAGATTCCAACAATCTCTCTCCGTAGCCACTATGTCTCTGTCACAGGTTACAACACTATTACAACGGGGATATAGAGATCTTGGGCACAGCACTAAACTTTGTTGAACAGTGTCTAACAAAAAGAAAAGCTATACCACAGATGGGTTCGTTCAGCTGCTCAAGGGTTCCCCCGTCAAAACCGGTTTAGTAAATGTTCGCTAGAGGGACCTAGCGACCAGGTGCTACTGCTTGATCCTCTGACGTCATTTTTGGACATATGGTAAAAGGCGGAACGGAACTGCCGGAACCACTGGTTCCAACCTCGTTGGGTAGCGGGGGGGGGGGGGGGGGGGAAGGTAAGGTCGGAACGGGCGCTTCCGTATATTATATGCATTTTCCGACCTCTTTCACCTTCCAAACATTAATATTTGTTCAATGGTAAAAAGAACTGAAACAGAATGGAATAAACAACCTTTAGAAAATATGCAAACTCTACCTTTCCAAATACATTAGTTGTCTACGACCACCACAGCGCAATTTCAAAAGAATATGAAAAGTGTAAAGTTATTCTTTGGGTAAGAAATTCATGAGTAAGTGTAGTAATGGGGGGGGGGGGGCGACGAAACAGTTGATATAAAGTCAGTAGATTTCCTTGAGAGAAAGAATGATGCTCTTTTCCAAGCTTTATAAATAATTCCAATGATCATAATTGGAAATAATTGTAAAGCTTGCCCAGTGTGCCCTAACCAGGAGGGGGAATCATGTCGCACACCATAAATTTTTGCGTTAAATCTCTTTAACTGAATTACCAAATTAAGAATAATGCTCATGATTTTCAAAAATAAATTAAAAAAAAATGATTGCCAGTAAATAAATAGATCAATAAATTAGATGAGATGGTATTGTCGAGTGTCAGTACTTATCTGAAGCAGGTGTTATATTACAATTTTACATCTCAAAGCTGTTCTCAATTCTATTTGTTTATTGCAGCACTTAAAATCTGTGTGTATTTTCGTGTTCCTCTCATTTTGAGGGATTAATAAGATCAACAAGTTTTTCTCTTTATCACTGATTCATTAATAGAGGGGACAAAAATGTCTCCTAGGAAGACTGAATAAATGTAGGGATCTAAATAATTCCATACACATCAGACACTCGAGCACAGGTCACTATTCCAGTGAACATATCTTTGTTGATTGTTTTTTGAGAACTTTCATCTATGTCATATTGTGTCTTCAGTTTATCCTCCATTTGCATTAAATGCATTCTCTTTTGTGTAAAACCCTTAAAAGTCAAGCGACAGCAAAAATAGTTTACCTCAAGTTATACAAGTTCCTGAGAATAAATCCAAAGCTTTTTTTTTGTCTTTCAGGCATTATAACATGAACAAAGTTGTTTTATTTTACGGTAAAAAGCCTGACATACTCTAGTCTCCATGATCTCCCGATATCTGATAGGCTAAGTAAACTGCGCAACATGTAACCATTCTTATGGAAGACAAGGTGAAACAAATATAAAGTAAAGATGATAATATCAAAGATAAGATAAATTCATAAAATCTAATACAGAAATTAATTAGTCTTTCATTATTTCACAGCACGGACGCTCAGTTCATTAGCTACCTCAGATACATTAATAGCAATTTAACACTTTTAAATCTTCTCCTTTTCTCAAAAGGCCTCTTCTCAGATGTTGTGAAATTTAAAACGTCTCTTAAAATGCAGGTGAAAATATTTTCCAATGTTGCACACATTTCTTTTAATATATTTTAAAACATTTGCTGTGTAAAATTTGTTTTTTATTAAAATTTTTTCACAAATTCGGGAAAACGCTCTACAAAATTTGCAATCGAAGACAAAAGTGTGAATTCAGTTAATTTACTGATTAGTATCCTTTATTATAACAAATTATTAAACAAGAGTTATTGTGATGATCGTCTATTTAGCACTCTTTACATTTGTGACACAAATTTGCTGGTGTGTGTGATTTCGTACGGCTATGATGAACTCTTGAAAAAGTGTATAGGAAACACGTGATATAGTCATATATTCAGTAAACATCAAGTTTAAAAAGAAACAGCGAGTTTACGATTTTCCATTTAACACTTAAGTTTCCTGGCTTTCCACGTGACACGTATTTTAAAATTCTGAATTGAAAAAGAGCAACAGCTTTGTAAATGACAAAGAAAGATTATTATTTCAAGAGCTTTAACTAGCTGCTCTGCTACATATTAAAACAGAGCTGGGAGGATGTATTTGTTGTCTTTTGTAATGTCGAAGCATAATGCACATGTTTAGCGGGTGCTGGAGTGGTTAGCGCAAGAAAATGAAATAAAGAAAGTGGGGCCTTAATTAAAGTGTGGCCTTGTTGTAGGACCTAATTTGTTCCAAGTAACACAATTACTGCACAGCGCATCCGCTCTTTTGTCTCCAGATTCGCCTATGGTGAATGTTTTCCTTCAATTTTGATTTGAAAACGCACGTTTCCTTTTGAATGCGTGCATCGAGTTTGCAAAGTCAGGAAGAACACCTCCAGCTTGTTACCGCCTGTTGCATGGCTTGTCTTCCTTGAACAAGGGATAACAAGCTGGGAGTGGTGCGAAGGGTGGCGTCTGGGCAGCAAAATCAGGAAATCCCATGAAAATATGTTCTGACTTTGCCATTGTCTTTTGTTTGTGCATACATGTACAGGGAAAGTTGTCTGGAAAGACCACTTGTAGACCAAACTGTGGTCTCTCAAGACAGGTGGTCTTTCAAGACATAAATACACAATACAAAAATTAAGCTTGTTTGATACTGGATAGAGACACATGAGCTACAGTGCAACACATACTAATGTAACAAGTAATACGGCACATCCTGTTAAAGATATTTAGTCAAAGTGGGGTCTGTATAGGCAACACCAATGCAAAATCTGCTCTTATATTTAACCAATATCCAAAGGTATAGTATGAAACTTCCTTTTTATATGAAAACTACAAAGCTTAAAAGTTTATAAGCCAGATAAGTGACAAGCAGATAAATATTTTCTGTCAAATTCAAATTCTGTTAGACTATGGTTGATTGGCTAATAAGTACTAAAATCCAGGGTGGCTTATTATGTTTCTCAAAGTAATTTACAAATGTGTCGATATGTATATATTCAATACTAGAACCAGAATTAATCTTTAGTTGTTTTTTTCCCAAAAGCTACAGTACTCATTTGAGTTTTTACTTGAAAATAACTGAAGAGAATTTAAGCAGTTGACTTTGTTAAAATTTCAATTTCTATATTGGATATGTTTTGATAATATTTTCTATTCAGGTTGTCCATATTCAAACTGATTTTCTGAGACCAGAAAACTGTATTCTTTAGCAAAGGTATGAGCTGTGATTTTAGTGCTTTGCTATCACAGTTAAACCACACATCACGTGGTAATATATTTTTTCTCGGAGGTAATTTCTTCTTTCGAACCCTCTGACCCCGTCAAGAATTTAAATACCAATATAGTCTCCCGCATACATAATTGATATTTTCACCTTAGGCAAACCTGAACAAAAATGTACACTTCAATTCACTGGGTTGTTCGCAAAATAGGTTTCGTAGGAAAAGCGACACTTTGTTAGGGTCCCGTTTATGTTTAAACCAATATCATGATTACTTCCAAAAGCATTATCTAGTACGTGTAATATGCATTAAGTTCAAAACCAATTGCGCAATGATTCGATTCTATTCCATTTGTTCCCGTGTACATATTTAAAAGAAAAATGATAATCCTAGTGTGTCTAAACTGAATAAACAATACTTTGCTGTTGCGCTGTATGGACATGAAACTATCAGTAGCATGATATCTACTATTTTTATTTTATATTAATTATAAACCATCTGTTCCACAAAATTGAATAAAATTCTGCGATATTTATTTGCGCAGGTACCTGAATTTAGACAAAGCTTCAATTTGGACATCCATCCCATATCTGACATATAAAGCCAAGTAATCAGACTGCTTCTTCAATCAAAACAAAAAACACAAAAAAAACCCCAAGAACCCCCCCAAAAAAACCCAAAAACAAAACGAACAAAAAACACCCCCAAAAAACAAAAACAAAAACCAAAAAACAAAAACAAAAAAACTAACCCCCCCAAAACCCCACCCCCCCCCAAAAACAAAAACAAAACAAAACAAAAAAACCAACAAACAAAATCACAAAACAAAACAAAACAAAACAAAACAAAAAACGAAACAAAAACAAAAACAAAAAACAAAACACCCCCCCCCCAAAAACCCCTCCCCCAACCCCGAATACTTTGAAATTCTCTGACATTCCACATATACAAATATTTGACATGACACTTGTGATATTTTGCCGCTGGCTTCTTATAAACTATTAAATGGACAACCCATGCTTGGCTTGCTGGGACCTCCCTTTGCGCGGTGCATAAACCCTTGCACCAGGTATGTATTTTTCAGTATGGAAACATTTAACTTCTTACTTTATCCAAGACAATTAACACATCGGGGTTGATTTTTTTTTAAATTTAATTTTTTGGAACGTGTCAGAGATGATAAAGGCAAATACAACCCGAAGCCATGTGAGCTCTGGGGTTAATGTCTGCATGAGAAAAAATACAAAAATTAAAGTACAGGTCATCGATATTATATAATCTGAGTGTAAACTTATATGTATAAACCCCAGTTGGAAGACAGTGGCTACAATATGTTTCGAGACAATATCACAACTAGGAGCAGTAGAATTATTCACAAACGTGTCAGTATAGGACTAAAATCGTCGGGACTATTGTATACAAGCTGTAAGCCTGCAACAAAGTACTGCTGTCTGTCTGACCGGGTTGGTTCATGTATTATTTGGGAATGTTGAGTCGGGCATCTGGATGCCACTCCGCACAACCAACAATAAGTATGCATTATGGTTATGCTCTTACCTCCATGTGCTAAACTTTATCTGTGCTTCCGCAATCGAGGCCTGTCTTTGGAAATTTTCGTTGATTTCATCATTGTGGGGCGGCAGGGCGGCGATGTAGTGAAGAGTGTTCTTTTTTTCTTTTTTTCTTTTTCTGAAGAATGAAGTGGAATGTAGTCTAGTGTCGTGATGTGATGTATTGTTTTGTATTATATTATATTGTATTGTATCGTATTGTGATTCATGTATATATTTATGTGTTTTGAATGACAGAAAACCATGTATGTATATGGTGCAGTTAATAAAGTCATTCATTCATCATATCTATTTATATTTTATTTACAAATTACCATTTTTGTGGTGTCATTGAGCTTTGAAAGGAAGGTTCATTTTGCTATCTCTACCTTTAAAATCGATTTGGTGACTGCATTGCTATAACCCCTGGATGGGATTGGATTTTCCAGTTACTAAGCTCCATCCATTTACACTGATTTTTACAATCACACTTATCAATATTCTGTCAGTAATGGACTGGAAGTTTAGTATATAATACCAATATCATTACCATGTCTTTAAAACGATCTTTGGACCCCTTGTGTTTATAATTTATAATTAATATTTGGTCAATGCAACATCACGTTTTCACATGACCACATATGCAGATGACACAACTTTGTAAAGTACATTAGAATAACCCAACACAACCCCTGAAATCAATCATGCGAGCAGATCAGCTGAAATCAATAAAGAATCAAGTAAGATACATGATTGGTTATGTGTCAATAAATCATCAATGACCGGAATAAAACTAAATATGTGCATTTTCATAAAATATAGAAGAAAATAGTTGATAAAATGCATAGTATCATTATTAACAGCACAGTAATAGAAAGAGTTTGTTTTCTAATTTTGGGGCGTCTTACATTGGACGAAAACATAACATGGCAGCCACATATTGAAAAAATTCAAATAGAATATCTGGTACATGGGTCTTTTGAAAAATAAAAAGATTCCTTTCTTCTCATGTTCTAGAATTATTGTGTAAGTCATTAATTTTATGTCATTTTAATTTTTCTACTCTTGCATGGGGATTTCTGCATGGTTGATTAAATAAATTATAGGAAAAGGCTATTCGAATAACAAATAATAGCAAATAAAATGCTCACGTCGAAATTCCCTTTAAAAATTAAATTTGCTGAAATTAGAAGATATTTTGAAATGATGTGCTTTACAATTTTTATTTCAAATGTAAATATGAGTCTCTTCCTTTATTTTTCCTGTCCATTAATTTCATCCAAGTATCCAAAATTCACCAATATAACACCAGAAACCGAAATCGCTGATACATGTACACAAATTTTGTTACCCGTAAATATACAAAAAAAAATGCATTAGAAACTATGTAGTTAAACTTGTAAATGCGACAGAAGAATGTATTATAAGTTAAGTAAGTACACATAGTTATAAGGTTTTTTTCTGAATATCACAGGATTTGGTTTATAGTCAATAAAATTTACAGTGCACTCCCATGAATGGTTATATATGGCATTGAGAGAATTTTGCCTCATGTATACATTTATAATTCTTATTTAGTTGTATGACTGGTACGTTGTTCCGTAAGGTATTTCAATAGCTTCAGAGAAGCTCTCAGCAGTTCAACATTGACTTTTGTACATAGCAAGTAATCTCTTCTTTTCTATGGTGGCACCCATGATATCGACAGTTACCTCTGCCATAATGGGTTGTCTCCTGACCGCCTCTGTACATAACTAATAACAACTTTTAATTGATGTCAAATAAGCACTGATGGGGCTGAGTCATCAGCCATAGCGGGATGCATTTGGCCTGCATCGAAGATGTTTACAATTGCGGACGGGAAGGGTTAAAGATGCACATATTAGCATTTGCTCCTAAATTTCCAAATGTTTCAATTTTCTGTTACTATTTAGGAACAATTATCAAAATACGAGCCTCCTAGGGTCATTTAGATGCTGCATCGTAGAGAACCTGTGTAGTCACAAAACGAGTAGTGATAATTAAAACTTACTTTGAAATGCGGTTGCAGCTATTTGTAGGCAGAAACGAAGTGTTTTCACAAACATGTGGAATAGTCCATCTAATGAGGAGGGTGCTCTCATTTCAAGCAACAGGAGGTGGCTTCAGGCACATCTAGAAACCTCAAGTTCCCGAAAATGTCGATAATTTTTGCAATGATTTCCGGCTCCCAAGGTTTGCGTGTTACAGGCGTCCATCAAACGATACAGGTTCTTAATGCTTTGATCCAGAAGAGTGGCCCCGAGACATAAGTATACAATTATAACAGACAACTTGGGCAAGTTACCAATCAGGGCTGTTTGCTACATTATCTACCGCTGTATCCTTCCAAGTGGCGTCATAGTCCCTCGTAGGTCACATTCCTTTCTACATTTCTGGCTGATGGTGAACACGTTACAACGCATACATACGCTCAACTCATATCAGCTCTTCCCAGTGACATGACCAAAAATGCATAATTGCAAAATCTTATCAGACAGAGAAAACTGAAATTTTGAAAATCGCAGGCTCGGTAAACATAACCAACTTTTTCTTTTTGAAGCATAGAAACGTTGTGATCATAAGTATGTGTAATCCATTGAGGAGTCTGCAGTTATGTGAAGTATTATTATCTTGTGTCTTATTTTAGATCTGTCCCTGATATCTCTCTAAAATAGCGTAGCAGATCTCCGGGATCTCCATGCCTTCATTCATCTTAATTAATAGTAGCAGCATTGTAGTTTGGATGAGCGAGACTAGATCTAGACAGCTAAAATGATCAACGGATATGATTAACAGTTGGGAAAATTTGAGGGGACTGGTAACACTGGAAAAGTGATCGATCAACTCGTGCGCAGTGAAACTAGTTAGAGCAACGTTCCAACATATACAGACACCTTTTGCTTGGAATCAAAAGAAAAAAACGAAAAAGAAAAGGAAAAACCAACCGACCAAACAAACAAAACAAAAAACAACAAAAAACAATCAAACAAACAAAAAATTAAAAAAAGAAAGAAAAAAGAAAAAGAAGAAAAAAACTGTGGTCATCATAAACATTGTAATGATTGCATTTTCGAATTCCTTGTAAACAAGTCACGCTTCACTCAAGTACCAGCAAGTGGGTATTTTTATCAAAAAAAAAGACGCTCTATGTCTGCACAATGCATCCAAATTGTAGCTGGAAAGCTGTTGTCTCAGTCTACTATTCATCTGTAAACGGATTAAACTTTTGGTAAACATATCATGGCGGTAAGAGCGACGCTCTAAATCTATGTGTTTGGTTTATCGTATGCCGCTTCATTTGAACATTTAGTTTAAAACATATTCATGTGAAATGCAGCACTATTTTGATTTCTGATAGTAATTGTGCAGCTTTCTACTTTTTCACCATGAAAGTAGTTGGCATCCCTTAGAGCGAAGCCTGTTCTACAAAATATCACCTGCGTAAACCCTTTAAATGATAATCCGACTACAGAACACGGAAGAGCAATCAGAATAATCAATCATCGTCAAGTGATGTTTAGACGTGAACTCTGCTCGTCGATTGCCATTTTATGCATCATGTATCACAACGTATGGACAACTCATGGAAAAAAAGCAGTCCATTGTACGAGCGACACGCCATTGTACAGTAGGACAGTCGGTTAGCATGTTAATTACGCCTTTATACAAAATAGTCATATAGAATGGTTCACAAAATTGTAACAGGAAAATTGGTTCAACATTATGGTAAGAGGAAACTGTTTTACTTTGCGGTGAGAAGAAAAGTGACTCATTATATTGTGAGAGGAAATCCAATTAATTGCATGGTGGCGGTGGTGGGGAGGGACCGATTTATTATGCGGTGAGAGGAAAAGTGATTTTTTATATCATGAAAGGAAAACTAATTCATGGGGGGGGGGGGCTGATTTACTATGTCGTCACAGGGAACGTGCTTCTATATATCGTGAGGGGAGATCTAATCAATGGTCGGGGGAAATCTTTGTTTTATCATATGGTGAGATGAAAACATGGTTAAACTGTAAAATTATCTTTAAGCAGTTGCAGAATATATATATATATATATATATATATATATATATATATATATATATATATATATATATATATATATATATACATATATATGTGTGTATGTATGTATGTATGTATGAGTGTGTGTGCGTGCGTGCGTGTGTGTGTGTGTGTGTGTGTGTGTGTGCGTGTGTTCATTTACGTAAAATTCAATTAATTTATCTGCTTGTTGAACCACAAAGCCCAGATCGTCTATGCTCAAAGTGGACTGCTTTGTATACAGTAAGCATTTACGTTCTGTGAGATCTAAGGCTTGCCACGCAATGTGTCTATATGCTGTCAAGCTAACACTCTCCGCCAATGATAGCAATTTCTCGCGCATTCCTGCCAATGGTGTCTCCCTCAATGATTTTTTGTTGAATTGGTATTTATTTTCTCTTCCCTTTTGGTATAATTGCGGTAGGCGGATCTGGGGCTGGGCTCCTCACTTTTTACAAAAATTAAACTGAAAGGTTATAGCGGGATTCGAACCTGGTCGGCTCTGGACAAAACATTTCTTTTAAAGACCGGTCATACCCACTGCTGCATTGGTTTCGTTGGAACTGAACGACCCTCTTCTGAGTGTTAATTCAAGCGCTGGTGCATGCAACTGAAAACTAGTACGCAAGGACAGTATCTAAGGTCACAAATCATATTTGAATAAAGTTTCTAAGATTGTTCAACAACATCAAGTTCAAATATAAAACAATGTCCTGGTATCATGTACCAATAGACGGACTATTATTATTATTATTATTTATTCGTGCAAGATATACCCCATTTACATCGGGGGTGCCACTGTCGGGGTATCAACAGTGGCGCATCCATTACATCTGCACAGCCATACAATCTAAAAAAATTATACAGACTTATGAACATACTAAAGAACCACCAGGCATATGAAATAGAAAAATGGAGCTTCTACGATGTGGGTCCCACATGGCCTTCCACTTGTAAGGTTGATCTACGGCGACTGAGGGCTAAATTGAGAAATTGTCTGCTACAGTCGTCAAATATCTGAAATGCACATTTGCTGTGTGACTTCGCAACATCACCAATTAAAAATTTCATTTTGTTGATTAATGAAGAGGCCATAAACTCTTCCCATAAGAAACTAAGACCATTCGCCAATAACTGCGCTTCAATTTTATAAAATAGATCAAACCGAATATCTGCATAAGTAGAACATGAGAAAAATACATGGAAAATGTCTTCCCTGTGTAAACCACATAAATCACATGAACTATCACGGACACCCCATCTCTCTGTGCAAACGAGGCACCACTCGTTGTCGTTGAGTGTGCTTTCTCAAGGAGCTCCCACACGGTGGCGAGCTCCGTGCCGAGTTATCCCGAGCACCCCATGTTCCCCAGCATATAGAACTCGGCAAGAAATATGATAAAAACGAATTCAGTACGGGAGTCTTAAGAGTTTAGTGTGAGTTTCCCCACGAGGGATGGAAAACTGCTGCTGAGTGTGCTGCGACTGGTACCGAGTAAGTAAGACTAAGAGGTATAGGGGTTTCGTAGGAGTAAAGCAGAGTCTATGACAGGCAGTACCCAGTTGAATACGAGCTGGTACGAGTTCAGCACGACTTCAGGGCGACATAATCGTGGATAACTGGTATTCCTGCACATTGGCTACCAAGTAAGCCAGGATTTTCTCGTTGAGGAGGAAACTCTTTTTTGTTATCACTGGGGCAGTCATTGATGACAGGAGGCAGTTAAGCCTACAGCGCCGCTTCTTGACAAGACCTTGGCTCCTATGAAGGCCCGGGTATGGCCAACACAAGTGCCTGACGGATGAGCTGGCGCAAGAAAACGTGCCGCGATACAAAAAAACAAAACCGTCACCCCCCCCCCCCAAAAAAAAACCCACAACAGACAGTGGGCAATGACGTGTCATGTATTGTTGGTAGGTGTGGGTCCACGGATTGAGACAAGAGACCAAGAAACGCTATGCGAAACGCCTTGGGTCTGAGCTTGCACCTGGTCATCACACTTCAGTGTCCTGTAAACGGTAATCAGCCTGACTGGTAATATATATATATATATATAACTTATATAGCGCTAATATCCATTTAACGTGCTCATAAGTGCTGTTACAATATGACACAATATGACAAGCACAAAATTATAAGACTGATATAGGAGTTCATAAAAACGCAGAATGCAATTAGAAAGTCCTTGGTACTAAATTAGTTGAAAACTCTGTTTAAAAAGATGAGTCTAGATGGCTTGTTTAAAGATGTCAACTGATGGGGCAGCTTTAATACTCTAAGGAAGTGAATTCCACAGCACAGGTACCAAATCATTGAAAGAGTAAAAATCAGATGATTATGGGTAGGTGAGAGGTGCACAAGGTAAATTAAAAGATAGTATATCAAGAACCCTAAAAATCAATTACATTGAGTTCATAAGACATTACGATCAGTCGAGAGCAAAAAGTCTGATAAAACAATCAATGATGAAAAAAATCATTGATCCTAAAGGCTCTACGTGATCAAAAATGAATTGTATACAACTTTTTTTAAAACTAAACAGAGATCGTGCATCCGGGACATTCTGAGGTAGTTCATTCCAAAATTTGGTACCAATAAAAGAGGGAGTTTTAGGGGAAGACCTTGCCTGGAAAAAATTTGAGGAAGTGGATGCTCTTGTTTGATAGGAATGGACTTCGGTCACTGGAGTAAAGATATTTTGTAAATAAGATGGGACTTCATTATTAATTATTTTCCAAAAAAAATAAAAAAAAATACAGAGATTGTAGAACAATCTCTGTTTGACACTCATCCATTTTAGGGTCCTCAGCATGTCGAGTAAGTACGCCCAAGGGTGACATTGTAATACTATTCTCATTGCCCTGTTCTGTAGTCGCTGGAGGCGTACAATGTCAGCTTTCTTCACATTGCTACCTCAGACTGTGCAACAATAATCAAAATGAAGTAACACCAAAGTGTTGTACAGGGTAAATTTTGGAGTCTTCACAAAAGAAATTTGCAGCTATGCTAAAAACACCAAGAGCTCTCTTTATTTTTGTAACACCCTCATCAACCTACTTTTCAAATTTCACTTCCTGATCAAGTACTTACAAGCCTCTGATTGGGAGACAGCTTGATCATTGAGTGATAGATCAAGGGTTGAGTTGATGGAATTTCTCTTGTGATTGCTACAAATAAGCATACAAGTTATTTTTCTAAGGTGGAGACTTAATTAATTTGCATGAACCAGTCAGCTACTTAGATCAGCTCTTGCTGTATGACAGCGGAGACAACATCTTTGGATTTGTCAGCATAATAAAACAGAGTGTCATCTGCATATAAGTTGACTTTAGATTTTTTGAGAGAGATACTGGGATCATTTACGTAAAGAATAAATAAGAGGGGGCCAAGAATTGACCCTTGGGGAACGCAAGTACCAATCTCCATGGGTTGGGACAACAGGACTTGAAGGTGAGGCACAGCTGTGTATCTTCAGCATACAAGTGGGAAGATAGGCCATATTTCCTTACAACGCCAACAAATCAGTTGGTGCAGATGGTAAACAGCAGCGGTCCCAGCACAAAACCTCGTGGAACACCGTACAGTTGATCGTGACTTTCAGATGTGAAGCCCTCAATCATGACACTCTGCCTCCTGTCACTGAGGTATGATGTTGTTTAATTTTGCTATACAAAATGTTTAAATAAAAGCAGAGCAATAATGGAGGCACAAGTGTGATCAACGGTTTGTTTATTATGCATGACTTCTAGGAACTTCCGGTTTGCACTGTTTCCGATTTAGAGGCACAATTGAAGGAGTAAAAAGTCCTAGAAATTAAAAAAACACCTAGTCTCATTCCCATAGTTTCTTTGTTATATCTAGTCTGCTATATTTCGAATCCCCATTCGTTAGTCAGCTTCGTGTGTCAAGTTCATTGTATCATGTGTATAATTTGTGGCGATTGTTGATTTTTTTGCTGGATATATTTTTCTTTTGGACTGTTGCTGGTGCTCTTAGCTCAAATTGCTTTGCCATGCGAGCAAAAGACAAGGTATCAGGGACTTGCCACCAGTAGGTTATGCCAGACTGTATGCAGGATCGCCAGGAGTTGGTCTGATTTCAGATTTAGATGTTGACCAATTGAATTATAGTGAGCCCTGGCATGTTGATGTTGACTGCACAATTGGTGCATCTGGTGGTCACGGTACTGATGTTCAAGGTTTGTCGCATGAAATTTATACGCTAGACTGTATGCTAGATATGGACGATGATGAATTGGATGGCACTATTTCCGATTTAGAGGCACAATTGGGAGGTAACAAGTCCTAGCTTTATAAAGACAAAAGCATGAGAGTATTACACAGTTGAGAGTTCAGCTGGCAGATTTGTCAACTGCCAAGACAGTACACCAGTTGGTGATTTGGTTGTTGTGCCCACAGGAGGAGCGAAGTCCAAGTTTGCACGCCAGTTCGCCCCTAAAGTGCTTACGATAAACCTACCAAAGATTGTATCTGGAAAATTAAGGGTTTCCAGAGGCAGGCTGAGCAGCAACTTAGGGGATTGGTTTCAGGTTTACCACAATCACCGAACCAGTTTCCAGCTGATAAGGGTCAAGACCAGGCTTCGTATAATGGCATCAGCAAGGATGGCAAATCTGCTTTGCTCTCTAAACTGGCATAACTCACTGACAATGGTGGAACGGAGAGTGTTTCCAAGGGTGAGCAGAATAGAACTGAGGGTTAAGGTTGTCGGCATGACGTTTCTTTTGGTCTTCGTGATAAGTGCAAGGTTTCCGAGATGAATGTTCCGATGATTACAGTCAGTCGGATTCCTGTACAAGTAGTGTGTTAAATAAAAGTGTAAAATCAAAGAATTAAAGAACATAGAAAGTCCAAATTTAAATCAAGTAAACTTAAAAAAAAAAATGGGCGAAAGTGTTACAAATGTAAGAGATTTGGCTCCTTTCAGCACTGTCTTACAATATGCCAACACGAATTAAAATATGAGGATTTGGACATTTCACTTTTTGCAACTGGTTTTCCAGAACCTTTGAATCGACAGATGCGGCACAAAGATTTGGACTTAGTAGTAAGTAAAGCATATGAAGTGTTTTATGCATGCCGATTCCTATCAGGACTGGTCTGCTGTGTTGGATTTGAATGCTGTTATCATGCTGGACATTAGAAGGGGAAAG
Source organism: Hermodice carunculata (assembly GCA_964020975.1). Lineage (NCBI taxonomy): Eukaryota > Metazoa > Annelida > Polychaeta > Eunicida > Amphinomidae > Hermodice > Hermodice carunculata. Next base: position 92,283,812 of record OZ026614.1, on the reverse strand, counting down.
AGACAATGAGGAGATCCGTCTCATGACATTGAGAATAGGATTTTTCCTGGAAACAAAATTTAGCCACATAAGTATCGTCAGTCAGACAGAGCTACTTCAGGTAATTGTAGTATAACAAACAGATCAAATGTTATGCTCTGCAAGCCCTTCCAGACAAACAAATGTAACAAAAGCTAAAGTCATGAATTCTTCATAAATGGAAAGCAGTATACTGTGTCACAATTATGCGCTACTTGTTGGCTGGTAGAAAAAAAGTTCAGAATCAGCACAGTAACTCTACCACGGACTGAAATTTTTCGCGTAAGTACTTGCAACAAACAAGAGATATGTTTCAGGAAAGCCATGATTGACTAGGCATGAATAGTTTTCCGACAGGAGATACATTATGCTGATTCTGTCCACGGTGTTACGAGGGTAACTCCAAGGGAAACTTTATAGTGCAATCCTTTTGTACCTTTCATAATTGGTGATGCTAGTGTAAGTCGGTGCAATGAAAGAAAGTATGACTCCACAGAAGTTGAAAATGTTAGTCAAATAAGTGGCAGTTTACATTCAGAATGTAAACACGGTAGTCGAGATACTGATGGCATGTGTTATCCACTGTTTCTATGGGTAGTAATTCCAGTTTACTGTTTTTGCAGGCAGTTGACCTCAGGTTTGTGTTAATATCTTAAATAATAAAGTTGGTAGTAGCACTTATGATTTTTTTGTCTAAGAAATTGATGGAAACATCAATGATTGCAGTGACTTACAGATACGTGGGATGGTTATTCAGAAGCATGTGGCATCAAATGCTAGGTCCAGCATGATAAATACATATTGTAGACAATTGCAGTTGCCTGATTTCTTTGTGGTGAATTAGCCTATTATTCTTAAAGTTCCTTCAAATTTATCATCTGGTTTTCATGAGCCCGACGGAGAGAATAGTCTTTTCATTAGTAAATATTTGAAGATACATCAACAGTATGTGTGTTCAAAGTTACGCAATTTTGAAGGTTGCTGGTTTCATCTGGTTTCTGTATGGAGGTGTGGAGATCAAAGCTTTGAGATGCTGGATAGTTTGACATGCAGGTTTGTAGTCTTTTTAGTTTTGGTTTTCCCATTGGTTGTCAATGAGAGATTCTTCCTGTGTTTGAGGAGAGGAATGATTCCAAGGCTTATGGGTTTCTGTCTCATGTAGATGAAATTATTGATTTGGAGCTGAAATATATTGCTATTTTAGGTCCTTTTCATTTGAGTCCTTAGGCACTTATTTGGCAATGTCGCTGTTTAATACAGCTGAGAAAAAAGGTTCCAACAAAAGAAAGATCATCATGGATTTGTCAGGGCCGATAGGTCATTTCGTGAATGACGGAATCGATAAATGTTTATTTAGGGGAGTGGTTGGTAGTTTGTCATCTTTCTGTGGATGATCTGTTGAACTTAGTTGTAGAACTTGGTCCAGATTGCTATTCATACAAGTGCAACTTATCTCGAGCATACAGACACATACCTGTTTGTCGTACTGATATATAGGATCATCGGGTTTCTCTCAGAGGTGACACATATTTTTAGATAAAATGCTTCCATTTGGTCTAAGATCTTTGGCTTGAGTATGTCAAGGTGTAACAAATGCCACAACCTTCATTTACAAGTTTGCTGGATTTCATATTGTCAACTGCCTTGATGATTTCGGAGGAGCAGATAAAGAAGAGAGAGTTTATTCAGCCTTTCAGTTTCCTCGCGACTTATTTATTGAGTTACGCGTTGAATAGGCTCTGCATAAGGCTTCTACTCCTTCCACAACAATGACTTTTTGGCCATTAAGGTGGATACTGTTGATATGACATTTTCTGCTCCCCCTGAGAAAATGTCAGAGATATTTGAAATTTAAGATATTTGGTGCGGTACGAAATCTGCTTCAAAAAGAAGTCCAATCTCTGATAGGCAAATTACAGATTGCTGCCACTTGTGTAAGATGAGGGCAGATTTCAATCTCTGCGATGCTGCATTATCTGATAATCCTAATATATTTGGGGCATAGTGTACAAGTGATTTTACCTCATAGCTTTATGAAAGATTTGGTGTGGTGGAGGGAATTTGTGAAAACTTATAATGGTACCTCCGTTATTTTTCAATCCGGCTGGTCTGATCCAGATTCAATTATATCTACAGATTCCTGTTTGTCGGGATGTGGGGGTGATTCGAGTACTATAGGAGAATATTTTCCCACAGTTTTCACATATTTTATGTCTTAACAGAGTAAGGACATCAATTCTTGAGAGTTGCTAATGATAGTGGTGGCATTCAGGCTTTGGGCTCCTCATCTACCTGGTCATATAGTACAGTTGTATTGTGACAAGAAAACATCTGTTCGGGTTTTTTCTTCTGATAGGTCAGGAGTCCATTTTTATGTGACTGTCCTCAGGAGATTGCTTTCATTTGTGCTACAAATCAGCTGGAAATTAGGGTTTTGCACATTGAAGGTCAACACAACTGATTGAGTGACCTACTGTCTATGGTTTACTTTAGAATTTTATATGATGCTTATTGATATTATATATCAAGTAAGACATGGCTGAGTAGGTTTGACAATCTTAGTAAATGGTTATCAATTGTTTCAGTAACAATCGGTATTTTTTATACATTTTGCAGACATACAAGTTTGCAGAGATGTTGCACTGTCTCAAAGAGCGGCCTTTGCACCTGGAACATTTGACATGTGCTCAAGAGTTTTTGTTCCTATGTCTAGGATAGCCGGCTCAATATTATGTCCTCATGCTGCATTTTCCCTGGTACGTGCATTAGTAAAGGCTTTTTTTGTGATCGTGCCTTTACTTTTTCTGTTTCTCTTATGCAGAGTATGACATGGTATTCCTCTGTATCTGTGTTAAGACAAATGTAAGGCATGGCAGGCCACAACCCCAAGGATTTTGCGGGTCATATTTTTAGGAGGGGTGGGGGCAACATTTGCATATCGTGCTGGCTTTGCTGGAGAACTCATTAATATGCATGGTGATTGGCATTCAAACATATATGACCACAATTTAGAGTTTCCAATGCCTGAAAAATCAAAGTCGGGTTAGCTATGAAAGATCCCATTTGGATATCTACACTTGTGTAGGGTTTTTTCTTCAACTGGTAAATTAATTGGATGGTGCACCGCAAGTGAGAGAAAAAGCACTATTATCTCAGGACTATTGGTTCTTTCTGTGCATCATTAAGAGAATGGTGGCAAAATGTTTTATTTTGTACCGATATATTTTGATGCATATTTCAGTTTAAAGTTTTATGATATTATAAAATACTCTGATTGCACTTTGTGTGATATCTAGCAATGATATATGTCTACATTTTGTTTTTTGTAGTGGAGGTTCTGCACATGAACACTTGTCCTTTGCTGTATGGGTAAGGTAAAACGAGAATGAGAAGCAGAATTTTGCAATTTGTTAAGAAGTTGTGTTCACATTGCATTATCGTTTATATTAATAACGTTATTGGTTTTTTGTTCACAATTTATATTTTAAAAAAAAATTGTGAGTTTTTTTAGTTTTAATTGTTGGCTTAGGTTTTTTTTTGCTGTTCACAGGTTTCTGGTCATCATGTATGACTAGTTAAATGTCGATCAAGTACAAATGTTTTATCAATCTTAAATTTTTGTTTTCGAAAGCGACTTCATTTTTCCTTTTCCCGAATATGAAGACATAAACAAATAGAATACACTGAAATATGTTTATGATTGCTGTTTCCTGGTTTTAACATGTTTTATTCGAAACAATTGGGAAGTGCCCTATATTAATCCCTCTTGTAGATATAAAAGTACAGAAACAAAAGATATTAATTATGCAGCATATAATCGCTAATGCAAAATAAGAAATGACGCTAAATAACGCTACATATAGGTGGCAAAATGACAGCAAACATGTTAAGGGTGGCCAAGAGATTACGTCACTGTAGGGAAAGTAGATTGGGTATTGACTTTAATATTGATACATGATAGATGAAGCGATATGTGGATATACAAGCATGTAAAATATGTCGGACTGAAGCACAAGAACACGCGGGGGGAAACAAAATTTAAGATTGATAAAACATTTATACTTGATCGACATTTAACTAGTCTACAAAGGCGTGAATAATCAACAAAATGGGGCCCCTTTACAACGTGGAACGCAAGACATCAGAAAAAAAGTTCCTGTTAAGCGCAAGGAACGAGTTGGTGGATGGGTTGTAAATATGCCAAACTGCACTTTGCATATGCTGAATATTTCGATAACAGAATAAATTAGAAGCACGGCTGACGGTATGTTACACAGGCGGACATACATCACATGTATTAACATGCACACTACCTGTTGAGTCAGAACTTATGTGGTCCGTTTATCAACACTTCCCTCACCCAAATTGGTCGACAGCCACCTCAACGCATATGTCGGTATATACATAAACGCTGCCGTTGATTTTGCAAATCAAGACTAAGTGAATAACTTTCATCCGTTTTGATTTGATGGCATTTGACTTCATTGAAAGTTGTTGATCAAGTGTACGAATTGTGTTTACGTGGGCTTATGACTTCTAAATCTTGGATATAACTCTTATATAAATGCTGAAAAGTTCTTGTCAAATGTTACATACATGTAGGCTCAAAAAGTACAAACTTGATCATTGCTGTCATAGGGAAAGTTTTTAACTGTGTCGATTTTGGAGGTTTCTGCTTAGACTTAACTTAAAAGAATGATGTAGACATCACGAGTTCAACAAACAGGTTACATACATGTCCGTTTCAAAAATAAGTTTCAACATTTTAGTTAAACGTGAGAGACCGAAAATAATGGCTAAAATGCATTGGTTGCCCTCGTGAAAAGTTTGAAAGTGTTGCAGTTTTGAAGTCATTACGAGTGTAACTTGTGGAATTGTGTCAGGACTTGAGTTTCTTAATGCGAATCTGAAGGAAAGAAAACAACGCTGGTTAAGGTGACAATTACACATGTAGGTAAATATAGCGGGTAAATCTATCTCTTCTTTTCACATATTTCTGTTACGTCTGTAAGCAACATTTTCGCTTACAGGAATTCGCAACATGAACCCTGGGAAGCTATTGATATAACTGCGTTGAGTGATGGTTGACATTAACCTACAATTTGGGTCTAACGTATCTCATTTTTAGCGGTACAAAAATATGCATTGCGTACAAAAATTCCGTTCGCATGGCAACCATTTTACAGTCTGTTGTTTCCCCAGAAACATCATTTTGGGGCCATCAAATTCACAATTCATGCCTGATGACAAATTCGAATAAGGTCCGCTGTGGGGGAAAAGCATCAGAAATGTGCTCCTCCCTCCCTTGTACTGTAAATAAAGTTGTTTGTTCCTTATCATTTTGGCAATGATATTTTGAAGTTTCCAGACACATACCCCGTTATTTCATGAATGGGGTCAAACCCACGTGTACACGTAGCTGTCATGGCATGCATCCTTGTTATGTCTGTGTGCCAACACAGCCATATTGCTTTTCTAGGAATTCATTCATTCTTTCTTTCTTTCTTTCTTTCTTTCTTTCTTTCTTTCTTTCTTTCTTCTTTCCAGGCAAATTTGTCCGACATTTCATTTGAAAAGTATTATTCGTAGAAACTCCTAACTTGGCACAATTATACTTCAATAGATGAAGTCTTGCCTTTTATAATATGAAGTCCTACTTTTTAAATTTATGCAAATTAGGGCTAATCAAAGTTTTAAATCTTCAATATCTTATATCCTATAGTAGATGTGGTTCCGAGTGTATAGGAGTTCGATCATAGCAAGGCAAAAGTTATCTCAAATGTCAAAGTCATGTCAAGGTCAAAGGTCCTGTCAAGGTCAAAGGTCAATTTTAGGTCAAAATGTCATTTTAAAGGTCAAGGTTCACTTCAAGTAGAGGTCATCTCAAGGTCAAAGGTCATTACAAGGTCAAATGCCACATTCCATGGTTGCTTTCTTCTTGGCATAACTGGTCTGGATTTCACACAGGCCCACATTCCGTTCAACAAAAGAGAGAAAATAAACTTTTCAGTCAAAAATATATATTTATTTTATCTTACATCCAAATGGGAGACGCAAAGGGCACTTAGTGCTCCACTCATCTGGAGATTTTGTTACACCTATTTTTATCCGCTTCTGGCTCTTCTTGGCCTTGCTAATATCCCTGAGGCAGAGCTGCCAATAGGGAATTAACTTCATTATGTGGCCCGGGCACTTCAAAGTTTAAAAACAATAGTAGATACGTTTCCTTTGTGACATTTCATCTACCTAATTTTAGCATTTTTTTTTCAAGACTTCATTGTTTCTGTTCATGTCTTTACATTGTTATATTTTCCCCTGGAAATGAAGGTTTCATCAAAAGAAACAATCGGATGTAGTTGACATATCAAAAATTGTTTCCCCCCCCCCCGCTTCCCTGGGTGAAACTGTTACAACATGCTCAGACTTGGGAGGGACTTTTTTGGCTTCAAAGTGGATTCAAAGAAACAATTGGATGTAGTTGACACATCAAAAATTGTTTCAGATTAGACATGTCAAAACACCTTAACATACGGTCCCACATTCTTTCCCACCATATTAAAACAAGCAAACCATCATCTTTTCTCGTCCCCCCCCCCCCGCCGCCCCCGGCTTCCCTGGGTGCAACTGTTACAACATGCTCAGACTTGGGAGGGACTTTTTTTGGCTTCAAAGTGGATTTTTAGCAGCTTAATTAAACGAACTTTTACAAGAAAATATAAAAAAATTGAGAGAATCTAATGGAAGGGCCATTTTATATTTGGGGAGGGGGCTTAGAGTTTTTGTGTGTGGGGGGTGGGTGGGTGCGGTGGGGTGGGGTGGGTGGGTATTAAAAAAAAACTAGCCTCTCCTTGAAAGTTAAGGAAAATTATTCTGACCTTTAAAATCCGAAAAATAATTCTGTCTCTACATATATGTTCATTATTGTCTGCATAAATATGAAAAAAAACCCACAACTTTTCGAAGATAAGTTTCTTTTGACATTTCATTGAAAACTATTACACGTAGAAAGTCCAAACGTGGCTTGATTGTACTTCCTTATATGAAGTTTTGAGTTTTTGAATATTCTTGGTCTTTTTGACATACCTGCTTTCAACCCGAATTAACTTAAATTTTGTGAAAGATATTTGAACTTAATTAAGAGATGAATCATGATTGATTTCACTGACACAAATTCTAGTTAAAACAAAAAACAAAAACAAAAAAAAAGGAAAAAAAAACAAAAACAAAACAAACAAACAAACAACAACAATAACAAAAAAAAAAACCAAAACCAAACAAAACAAAACAAAAACACACACACACACAAAACAAACAAACAAACAAACAAAGAAAAAAAACTACGGGGGTCCAATTCTGAACAATTAAGAGTTTACCATGTCCTGCGCAAACCCAATTAATAGTTCTCACAAGATGTTCAACGGTTTTGAAAATTAGCCAAATTAGGGCCATTTGAAGATTTAAATCTTGAATATCTCCAAAACTATTATAGGTTCAGGTAACCAATCCAACTTCAATTTATAGGTTTGTAACACTTTTGTAATGTACATGTGAACTCTAAGGTCAAAGGTCAAGGCCATGTTGCCATTTGCAATTTTCTTCTAGCCACAATTTGGCCAATCTTTATCAAATTTTGATCATGTTGGGCTTAAATATTAGAATTTATGAGTTTTAATATTGTACCACTGCGCATTTTTGTAATTAACATATGACCTCTAAAGGTTAAAGTTTAAGGTTATTTGGACCTTTGAAATTTTCATCCAGCCATAACTTGGTCAATTTTCATCCAATTTTCATCATGTTGGACTCAGCTTGTAGGTATTGTAACATTGCATATTTCTGTAATTACATGTGTCTCTGGCTCTGCCAAGGTAACAAATTAAACTGACGTCAAAGAGGGTAATGTGCAAAAGGGGAGAGAACATCCATCTCAAACATATTTAAAAAAATGTCCAAGTTACCTAAGGCCTAACAAAAATATATGTGTGGTTCCCAACCGAACCTACCAAAATGGCCCAACCTTAAATAAATTTTATATAAAACAAAATTTTTAAGCCGTCCTTTTGTAATAAAAATTGATCAACCCTGGCTGAAAGATTTTATCGCGAAAGTGGCCATTGTGTACCGTTATTTGCAGTAAAGTCAACGGAAACACAGCATTGTATTTCAATTTGTCTGGAGGGTTAACTTGGACCTGTGACACAGAATAGCTGCATCGCCATAGTTATTCGGTGAAACTGCATAGCCCCTGGTTGTTTGGTGCTCGTTATCGTAATATTTTTTACCAGGTTCCAGCATGGAGCTCTTTCTGGCTCCATGGTTCCAGGTCTCTGTTCTCCAAGTGACCAGGGCAAACGGTCGTTTAAGTGCTTTTAAAACATGACTTGCTATCTTAAATTTAATCTGTCCGCACGGTTGTGTGTGAACCAGTTATCATCGTTAATTACAAATCCAAATGCGACACGGTGCCCCGGCAAATCATGCACGTGAGTGCCATTTTGAGCCTAGTGCAATGCATTGAGGGACAGGCTTACAAAACACATTTGATTTGGATATTAAAGTGGATCGGGACCACAGCATATATCATATCATTATTGATGCTCTCAAATATTTGCAAACTATATACTTTCGGTTTCATATATAATACCCCCCCCCATCGTCCCAATACTATCCTCATTTACATACCATTGGGTGCAGAGTCCACAATTTTCAAAATAACAGCCAAGTTTGTGGATAGTGGCTTAGTCCCGATTGGATATTTTGAAGAAGTAGTATCCAAACAAACGTGTGATTAGTGTTAAGGGAAGGTTAATTTGTCGAATAAATGTAATGTACAATATATAATGGGACTTTTCCAGAGTGAGCATTACCTGAAAATGTAAATAAAATGCCTTGCATTTATAAGCTAGGGGCGGCAGTGGGCCCAGAATAGGAATATTTATCCGACACTGAAGTCGCCCCCAGGCTATGAATTAAGTAAATGAACCGGGTCGACGTGCCAAACGCCTTCACCAAGTCAAAGATGGAGCTTAGTGGAGAAGGTTGCCCCGATGGTGGATACAGGTCCAAAAGTACCGGTGGGTTTCTAAGTAATTTGTTAGTATGTAACCTCTACAGGTCAAAGGTCAAGGTGAACTGGACATTTGAAATTTTAATCTAATCATAACTTGGCCATTTTCCCTCCAATTTCAGTCATATCGGACTCAAATTGTAGGTATTACAACCCTGTACATTTTTTGTAATTTACACGTAGGCTCTAAAGTTCAAAGGTGAAGGCCATTTGGACCTTTAAAAGTTTCATCTAGCCAAAACTTGGTCAATTTTCATCCAGTTTTAATCATGTTAAACTCAAATTGTAGATATTGCAACACTGCACATTTTTGTAATATACATGTGACCTCTAAAAGTCAAAGGTCAAGCTTATTTGGCCCTTTAAAAATTTTATTTAGCCATAACGTTGTCAATTTTCATCTGTTTTCAGTCTTGTTGGGCTTGCAATACTGCACGTTTTTTGTAATTTACATGTGACTTCTAAAGGTCAAAGGTCACGGTCATTTGGACTTTGAAATTTTTATCTAGCCATATTTATAACTTTTGAAGGCACACAGTTAGATTTGCTTTGAAGTCAATCATCTGTTCTAGTATTAGTTGATCTAACTCATAGACAGCAACTAAGAAGGATTTGTGATTTCTGGCACTGGTCTAGTGTTGCAGTGTGCACTTTTCTTTTAGTTGCTTTATTTGTGCGATACTCATATGCAATTTCAGTCTATGTACCATAAAAATTGCGTGTTTCCGTTATAGTCGGTGATAAAATCTAGAACATCTTATACAATTTGCAATCGCATCAGCAGCGCCGATGAGCTATGTAAACAGATTCATGCAGCAGTCAATATCCCAGACAAACAACAGATGTCTAAAAACATATGATCAGATCACAGTACCTCACTAGTTCATATCGGCAAACTCAAATGGTGAGAGCTTAAAATGTTAATTGCCCAATTGAACAAAATCACCTTACCTTCGCCTTTGACACAAGACATTGTTGAGGCTGTTGTTGCTTTCTTGTTTTCTGATTTTTGAGGCCCGCTGTCTGTGACGGCTGCTGAGAAAAAGGAACGAATGTTGGTGTCACCAAAAATGGTACACCCTTCTTACATGCTGCACCCAACTGAAACACCTTTTTAAGATCGGTGACAGTGGGCGTTCACAAAATATTGCGCAGGGAATTCTTTCATTTTCACTCTTGTCGAGCGCAACCCCGCACAATGATGAGAATGCAGTAGAAACATGAAAAGCGCCGAATTGAAAGGTCAATCACGAAAGCACCTGGCAGCGTAGGAGATTTATATCTGAGTGTAAGTTATCCATATTTATTGTTGGGCGTACTGACACCCCCCCCCGCCAAAATGATAAAAACGTGGTTTAATAACGAGTAATTGTTATCTGGAACGGTGGGCTTACATGCATTAACTTTGCCCCGCAAAAGAGATATTCAGTCGAGCGCAAAATAGCAAAATTTACTATATTTCCTATGACTATTCCCGACGCGTACCAGAGTAATTGAACTAACTACCCGACGTTCGGACACCAAGGTAGTTAAAATCACTGATCCAAAAAATTTAAAAACGCCAGACTTCAACCGTTCACACAAGGAAGTAGAGTGTTGAAAAGGAGAAAAAAAGACACACACACACACACACACACACACACACACACACACACACACACACACACACACACACACACACACACACAGCATGGCTTACTCAGGACACGCAAGTCTTTTTTCGCTGCTATTTTCTTTTCAATTTTGTTCCGGTTGGGAATTGCTTTGCTGGTAGCTATCACACAGTCAACAATTTGAATATCTAATGTACATTGGTTTAAAACATACAATTCTTACAAGCAAACACTTGTGGTGGACTGACACCGGCTGCTCATCACGTCAAACAGTTCCACATCGTACACAGGAGTTTATTTTACCATTTTAAAGTGCACATAAATTAATTTACGTCTAACTAAAGTGGGCTTACTTGCATTTACAGTGTTGCTTTCCATTCTGGTCGGTGCACTTTTATCCCCAGATGCTCTTGGAATCTACTTTGTCCCTGGTGGCATGGATATCTGCCTGATATTTATTATCAGAAAAAAGTCACGACCAGTTTGGCAAAAAATAGGCGACAAATTACTTTACTAGCTGAGTGATGAAAATAGCAAACTTTTCAAGACGAAATTGGACACATATTAGACCCAAGATCAGTGGAGATAATGTCAAAACACGGACTGTGAAGAGAATTCACACCTAACCTGTTTACCTACTGTGGTACCGGGCGCTGCTCAATAAAGTGCATGATTATTTTATTCAATGCACACACGGACAGCTAGGCACATGGATCGCCAAGCACAGGAGAAATTTCAGCACGCCGGCCAATGAAAACGTAAATTTACATAGACGTAGCCACTGTAAAGCCCAATTCTCCATTTTGGAACAATATAATGTTGCTTTAGTTAAAGATTCATCCATGCTGGTTGAACACATTTCCCTAATTTGGATAAAACTCTCATGGCACAATTATGCCATTGGTGTTTACATATATCATCATTTTGAACTGAACAAAATAAAAAAAAAATGCACCACATATTGCCATGTATATTCTTTAAGGTGGAAGATCTGAAGCTAGCTCCTTTCGATAACCTCTAATCACTTTTTCATATATTTTGGATAGTCTAATACTTAAACTACATGCTCCCCAAAACTCAGATGTATGAACATAAAATTTGCATGAGATAATTGATCTCAAAACTTTTGTTTACAATGAAAGGTTTAAACAGTGTCGGGCACATGGGTTTGTTTGCATGGGCATGATAGTAAACCATGTCATTATTTGCACATTCATTAGTTCATGACCCCTGGAAACCAACTGAGCTATTGACAAGGGTCACTAACAGGACACTATTTGCCGTGCAGATAAGAGTGGGCCAGTTCAGACTAATCACTACCATTGTTCCGATTACTTTGAAATTTTCTATTGATGTAAAAACCAAATTAGCACAACCCACTTACTGATCCCCAAATATGGGAAGCCGCATGTGAACCAACCCCCAAACAAGCCAAGTGTGGTGTTCCCAAGTTAAAAAAAGTCGAGATTTAAGCCACAAAATATACTTTTGTTCAATGACAATATCACAAAGGTAAAGCTACAAGTTTATTTCACACGACAGTGAAAACACAGGACAGACGAAATGAGTATGTATCATATTACAGCCATAAATGAGTAAGAATTAGCAACTTTTTCTTTCAATGCGATTTTCTCGGAACTTTTTTTTTGCTCAACCTCTGCAATTTGTATCTCGCCTGACAAACGTACGCATTGCCCTATCACAGTAAAATCCACGGACATTAAAAGAAAAATATCATACCCAGAAACGGTTCCCAGGATTTTTTTTTTCTGACAACCCCTTCTGTGACTTTTGGAGCAATTTATAGAAGGAAAATGAACAATCTGTCAAGACTAAATTAAAAAATTTTGTAACTTTTTATTTATGCTATTTCAGGACTAACCATTTAATTCGATCCTGGACATGGATATATACTTAAATTTCTTGTGAATTCCACTGGAAAAAGAAAACAATTTTGTGTGACTTCGGCGCGAAAAATGTGAAAATCCTACCAAGTCAGAAATAATACTATAAAATCTCAAAAAATTCCAATCCTGCAAAAAACTCTATGGATACAAATCTATGGATATGTAGTAATCAGAAAATATATAGGTTTAATGTATTTGTGAGGAAAATTAAATGGGTAATTGCGATCCAAAGTTGCCACTCTCACTGCACACTAGGAGCTTCCACTTTAAGGCTCCATATTAAAGTGTATATTGAAATACCATGACCTACACAAACAGTGGTTGCATGTACCACACAATGTAGAATATCAATTATGGCTTACGGGGAAAAGAGAGAATACCAGTCATGATCATGAGGTGTGGGTAAATATCAATTATGAGTTACGTGAAAAGAGAAAATACCGGTTACCTGTTGTATGCAAAAGTAGAATATCAATATGAGTTACGGAAAGAGAATGTCAGTCATGAGGCGTGGACAAAATTTCATTTACGAATTGTGGGAAAAGAGAGAATACCAGTCACAAGTTGTGGGCTAAGGGAAAATATCAGGTATGACACGAATCCGGACATGCAGGCAACCGAGTAGCGCATTCAGTCGTAAAACTCGGCAACGTCATACATACTTAACCGAAACGGCTGGAATCTATAAAGTACTGATTCAATACATACGCAACCATAAATAAGAGATAGCCATGTCACATTTACATGTTAAACAAATTTGTTCTCAGAAGTTGGCTTCCATTTACTTTACATCATTTGCCTGTTTAAAAAAAGAAACATTTTACACCAGGTAACTTGCCCTTGACGTGAGATAGTTTTATGAAATTTGAACGTAAAGATGTATCACAGGTTACGTTCTTGCTTCAGCAGCACCGTTTTCTGTCAATTGTGTCTGTGTTTTTCGAATCCTACAAAGATGCATCGGTATTTGAATTCATAATCCCTACGTTCAGACTTGATGGGTAACCACAAATTGTGGCATATTTCGATGTATTGGTCTGTATAATACATTAAAGCAAAAATGGCCATGTTTCCACAAGCAATGACGGGATGCTCTACATTGTGTGTGAATCTAAGGGCTAAATCACATTGTTTAGGAACGTGCGAAAAACCTTGTACTTAAGTGCGCGTGTGGGTAAAAGATTTTTTTTTCGTCCGCTGTGTCTGCTTTACGACCCCCCCCCCCCCCCATGTCCCTGCTCATTTTAGCGCATTCTCGCGAAAACATGACAATTGGTACTTTCAACCGTACAAAAGTTTTCAGATTTGATATTGTACAGAGACAGTTTGGCTGAGATCCATAAACTAGGATGGTGTGATTTCTGAACCGTCGAAATTAACGGACTTTTTGGCTGAAATGGATTTTGTGTGACATTTGCGACAATTACAGGCGTGTCACTATAGATATATGTGGATTTCAATGGATGGTCAATCGGATACACCTGTAAAAATTAGTTTCGGAATAAACTGGTGAGTTGCAGTTTGTTACATTGCAAAGAAACGCAGAAATCCTGTCAATCATGAAGTGGGATTGTGGTCCAGGTGTGGGCCTCGTTTTAAGCCTTTCTGTGTAAGGAGACCTGTCTGACGAGGCAGTTGTCGTATCACGGCAAAATGTAAAGTCAATGCAAAATGCAAGTTTACATTTTGTGTCCATGCAAAATGTAAGGACTATTTCTATTGCCACACATTGTAAAGAAATCAATGTGTTTAACACAAATATAAAGACAAGTATTTGGTAACGCAAAATGTTAAGACACCCAAAAGAAAAATGAGAATATTATACACACACAAGCTTGCATGCATACATGCATACATTACTCGCAAAATTTGGAATATGATTGCAATATCCGATGGAGTGTTTGTTACTAATTGTTATAATAATGGGGTATAAATAGCATGGAAACCTCTAAGTTACCAAATTTTTTAATTATTATCCAAATCAGGTTTCAATAAACCATGCCAGTAGTATCTATGGCCTTTGAATCTGCCTCTTGCTAAAGGGAAACTGGATATCAATTTGGCAAAGGAATTGTTATTTATAGCTTCCGTGATGCAATCAAAGAAAACTCGAAGGTCGACCTTTGGCAGGCATAAAATTCCGTGAGTACTTCTCAAAAACAGCAATTTGTAGGTGATATATCTTTGTATATTTAAATTTGCACTAATGTTGAATATGATATGGATGCTAGGGCTACAAAACTCAATCAAGAAACTTTTAACTCATTAGGCCTATGTAATTGTGTATATTCTTTCTGTGGGACGGGTCAGGTATCCAGGCACATGTAGTTATTTTTTCGGGTGACCGATTCCAGCATTCGATACCCGGATACCCTAAAAAATTAGCTTATCACGTATCTATATATCGTAATTAATAAATCAATGTTAGATAAGGTAATCCTTCTATTTCTCACTACTAATTATGAAAAAAAACAGCAGTTATTTCGGACCTGTATCCACTATCGGGTCAACCTTCTCCACGCAGCTCCGTCTTTGACTCAGCGGTGGGCTCCTGCCTCGTGTGCCCGGTGGTGCTACTTAATTCATAGCCTGGGGGCGACTCCAGTGTCTGATACAATATTCCTATTCTGAGGCCCACCGCCCCAGACAACTGGTAAATTGAAGGCATCGTATTTACATTTTCAGGTAATGTTCAAACTGGAAAGTCTCATTATATATTGTATATTACATTTATTCGACAAATTAACCTGCCCTTAACACTAATCATACACATATTTTGGATACTACCTCTCCAAAATATCCCATCGTGACTAACCCAGGGACTTGGCTGCTATTTTGAAAATTGTGGATTCTCGTACCCAATGGTTTGTAAATGAGGATAGTAATGGGACGATCTTATCCTATATATCGAGTATATATTTTGCAAATATTTAAGAGCATCAATAATGATATGATATATGCTGCAGCCGCCATTCACTTTATCATCCAAATCGAACGTATTTTTGTGAGATCGTCCCGCAATGCATTGCGCCATGTTCAAAATGGCATTCACCAACGTGCATTATTTGCCGGTGCCGGGGTATCGTGTCGCATTTGGATTTTTAACTAACGATGATAACTGCTTCAGACACAACCGAGCGGGCAGATTTAAGTAAAGATAGTAAATCGTGTTTTAAGAGTACTTTAACGACCGCTTGCCCTGAAAACTCGAAGAACGGACACTTGCAACCTTGTGATATGTTACGATAACAATCACCATGACACCAAACAACCAGGGCTAAGCTGTTTCACCGAACAACCGTGACTAAGTAGCTATACTGTTTCGCCAATTCAAGTTAACCCTCCAGACAAGTTGAAATAAAATTTTGTGTTTAGGTTGACTTTGTTGCAAAAAGATTGCACACGACTGCCACTGTCTCGATAAAATCTTCCTGCCAGGGCCTATCAAATTTTTATCAGGGAAAGATGGCTTTAAACTACTTTTTTTTTTATGTTTTATAAAATTTATTTAGGGTCGGGCCTTTTCAGAAGGACCGGTCGGGTTACCGAACCACACATATATTTTTATTAGGCCTTATGCAACTTGGACATTTGTTCAAACATGTTTAACATGTTTATTTGTTTCTGATATACTGACTTGTTAAAATGTATGAAATCTGCTGTTGCTCCATGAGTAAGACAATATATATATATATATATATATATATATATATATATATTGTATACGGAATGAGGGCTACTGAGCTTATTTTAGAGCTCTGCGTCCCGTGTGAGACTAATACTTTCAAATGGGGATTTGGTCGAGTGGATATGTGCGTTTCCCATTTCAGCTGGGCGACTGGTGCCAAAGGTTGCAGGTTCGAGTCCCGCTCGTTCCGAACATAATATATATATGTATATATATATATATATATATATATAAAGCCATTTTCAGCGACTAATACAATAATATAATACAAAACTGGATAAAGGGGATTTCTTTCAGTTTATCTGGTACCTCATTCCATATTATGGGCATTTGAAATTTTCGTGCCCGTGTTCCAAAATGGGTAGACTGTACTCCAGGTATATCGAAAATGAGAACCGGACGTGTACTGTACAAGATTGAGCGTTTGGAGAGCAATTCATCTAAATACTGAGGGGCAAGGTCATGTGCGTTTCCCATTTCAACTGGGCGACTGGTGCCAAAGGTTGCAGGTTCGAGTCCCGCTCGTTCCGAACATAATATATATATGTATATATATATATATATATATATATATATATATATATATATATATATATATATATATATATATATATATATATATATAATTATCATTATTATTATTCATATTATTATTATTATTATTATCATTATCACCATATATATTTGATGAATTTTATTATTTTCAACCCTGCCAGTTCACTACGAACTTTATTTCATGTCGGTTTTGCATACACTAAACATTAGCTTAAAGCCATTTTCAGCGACTAATACAATAATATAATACAATATAATAATGAAACATACAAGAAACAATGAAGTATATACAATACATCAAGTAGACAATTTAAAAGTATAGAATAGACTATACAAATGAACTCATAGAGTTTTAGGGGCTTAAAACTATTGGTTTCTGCATAGGTGGCATTTTCACTTAGGAGCTTCCCAAATATGTTTTTCAAAATTCAAAACTGGATAAAGGGGATTTCTTTCAGTTTATCTGGTACCTCATTCCATATTATGGGCATTTGAAATTTTAGTGCCCGTGTTCCAAAATGGGTAGACTGTACTCCAGGTATATCGAAAATGAGAACCGGACGTGTACTGTACAAGATTGAGCGTTTGGAGAGCAATTCATCTAAATACTGAGGGGCAAGGTCATTTTAAATTTTGAATTTTCTTTAACTATTGTGGAAAGTCTATCAGTTTCCAACCTCACCAGTTCAGAATTTTCGAGTAATTTGGAGTGGGAAGAGGAATAACCATTGTACACAAAACGTAGTCCCCGTAAAAGAAGTTTCCCATCTTTTGCCGATTTTGACAACAACTGAAATGATACAAAATGAACCAGTGTCTGAAATGAGATACCATATATATCTTTAGTATTGCAAGTTTTACTGGCATGTCCAGAATACGTTTAAAACTAATGAGTACATTGACTTGAGAACATGCTTTTTTACATAGGTGGCGCACATGCTGATCAAAAGGTTGCGTCTTGCCAAACATTATTCCCAACAATTTTATAGTTTGACTAATTTGAATATGGTTGTCCTGAACACTGACTTGAAAATCTGGAACATCTGCATTTCCAAATAGCATCCAGAAAAACTTGGTTGGATTTGATTCAAGCAAATTTTGTGAAGACCATGTCATAGCTTGCGTAGTCTCTACTGACAAGATACCTTTTACCTCTTCAAGAGAGTCTGCTATGGCAGTCAAAGTGTTGTCATTAGCAAACTTCGATAAAAATTTCTTTAGTAGTAAAACCAAACAAATCATTCACAAAAAAAAAAAAAAACAAAAACAAAACAAACAAACAAAAAAAAAAAAACAAAAAACAAAAAAAAAAAAAAATGAACAAACAAGGGACTCGGACGAATCCCTGAGGTACCCATTTTTTCAGCGATTTCCACTCACAGACAAAGGGTGAAAATACAGACTGTATTTTCACCCTTTGCATGCAGCCTGTGAGGTAGCTTTTTGTTGAAACCATAAGCATAAATTATTGCTACAAGTTGTTGGTGGGAAAAACAATCGAATGCCTTTGACAAATCCTACAATTTTTTATTGTCTAAGGCACTTCTCCATAATTCTGTAATGTGAACTAAAACAGATTGACAGCTATATTAAGAACGAAATGCTGAAATTCTATAATCTAAAATGGTGCGTTTTGCATCAGCTATCAGTTTACAAATGACAAAACGTATCAGTGACTTCTCTTTAGGTTGGGCCAAGGGTAGCGGACCTACGTCGTCAGCTGTGGTTATCCCTGACATCTCCATAGGCCTTATTGTTGTTAAAATGAACCTTGATTTACATGAAAATAAGTCATATAAGCCCCCTATGTTTATTTTGAATCTGTATATTATTCGTCTAAGAAACTACACTCTGACTCTAATACACAGATTTTGTATTAGTTTCGTGAAGAGAAGAAATAAAAAATAGATGTTAAAGATATACCAGCGCTCTCCGTCGCCATTTAAACCAAAAATACTTGTATTTGTGTCTTTTTACCCAGAACACGTTCCTAGAAGTCATTAGCCTATTCCACAGTCCGAGCTCTTTACTCTCCATGAGCTAACCTGTCCCTGTCTAACCTTTACACATATGGAATTACTATTGTCCATATTGCACACGTTCCTCTGTAAAATTTTGACATAGGCTGTATCAGCCCAAATAAATTATAGGGTCTTCAGTGGGTAACTACTCAACATGTTTCGGAGCCTATCACCCGTACATGTCTCTGAGTAGCGGCTCCTTGTCTGAGCTAAACTAAATATTTCACTCTTCTCAAATCGCGAAGATAAAAAAGACACGTTTTTGCAGCTGGAGCTGAGTTTTTAAAGCAAACATATGCATTGAGTGGTGATTTATAATGCCTCATGTCATAGTGAGGAGAATGTGTCATCATGGGGTTTCTTTTACATTCCTGGCACAGGATGCCGTTGTGACAGTACTTGCTAGGAACTCCCTAGGTTTGCATAGGTGTATAGCGGGAACTATTTATTTTGTTACAACCGGAACTCAATATAATGCCCCAGTTTGCTTCTACTTCGGTTATAGACTGACAGTTGGTTGGACTAAGGTGAGCTATCCAGCTAGAAAGAGTACATACTAGTTCCGGGGTAAGTCAAATTAGTCTTATCTGAATTTGTACTATAAAAATTAAGTAATTATATTTGGTTTGATAGGTATTCTTTATTCGTGTGATATTGAAGTTCTGCATTTATAAACAAAGTTTCACGTATTTAGATAATTCATCTCTTGCCACGTTTATATGTATTCAGTATTATGTGGATTGTCTTTGCTGAATAGTCAGCTAGCTTAGACAGGGAGCTGCTATGCTCCGAAGCATGTTCTGAGTAGTTACTCGCAGAAGATCATTCACAATATCTGGGCTACTGCAGCTTATGTCAGAATTCTACAGAGGAACGTGGACAATATGTACAATAGTACTTTCATATTTACATAGGTTGGATAGTGACAGGTTAGCTTACGGAGAGTAAAGAATTTGAACTGCGGAACAGGGTAATGACGACTAGGAACTGGTTCTAGACTATAAGACTAAAATATAATTAATTTCATGAAAAAAAACCGGAGCTCCAAACGCCGAATCCAAATCTTAATGCTTAAACCATACATGTAATTATCATTTCCCCCCCGATGCATGTGATATTCCAAGCGTCAGCTAAACAATGAATGCCTAAATATAGTTTTCATGTCTAGTTGAATGGTGCCTAAGCTAAAGAAATCGCCTAAAAGACCTCGTCGTAGGCGTGTTGTCTTTATGAAAAACTTCAATATTTGTATGTAGCCCACCGTATAAAACAGTGCCTTTAATGATGTTTATAAATACTTTCTTTCAAATATAAGTATAAACCAACACATATCTGTCTACCATAGTGCTTATGGTAAGCTTAAAGAAGTATAAGTAAAAGTAGAAGAAAAAGAATAGAAGAAGGAAGAAGAAGAAGAAGAAGAAGAAGAAGAAGAAGAAGAAGAAGAAGAAGAAGAACAACAACAACAACAACAACAACAACAGCAACAGCAACAACAAAATAAGATGAAGTGATTCTTGTTTAGAAAAAGAAAGCCAATGCCCGTGGATTATCATGTATATAATATGATCAACCATGGCCAATGCAATGCATAATGCAGGAATATTGATTATAATCCACTAGCACAGTGTGGACTATCTACTAAAGTAGGCGTAAACAACTCGCAATCACTCGTTGCGCTGGTTGATTAAAGTAGTTGTTGGATTCTAATGATCTGCTTCAAGGATGTTTTTACTTGATTCGGTTCTATTTTGGCCCAGGCAGTTCATGTTTAAAACATATCAGACAGCTTTATTCTAACAAATTCGGTATGTTTCCTGATAAAAGATAACCACCCTTTACATTTTGCTGCTACAAACCCTCACTATTTTACGTCAACTTTAAAAATTTGCAAAATGTGGAGATCTTATATTTTGTGTCAACGCGAAATGTGAAGTTTACATTTAGCGTTGGATTTACATTTTGTGACTGCACTCGGTGATTTTATTTCACCGCCCCATTTTACCCCCCCCCCCTTGTAGATGAATACAATTCTTTCTGTTATTGTCGCACGCTCACGGCAACATGATGACTACCATGCGCCGAACTAGTTTATATATACTTTGCGCGGAACAGGTTTCTGTGCGCAGTGTGGAAAATCTGCAACGTACCTGAAATCACGGGAGTAGACGAAATACTGCGTGGTGAAGCTAAGGGATTTTGACATTCAAACCTGGTGAGATCATATTTACAAAATTGAATTTGCTGATTTTGTATCCGATAATATTATTAACTTGCAGCCCCAAATACTGCATACAAAACAACTGAATTTACGAATAATGATTAAGTCATGCACGAACAACATTATGATTTTTGGGAACTGCAGCACTTTTTAACTTGTACATGCTACGTGACTGATAAAAAAAAACATATTTCTCTTCATGACGTCTATCATTTTTAATCAAACTCAGAACTCTTTATAGGGTGAAGTTTGGAAAGGTGTTATTGATATGTAAGTTGTAACACCACGATTACTGTCTTCTGTTTTTGATGTATAGTTCTGATCAGATGCACATCTTTGGCCAAGGGTTCTAAATGCTTTGACCCCCACACATTGATTTTATATGGATCACTAGGACACGAAAGTTCTACTTGTTCATATATTTCCCAGATCGGAGAGGGGTCTTTGTTTACAAGCTTCACTTGCGTGACATTTTCTTGTAAGTCGTGGCATAATGTAGTGACATATGTCATATATTTTAGACACCGTAAAATGTTCTGTTTATATCTAATAATCATTTTAATACCCCCTTTTCATATATCCACATCCAAAAGTCGACCTTTCGACATGAGATGTTTAATAGAAAAAAGGGTCGATTCATTGTTTATTTCAAATGGAGCACTGTGAAATAGGAATACCTAATGGGACACAATATACAGAGAAAAAACTGGAACGTTTGGTCCTACTATGCTTCCTTAACAATAGCAAACAGTTGCAATTATATATTATCTGTGATAAATTCGTGGATACGATTTGGTACAAAGTTTAACAGATTTTTGTGCATATTTTGTTTTCGAAGCTATGCGTAACATTTGTCCCAGATGAGAGTCCACAAGCACACAGCATAACTTGTTTTATTCAAATGCCAAATCAATCAATCAATCAATCAATCAATCAATCAATCAATCAATCAATCAATCAATCAATCAATCAATCAATCAATCAATCAACCAATCAATCAATCAATCAATCAATCAATCAATCGACCGTTGATGATGAAAGTTGCACCAAGAAAGAATGCCCGATGCACTCTTGTATCCCCATGGTAAATCAAAGTATTCGTCTCTTTATCATTTGGCATTTACGTGAGTATAACACGAAAAGGTAAAAGTTGGTCCAAAATATGATAAAAAACAACCCGTCTGTGCTAAGTTCAGTGCATCTTTGAGCAGTGAATGGCTAGCCAAACAACTGACTAGACGAAGTAACGAAAAAAAAAATACTGTGCCAGGTTCTGGGTCTGTTTCTCTGAACTCTTTCAATGCCAACTGCCAAGTAAGGAACTGCTCTGAATTATAATAAGATTGCTAGAAACAAATTCCTTGTAAAAAGACATTTCATTCAAGTGCCAGCATGCATGTAGTTACACAGAATATAATAGTTCATGTCAACAGTTTTGCCTGGGCGCGCTTTAGGCGGATTATGCCCGAAGCCCGCCGAGGAAAGCCGTTTACATTGATTCAATCCAAAATGAGGTACTAATAGAGTTGAATCGTCTTTGAACCAACCAGTTAAATGTGCTTGCACATGAAATGTTTTCTATCCGGCGGCTTACTAAGGGATCGTGCTGTAATGGAAATTGACGGTAACACCTTGAGGAATGGCATGCTCCAGTTCAACAGTTTTCCTGGCAAGGCTAGGCACTTGTTTCCCTGCCTCAGTCAAGGAGAACACTCTGTCCTGATTAAAGACAGAAACTGTCAACATACGCTCAGTGCATGAAGCTTTGGTCGATAAAATCGTAAGAACAACTCGCAGATATTGCCTGTGTGTGTCAAATAACCGCTGTTTGTGTCACTGTATCCTAAAAGGTTCTACAAAGACAAGTAGCAACTTGGTACGACTGTTTTCAAACATCTGCAAACCGGCATTCATAAAAAACATCTTTAACTGAAACATTATAATATTGTCCTGGCAATCTTTAAAATATCTTTAAACCAAAATTTATGAAATTCACACTGAAGCATACCGCGTGCAACTGCTATCTAAATAGCTTCACGGAATCCACACTGAAGCATGTCGTGAACTACTGCAATCAACGTTGCTTAATGAAATCCTCATTGAAGCATATTGTATGCCACTGCAATCGACAGAGCTTTATAAAATCCACATGGTTTCCTCTTGGTTGTTATTTTTTCTTCTTTTCATAACAGATGTGCCAAGTATAATTCAAGAAATAAAAATAGAATACACATTTCTTCCAGAAATTACAATGTTTGACAGAAAATATTCTGTATGTTAATGTGGGACAGGCAAACCAACGAAAGTGTCATTATACGACAGAAAACCCCACAAAAATATAGATATACGACAACTTACAAAAATATTGTTCTTCTTTACTAGAAAGGTCCGATAAATTATGGGAGCATCGGTTACCAGTGCGTAACTGCGACCTCAACATGAGGTTCTGCTGTGTCTCTCATAAAGTCAAGTAAATCGGGAATTAGTTTGTGAAAAAACCTCAGGATTTGTATAAAACGGAGTAAAAGTGGATACTCGCTGGTGCCGGATATTTTGAGGGTTTTGTGATTTGGCATGCCAGATAAAAATGTCCGCCTGGTGGCATGTTAGTGTTCATGGTTTGTTCTTTTCTAAACTACGATGAGCAATCTTCGTCCTGCCGGGTGGTAATAAATGTTCACCACTAGGAGGTCTGCAAGGAAGAACACGATTACTGCAATTAAGACAAATACTTAACCTGAGGGAAGATCTCATCTGGCGAAGGACAGTCAAAAATAAAAGCCATAAACACAGGTCCCTGCAGGATATTAATTTTGGACCGAATGAAAACGCAACTGTGAACATTAACAGAGTAATTAACACTTAAGGATATCTCTTTGATTATGATTTATAATGTGCATATGCGATAAAACTGAGCTGCAATTAACCGCGGAGTTCTGTGATGATATTTACCTTTAGCCACTGGTGAAGTGGTTGTAACGGGTTCCAGCGGAGAAGAAAAATGGATGAGATAACGGTTTTGTCTGTACGTTGAGGAGAGCCCACTCACATCAAGCAAGACGTTTGACAAATACATTAGGCGGTCATTTGTGAATAGGTGGTATAAATTCTTAAGGCAGACTGACACTGAAAGGATATTTACAAATGGCGTGGAGGTGAAACTAGACCGTTCAATTCAATTTATGTATGTACATAGAGCGATATACAGGCACAGCTACGCATCAACCAAAAAGGCAGATTTGTTGCTGAGAAAAACCTGTTTGAGTGTTTAGAAAGTAGAATAAGGTGCAAACTGCAATGTAACAATATCATCTCCACCATACATTTTGTGACATTCCAAATTTAAAATGTCCCTAATGAGCATAATTTAACGAGCAACAACTTTGTTTCACATTCATCAGACGCACGATAACCATTAACATAAAGACAGACGTTTAAATAGTGTTCATGTAGCTGTTATACTTTTGAAGACATTCAAGATTTATATTCGAAAATGTC
Source organism: Hermodice carunculata (assembly GCA_964020975.1). Lineage (NCBI taxonomy): Eukaryota > Metazoa > Annelida > Polychaeta > Eunicida > Amphinomidae > Hermodice > Hermodice carunculata. The sequence continues at coordinate 92,259,224 of OZ026614.1, read as the reverse complement.
CGAAAATAGAATAATTTCATGAGCGTGGAAATCGAAATGGGTACCTTGTCGAACATGGTTTTGTAAAGAGAGCTGTTTGATAATAAGTCAAACATGACGTTGAATAACTATGACGAACGTAAACAAACACGGCACATGAGGTCGGCGTTAAAAGCAGGCCTAGGGCGATTTTTTTGTGATGAATACCCAATTTAAGATAGAAAATATAAAATATTACATGGCTGGAGAATGAGTAACCATTTTTTCTCAATCGCAACTGCTTTTGATGATGAAAATCACTGTTGGGTTTCGGTCACTCGTGATTTTCTCCATCAACCGCGATCCTTCGTGACCGGAAAATGGTAACTCACTCTCAGCCATGTAAGATTCTGTATTTTTCTCTAAAAAGTCAATGCGCTGTAAACGTGTCACGTTGATATTTTCAAAACCGTTGTATCATAATTTGCTGGAACCTGGCCACTTCAAAAGTTGAAAATGACCAATAAAAACAATTCTGTCAAAATATTAGCTGTGGTGTGGGTTTTTTTTTCTATTTTTGCCAAACTGTGTCCTTGGTAAACTTGAATAAATCAGGAGAAGTTACGTATTCATTTTAGTTGTCATCTGCCTTTGTGAAGAATAAAATTGCATGTTTCACGAACAAGGAAATTGATACGGAGATCTGGGTAGATTCAACTGTATTATATTTAAATCTCCTAACTATCATTGAAAACCGTGTGGTTATCTCTTTCCATGATTGGTCACTTGTTAAAAGACGAGGGGGGGGGGGGGGTCTGAACAGCCTGTCATCACCTAACCTTGATACTTTCAACCACAAATAGATACCACCCTGTTTCAAGGGTACCCAGAGCCGTTAATGTGAAATTTCAAACCCATTGGTCAAGTGTCTTTATAAGAGAACATTCCTTATATCCCCCCCCCCCCCACACACACACACAAAAACCCCATTTGAATCCAGAATATAATGCACAGGAAAACACAATTGATTTTAACAGACACTCATCCAAGGGATATCTTCACCAAGTCTTAAGTTAATCTGGCAGACTGTTGTGTACAAGTCCAAAATATGTATTACCAGCACAATCTCCAATGACTTACATAACAATCAACAGGAATGTATGCATTGACCAACAAATATCCGAACTAAATATACGTTAAAAATCAGGAATCTGGGGCATCACCGAGCGGTGAACGACTTTGATTGACCCTTCCTTAAGGTACATTTCTACCACAATTCATCACAGTCCGAGGGACGCTTTTGGAGAAGACGAACCATACAAACTTTTCACAAAAGGATAGAAAATCACAGCTCCACATTTGAAAAAAAATTTAGATGTAGAGGTCCTTGGAAATTGCTCTATGTAATTTCAAACTGGTAATAATGGAAAAGATATTTTAAAGATTTCGACAAAATCAAGACAAAAATTAGAAAAAAAATGAAACTCGCAGGAGCATGACCAATTTAACAAATTTGGTAGAGACCAATGCAAGATTAATCCTCACCAAGTTTGAAGGAAGATCTGGATTAAGGTTTATGAGAACTAAAAAAAGTGAAGTGTCCATTGCAGCCCCTATTGACTTGCACAGTTATCAAAAGAATGCATGCATAAATCGATAAGAACCCAAACTGAAAAGTTCGTTAAAAATCAGTAATCGAGAGCTTTACCCGTTCACAAGCTACATTCTTCCAAGTTTCTGAGGAACAATTGTAAATAGCTTTAACACAAAAATTTATTGAAAAAAAGAAAAATCGCAGTTATCTGTTAAACAAATGTAAATCTAGGGTTGCCTGGAAGTGTCCAAATGCAATTTCGAAGCAATTGGCTAAGCAGTTTCGAAGAAAAGAATATTTGAAGATTTTGCCAAACAGTGAAGAAAAAAAATCTATAGGTAAAGTAACAACGCTACATTGTTAGATGTACATGTATCCGTACTGACAACTCGTAAAATCATGAAACAGCAGCAGCACTTACGTGTTGAACAAACTTAATGTTGACAGGGCACAAGTACTTTCGAATCAAGTTTTAGAAGGAATCCAAAATGTGGTTTAAGAGAAGTCATAAATAGTGAAAAATATTTAATTCGAGTTGTATTACTTCATATATATTCCATTAAAAGGCTGCTAAAAACCCTATGAAATTTGCAGCAACCCTGTCATTGAAATGTTAAAGTGGGGCTTTAATCAATTGCCAATATTTTTAATATTAAAAGGAGCATATTCATTAAAAAGACACTGTATCATTTATTCAAACCAGAAGAGTTTAATGTTGGTTCTTGTTACATTGAACGCGACCATGAAAAATTGCACATTACGCCTTTTAAGTAAGGAATGAATACTTTGATTAACAGTTTTTAGGCATATCATTTCATCATAAATGTAATGTCTTGAAGCTTTTTTGGCATCGATCTATAATATATTGTATTGTGTAATGTTTCATGTCATAGTTTGATAGGCTGCAATTAAAGTCCATTGGCTAAATGTAATATTATGTGTGTTTGATGCTTTGATGCAAAGTACCCAAAAGACTGCCATTCATCACGGCGCACTTTCCAGAATTTTATGAGAAAGATTAATGCAATGCCAAAGTTGATGCGCAAGTTTTGGTGACGTTCATTTAATTACTACAAGGCACAGATCAGAGTCAAAACTTTGCGCAATAATAAAGCTTGGAGTTACTTAAATGTGGCCCATGGTGTCTAGATACACTGAAGAGACGGAACACAATTGGCCCTTCGTGAAATGTAAGAAAAGATAGATATTTCAACACCCTAACATTCGTTAATAATCATCATCATCATCATCATCATCATCATCATCATCATCATCATCATCATCATCATCATCATCATCATCATCATCATCATCATCATCATCATCATCACCACCACCATCATCATCATCATCATCATCATCATCATCATCATCATCATCATCTGTCCATAACTAAAAATAAATTGCCACCTGAACTGCATGCTTGACAGGTACAAAATTTCTACCGTATTGTCTGATTTAGCTTTTATATCATATCCATTTTACTTGTCGCTCATAAATGCCCTCAGCTTTGGTTTTGGTTTTTTTTTTCAGCTGGGATTTTTCTTTTATCTTTAATTTGTACATGAGGAGGAAACAGCACAGCTTTTCTTTAACACCATGCTGATTCATGGGCTACATGAAGAACAACAGCTGCATTCCGAAAGAACTTTGATTGTATTCTTACATAGATGGCGCCACTTGACATAAGCCAACAGAATCGACACGTTTGGATGCAAATAAATATTAATATATGAAATATTGAGCAATGTCAGAAAATCAATGAAGCAGCTGATTTAGAAGCAAAAACACAGACAGCATAATAGACAAATGGCTTGTATAAATATTGTCTTGTGTAAGTCATGTTTAAAATATTGAACAAACCAGTTTCCTTTGCAGTGTATCTGTCGAAATGTATACAAACATTCCAGCTTTAACTTACATTTACAATTTACCAACATTTAGTGTATATACACTAAAGTATCATGTTCAATAGGTTGCAAATACATTGAAAAATTATGGGAAAACAGTTAGCGAGTCTTACAGGTCGAAGCACGGCAACATCACATGAGCTTTCCGGTGGTCTTTTCCCGTGTTAAGAAAACAAAGTACTCACCGATCCCAAGCTTTTTATTGATGCAAACTGAATCATTTTATGCCATACAGTATAATGATTAAAAAAGATGAAATAAGAAATCGCCACGCAGAAATATTCACTTGTAATGGGGCGACGTAAGGGAATATGAATGCCATGTTTCCTTTGGTCATTTGTATGTACATGTAACAAGTTCATTCCGTCTCCCGGCGTTCAAGATTTCTCGTTGTCGTGTTCAGTCTGGTCAAATTTCATCTGAGCTTCAGGCAACAACTTAAAACCAGTGTCACCATTTTAGTCCCAATATGTTTTGATTTTCTCATTGTCAAGCTAATGGTCAGTTACCAATATTATTCAAAAATGGCCAATTGCCACTGACAATCAGAAGAGAAATCAATTTTGCTTGCCTGTGCTATATAAAATACAAAAGTGGTACAAATTGAATACTAAATATCAAATATGAACTAGTAACAGATTATTGCACATATAATTTCAGTTTCCGAATAATTAAATTATTGTTATACAATTATTTGCTGTCCTTTTGTCAAAATGAACTTCTAGTCATTATAGTGGCCGAGTATTCAGATTTCAAGCTTTATATCTTCTAATTGGGATAGATAAACTGCGCTGCTGTCAATCGTCAAACGTTTCGTGCATCTATCGTTGAAAAACCCCCACCATACTGAACGTTTTAAGCTCTCTATAGCGGATGAAAATGCGAGCGCGTTCCTTTTGGATAGATTTATTAAAAAAATCAGGACCAAAAAGGACACACTTCCACTTCCATCTATGTTCATTCAGACGATAAGCATGAAAATAAGCAGATTTTTTAAATCATCATTTCCTAATAAATTGGTAAATTGATTCAGTTTACTACATTTGTCTTCTCCTTCTTCTCTAGAGGGATTCATATGGACAATGCCTGCTTTCCGATCAAAGTTTCAAAGCATATATTTAGATTAAATTAAATATCTATTCATTCTTTGATCATTTTAATATAACTTTACCACAGTGATTGAAAAAGGAAGAAAGGAGAAACGTATGTTTACGGAACCATCAGGTATTTAAGGATTTGGTTATTTCCGGATTAGTGTCAATACACAACAAAGATTCACTGACAATAAAAATTGCAAAAATCTTTTCGTTGTTTTCAAAGTTTCTTATCTCCAATATTTCAGGAGAACCACATATCACCAAGTCCTTTAACAGAGATAGATTGGCTTGCACCCTTGTGCTACTATTAAAGTAGCAAATCATATTAAATCACGTTGTCAGAGTTTTCTATATGTAGTTATGAGCAAGTTCAAATGTAATGAAAGTAATGACAACTGGTCACCAACACCTCATACCATAAGGGAAAACAACCGGAATGTATGAATAATATGATAACAATCCATCCACGTGACTCGTTAAATTGATAACAGTTTTGTATCAGTTGGCCCGTCTCAGGTTCCAAACGATTTCACATGATAATATTTCTTCAAATATTTAAAAAAAAAAACGTTAATAGGATTACATAAAGGTATAATCAATTTTTACACTCTTAGTCACATACAAACTGTGTCGCCGTACCCTTGATGAAAAGATACATACACGAAACATCATTTAACTGAGCAAAGAGGCAACATTTAGGCGGATGGTGGGGAAAGGGGGCCCCTAACCGTATCTATGTATTTTCATACACGAGTTGATCTTTTTCTTAGCAGCAATTGTGGCAGGTTCAGTCATGTGATGACTCACGGGAAACTATATCTGTGACACCAGTCTTTCCTGCTGCATGCCACATTGCTTTGTTGTACCATCACTGTCATTGCTCCCATTCTAATTTTGCACCAAAAGTCAATCACATGCATTTTCTTATCTCCAAGACTTCTCCTCACAAATTCCTGGGTTCAGATGGATTTTTTTGTTTGGAAAAAAACCCCACAAACAGTTAATTGACAACAGTTCAGTAACAGATTGACACTTGGGCTGCAAAGTACAAAGAACCTTCTTTTAGTTTTAGGATGGAAAACAATTAAAAGGTGTTTTCTTTGAATTCAACAATAGATGATAGGTTGCATCTCAACGGAACTGACTTAAATTCTAGGTGATCCATCGGTAATGCAGTAGGATTCACGACACGTTTCTTTCATTTTTAGTTCCAAATCTTTGACCTGGTACCACGTCAAAATGAGAACTTACATTTTTCCCTTAGTCCTCATGGGTGGTCCGCTACAAGAGTCAACCACAGTGACTGTTTATCCTCTTTGCCTACAAAGTGCAAATTGGTTTTGAATGTCTGCTTCATACAAAGTTGGCTAAACATGCCCTTTATAAAGTGTTCTAGGCGACAGGATGGGGTGGTGATAATCAGCTGCTGAAAGTGCAATTAATGTGAGCAACATCAAGAAATCCCAACATGTGCATTTTCTTTGAAGTCGTCTGTAGAATGCAAAAATTTGTGGCTAATAAAACTTCATTCAATTAAGACTCCAATTCCTCATAATTAACCTTCTGGTTTTTATCCGACCAGCTCAATCATTTTTAAATTGTATGGACCGTTGGATAATATTTACGGGGTCGGGTAAATCCGTTTATTCATCAGAGATTGGTGAAGCCTTTTATATGCACATATCATAAAATTCTTTTCAAATGTTCAGAGCCCCGACAAATATGCAACCAAGCATGCAGTTAATAGCTGGGCCCGGGAAATAATTAGGACAAAGCACATAAATCCTATTGCAATAGTTTGAGAAAATATTCATTGAAATAACACTGAAGTATGCCTTCTTTACTAATAAGTATTCAGGAAACAAAATCTCTGAGACATCCATGTTAATTTTTTTTGGCTGTGCGCGATTGGTGTCGCCGCCTATTGACCGAATCCAAAACGAAAAGAACACAGCTGTCTGAAACATCTTCAGTTTGGTCTGAACATTGCTCTATTTACACAATCATGTTTTCATTGTAGGGAGGCAACGAAAATCAATTCATGGCCCAGATTTTGTATTCCTTCCCTTCTTTGAATATAGTAACTTTTATTTGAGATGCTTTGGCTTCCTGGTACAAGAACATGAGGAAAGTTGTCCCACTAGATGACTTCCTACAATATTTTGCAGTGTCTTATTAAATCCCAGTTGAATAGGTTATCAATGCAAAAACTCGTGTAATTAACTTAAAGAAAAATGTAGGATCCAAATTTACCTTAGACAGAGACAGTGTTTGGTTGCATAATATTGGTAGTGCTACACACCTCTCTTGATGTGCTATCGGTATAATCACCTGCGCAAGGTGAGTGTTTAGCAGCAAAACCTAAATGTTTTAATGAATATTGAGGAGGAGACTTTCAAGGTGAAGTCGTCCCCAATCAACATTTTCCTGTATGCCTAGAGCGCGTCAGGGGAAGCTATTGTGTGGGTCTCGTTATGGTCAGATCTTAGAGAAAAAACTTTTTTAAACAAGTAAATTACATTTGGCATTCGGCCTTTCTGGCTTATATGAAGAGCAAAAGGGGCATTGGTGGTAAGATTATCCCACCCTGTCGTCTGGCAGTCGGTAACATGAGATTTCCACCTCTCATGTTCATAGCAATCGTAAATGACTATCTCTGCTGGAGTTAATAACACGTTTGTTCATTAAGTGCCACGCAGCCTCTTTCAGTGGTTCTCTTAATGAGATTTTCCCACAATATTGAGAGCAAAAACACACCAGGACACTGGTGTGCATCTCGAATTCGCACTTTTAATAAAAGTAATCGACATAAATCCATTTAGTACACGATCACTCAGTCAGATTGGCAGTTTCCGGACAGCGATTTTGAGCAAAGCCTGCGTAAAACTTTAACAATCTGAATTGCACATTCCATTCTTCTTATACCTGCCTATGACTAATAACCTCATTTCCATTTTTAATCATTATTTTTGTACTCTCGCATGACATGATTAAACAATGAATAAATCCAAACGTTTAACCAGCAGGCAAATGTACCCGATATGTTATGATCAGGACCCAGTCTCTGTCACAGTCAGTTGCCATTTGTTGCTACACTGCAGCTCTGATGCATGTGTATAAAATGTTTTTATGGGTTTTATTCTCCTGGGCAGAGAGGCAGACAGCCATTCATAGTTCTACATATCCCCACTTAATTTTTCTTTCTTTGATATTTGTCTTTACTGAACATTTTGGAAGAAAGTATCGAGGGAAATTCACCAGGATGACGTGTGCTTAGTCTGAGCACCGATGTTAAGTTCGGGACAGCTGCGGACTCCGGCTTATGAAAACACATGTGAATACACTCGTTTCCTTCCAAATATCCAATAGTGCCCCATGGATAACCAGTGTGATGTTGCAAGTTCGACAATGAGAAATCCCTGCATAGCTTAATGATTATAATCACTTTAAATTTGAATTTCTCATTGAAAGGTTATGTATTCAAAGGTCAAGCATAGCCGGCATTGTAGTCCCAGGGTCCATCATAGTAAACAGTTTAATTTTATATCCAAGACGAGCTGAGGGCCGAGGAAAGCTGGAGATTTACTTTATGAGCTACAGTTGAAAGTCAAATCAAAACCAGGAGAAGAAATCAAGTTTTTTAAAGTTCTACTAGCATCGTGAAAAAAAAAAGATATTTACAAGTATTTCACGGTAGGATGGTTGATGTAGAACAAGATTAATAGCCAAACACACCGTGATTTCCACCACTTACTGGACTGATTTGAATGTCGGTGTCCGGATATGACATACTCAATCAAATGGAAGGCAGATGAACAAGAACATATTTCAAACGTTCAGTGAAAACTGAAGTTAATCATCAGTGCCAGTGCCGCTAGTTCTAAGGTATGCAAACACACCAAACCAGTAAGAAATATACAATAAAGTTCTTTGGGTGGGTGGGGGGGGGCAATATATGGATAAAAAAAACCTGGGACAGAGGGTTGTTAGGATAATGGGAGGACCACTGCAAACCAAGAACTCAGTAATAAATATATCAATGGCGGACTGAATGAAACACGATCTATTTCACTAATTTAAATGGCCATACGGCTGTGTCGTTTGAACTCCATACTTGTATTTCTTCAGTGCATGGATAAATTTTAACAGGAGCCTTTGTCTATTATTATGAATGTATTCAAGACAATGGTTTTCTTTCAGTGAATGCAGTTCAATGGCGTGACAACGTTAAATAGGTCCTAAATAAACAATTTCTGGATAAGATCTATTCTATTCATAATCACGTTCTTATTGATGTCTCAACATACTTCGATTTGTCGGTAGATTGACTTTGTTGCAGTCCAGCTTCATAAAAGTCTCATAAAAATTAAGCTGATGGACAAATCACGTGGACTGAAGAAGTGGCCTATCGATCCTCTACTTCTCTTAAATGAAAGTGATGTAAATTTTGGATTTTTCATTTCCGCCCATCAAGGGTAAGTGACAAGTGTCTACAGTAAAGAAGATTCTGCTTTATAGGCGGGAGGACTGATTTAAACTGCTTTGGACCTTAACACGTTCACGTACAGTGGCGTATTCATTTGGGATTTTGAGGGTGCCGGGAACCCCAACAAAGTTGCCAAGCATGGACTAGGTGTGACATAACAAATGCCATAGACATTGTTGAGTAACTAAAGGGGCACTGGAAAAGAGAAGGGAAGAAATAGATAGATAGACAGACAGATAGATAGATATATAGATAGATAGACAGATAGATACATAGACATATATATATATATATATATATATATATATATATATATATATATATATATATATATATATATATAGATAGATAGATAGATAGATAGATAGATGTTTAGGCTCATCCTATTTTCATGCTTTATAAGCTTCATTCGAGGTGTTATTTTGGCAATTTTTAAAAATATAGCATGACAGCATTGGTACAGATTTTCAAATTGCCTCTCCTCTTTGCTTCCTTTGCCAGTGCGCTGGGCACTCGAAACAGTCAATCATTCGGTAACATTCAATTTGTTAATAATAATAATAACAATAATAATAATGATGATGATGATGATGATGATGATGATGATAATGATAATGATAATGATAATGATAATGATAATGATAATGATAATAATAATAATAATAATAATAATAATAATAATAATAATTATAATAATAATAATAATAATAATAATAATAATAATAATAATAATAATAATGATAAAAGATGCTTCACTCGCAAGCTTACGTGAACTGAGGTTACAATCATGAGAATTGTGCGAGCGTTTTATAGGTGATAGTGATTATGTAAAAACGGGGTCATGTGAGATTCGAGTTCTCATCCCCTTTGGTTCATAGACTATGTGAACATCATACAGATTCACTTTATTCTTTTACATTCAAGCATCTGTTACTGACATGAAGGCATCCTAGTAGAATGCTGTTTGTTCTGCCGTGTGTACTCCTGGATTGTTATTTTCCGAAGCAAAAGTATCACTGATCAACATATATGTAGCCTTATATTGCACAAATTGGCATTTTCTCTCGCGCAAACATGCATTAAAACGTCAATGTTCATATAAGGTTTCATTTAAGGACCAGCAATATATTGCCTAGGCCCTCATGCATTCGAATATTGCAGACAAGTAAAAACTTTAGTAAAATTTGAAACAAGTTTCCCTCCTCTTATTCTTTTTAAAGCAAAAGCAGGTTTGGCATTGACACCTGTTAAAACATTTGTTAGGTGTACAACTCGGATAGAGTAAAAACATTTTTTCTACATTTGGATTTATTCATATATTTCGTAAGTTTTTTAAATCCTAGTTGGCTTTTATGAAAACAAAAATATCTACGGTGGGAAACTTACAATCTAAGATTGTTTATATTTTGACTCAGCAAAGACTTTGGGTTGGCTTTTCATTCTATCCAAAGACAAAGTAGAGCTTAGACTCATCTGCAATAAAAGTATATGAATAAAACAAACAAAGGAACAACATACAATTTTGTCGGTTGTCAGTGTTTGGTTTGCTGTGTTTGATAGAACTGTTGTATCAATGAATTCTATTTTCATGAAAGTTGCAAAATGATTCTGCTAACATTGTGTCAATTACTTTCTCCAGAGTTGTGAAATGTATTGTTTAACAGTTACTGTTTGCAAGTGCTCCACCAGTGACTCCACCAGTGACTCCATTGCCTAATTGTCTGTTATTGATGTGGGCTTTCAGGGTAAAATGGTTAACCCAATTTGAGCTTTACAAGGAACATGCCACAGGGGACCCAACGGAAGGATAATGTTTGCAGAAAAGCGCATCCAGATTGTCCTTTAATTTGCCTTAAATTGTTTCAGCCCACAACGATTTTTCTTAAGTGAGAGCGATGTACAAACAGCCAGTCCTCAGATCATCTGGAAATATTCTCAACAAAATAAGTCCACATAGGAGCTGACCTTTATCTCTGATGGCACAAAATAAATCTAGATTTTCATCGTTGAAGGAACGTTCATTTACTGGAGGCCAATCGCCAATATGTGGAAAATCCCTATTTGTGATAGAATAGGAGTTTTTGTCACTGTGGGTACGATGGGCACGTTAAACGGTATTATCTGCATATTGGGTAAAATAAAAAAAAAAAGTGCTGGATTTTGATATGCCATTTATGTGAGTAAAAAAGAAGGAGGATCCAGTCTTGAGCCCTAAAGTACCCTAATTCTAATTGGCGGTCTGTGCTGTTCAAGTCAAATGTTTACGATTAAGCGCAAACGTCCTTCGGGTATTTTAAAATATGTCATTTATGTCATAGCAGTTTAGTTTATCGTTGAATATTTTATGATTTGTAGTGTCAAAAGCTTCAGATAGATCAAGAAAAATATTAAGAGGATTTTTTTAATGTAAACTGTAGTTTGTATTATAACATTTACCAGGTGTACTGCAGTTCTCGGAAGTAGCAAAACAATTCTTGAAAGTTGTTTAAAGATAACCTTCTCGAGAATATTTGGTATCAGATGGAGGTATTGATATCGGGGGGGGGGGGGGGCGATGCTTTGAAAATAGTATGCCATATTTTTGTAGGAGAATCAGTTTTATCATATTTCTGTTCTCTCCATCCACTTTGGCTGTTCCATGCACGTTTACTGTATGTTTCATCATATTGGTTGCGGACGATCCCGCACAATGTTATGTTTCTCATATAGGTTTCAGGCTTTTATGATTTTTATGTCTTGTAAAGTACTCGCAAGGCTGAAAGCCCAATAAAGCGACGAACTGCTTTACTGCTTTATGTTTCAGAGGGCCAAAAATGCATAACTGAAACTCGTTCTGATAATTTATTTTGCTGCCTCGACAGAAAGACCCATGAGAGTAAAAACATCCTCTCCGCCTTTTTCGTTTTTGCTTTGTTTCTTTTTTCATGATTACCCGACAATGCAGTAATTTAATTTTGATACCTAAGGATACGTATTTCTGCACTCATAACGGTTCCCTGAGTGTTTTTGTGACACGTGATTTATTTCAGCCACCTGTATGTACATTTGATACCCTAAGAGGAAAAATAGAGCTGATGATCAAAGAACTTTTTTGTTAGAATTCGTGATTCATTGCAAAGACTAAGGTTTCTTATTTTTGCAGGAAAAGTCATTAATAAGAGTACTAATTTTTGCAACAGAAACATGTGGGCAATATAATTTGTGGGATAAAACCGTTGGAGATTATAGTTTCAAAGCATTAATTGAAAAAAGGGTTTCCTTGTAGTTTCAATAAATGATAATGATAATAATGTATATAATTTGTGGGACAAAACCGTTGGAGATTATGGTTCCAATGAATTAATTGAAAGAAATTTTTTTGAGTAGTTTCAATGAATGAATGATAAAATAACTTTCTATTAATACCTCGTGGCCTTATCTATAAAGAATATTTGAGTATATGTGACACATTCAGTCAAGTTATCATATAAATTTATAGAAGACTTACGCATAGTGCCAAATGTTACGATTTGAGTTAACCCGTACGCTGATGTATCATAAACTGGCCTGTCCATTGCAGAGTTTTCTTGCAAAGGTCAGCCCTTACTTGCGTGTTAAATATATACACATATCCTCCCCATTACTACAGATTTTACCTTCCATTAAGCACTTACAAGCCTCTAATGACATATCATATTCAGCCGGTAAATGGCATTCCTGTTGACATATTGCATTGAACTAAAAACCGTTTTCCTGTAATTCTCTTCCCATCATCACTGTTAGCTCGTCAAGCTTAGCTTAAATAGAGGCCATGTTTAAACTTAACACAGTCAAACGTGTCCTTGTTGTTGCCATAATTTGATCCGGTTCATTATAAGATGGGGAGTACTGAACGATATCTGTTATGCTGAAATTACATGTATTTAAGTGTCTTGTGCTCTCTTATATGTTTCTTTAATGTCATACTTGATATTGTTATTCTATGTCCATTTACAATATGCACTGTTTATACCACAGTCTCAGTAAACAGCTACATTGATGTAACCAGCTACCTGCCATTCCTACTCATGCTTTAACGGTACCACTAACTGTCTAAATATATTGTGCTTTGTCATAAAACGTAAAATGAATCTTAGGCCAACTGTCATTCTTAAATGCTTGATAATCTACAACTACGTTATGTGGTGTACTTTCCCCACTAGGTGGCACTTGCGATCATGTTGGCACAGAGTCAGAGTCAGAGTCAGAGTTAGAGTCAAAAAACGTCTATATGTCAAATCAAGATACAAATTATAGATACAGTATGTAACAAAGCTGGAGCTCAACAGCGATATTATAATTTAAACAGAAAATATGCACGTCTGGATGACCCCAATTAAGAACAAAAGTCCGCTATCACTGGGGCCACCAAAAGAAAGGAGGTTATTTGAAGGCAAACAGATTATTTATATAATTTCAAAATATTAAGATATTACAAGATATTACATCAAGATTCTTGTCAAGATTATAATAAAAGCATAAAAAATTAATGATCAAGATTATTCAAGAATCATTTTTTCACGTACAAAACAGTTTGGCACGGTACATAGATCTTGATACCGGTTACTGAAATATCCTTTAATGTAATTTGATAAACCAGAGTAACTGTGTGTTTCATTTTTCTGTGTAATACAGACTGGAATGGCTCAAATTAAGGATGAGACATGATATCTTAAACATTTTTCACAGGTAATGTTGACGGGCCTGGGAAGCGGAACAGTATCGTGGCCTCTTGTAAAATATGCACGAGTCTGCACGGGAACAGCATAAATATTGTGAACGTTTTGTGGTAATTCACCTGTAACATATTTATAATAAACCTTTAATGATCTCACGTGAAACACTTCACTTATTTTCAAGATATTCAGTTTATAAAGAGTGGATCTGTGTGTGCATTAAACTTTTCTGAACACACAAGACGCACAGGTTTTTTTTCTCTAAAAGGAAAATCCGTTCACACGAGAAAGCCCCAGGCAAGAATACAATCATTGACATATGAATAAACGTGGCAGTTGTAAATTTATCAGAGCACTAACTGGAATTTATTTATTATTTTTTAAGTCTTTTAAACATACCAATGACCCTTAGATAATTTATTAGCTACTTTGTTGACATGAACGTTCAAATTTGATTTAATTCATAATTTTCACAATGTGATCAAAATTTTTCTGCTTAAAGTTAAAAGCATGTTCAACGTTATCATTTATTTAGGAGAACAATAATGGTTTATTTGATACATCAATTTTTGCTGACAGCTTAGGTCTGAAACTTGCAAAAATGTATTTAAATGATCAGCAATTGTTTCCTTATTTGTTACTTTTGTGTTATGAATAATGAAAAAAGACGGAAATACTTTCTCGTCTTTACTCATATTCAGAACAGTCCTAATGGTATCCCAGGTTTTGTTAGTGTTACTTTTGAATTTTTGAAATTCTGACTGGTAATATTGTAGCTTTAATCGACGAATATTTCTACGTAGTATAGTATTGTATGTTTTAAGGTTCTGCTTTATGATACAGAATTTGGGATTGTTTTGCCGAGTATTTCTTGTTTGTTTGTATAATTTATCACGATATTTAATGAATTTTAAAATGCTGGCAGTGATCTAAAGAGTAAATTTATGTTTATGCTTGTGGAATTTTATAGTCGTTTTGGTAAGTATGTTTCTTCACCGGTAAGTACAGTATTTTCCAAAATTTCCAAACTTTTATTTGGATCTGAGCTCAGTTCTTGGTCTAAATTTTGCAAAATATTTTTTTAAACGTCAGGTCTGTATAAAATGTTTGCAAAGAATTTTGATTATTTGTTTCCACCTGCACCTTTTTTATGGGGGGGGGGGCATTCCGTTTAATATGAGTGTTAACACAAGTGAAAGAGGGTAGGTGATCCGACTTGTCTGTCACAATCATTCCTGATGTGCTAGAGTTCCTACAGTGTGATAAGTTACAAAATGTATGATCGATTAATGTAGCTATTCTCTCAGTAATCCTCGTTGGCAAAATTACTTTAGGGTTTGAAACCATTACAAATCATATCTAATTATTCAGCATACGTTTGTCTGGTGTTCAATTTCAACTGATCAATATTAAAATCTCCAGCAATAATCTTTTCTGGTGTTTCATTAGAAAACATTTCAACTATTGGTGTGAAGTCATTCAAAAATAAATCCATGTCTTTATTAGCATATCGTGGTGTTCCAATCCATTTCCAAATACATCAATAAACAAGCCTTCCCAATTTTTGTACGGAGTGTAACTATTTCATAAAGTAAATTCAAAGTTATCATGGACATAAACGTGTAGTCCACTGTGAGAACTACATGTGGCTGCAAGAGGTACTGCTGTATAATAATGTAAATTGAATTGCGAAAGGTTGTTAAATTTTGATCGATCCACGTTTATCTGCCTCCTTTACCTCATTCCCAACTGTGTGTTCGCATTTCATACCCCGCGTAGAAATCATGTCTGATTTCTATCTACGATGTATTTTTTGCTATACCGATATCATGCAAACGCCCGTGTATATATATTTGCAGTACTCATTATAAGGATGCCCAGTAAACGGTATTCTATGCAGTGTCTTTGGCTTAGGGTACAGAAATAACTTTATACTGTTCTTGCTAGAGGAAATGTTTTTTAATTATTGTATTTTGTGCTCATATCACTTTTCACTGCATCCTTACAACAGGATAATGGGTCACATAGCATTATGTATTATTAAACTTCTTAATTATAAGATATCAACGGAAAGATTTTATTTTGTGGCTGTGAAAATTCTACAAAATATTATTTTAAGTGCGCATGTTGCTGTATTCTAATGGTACTCACTCATAACGATATCTCATAAAATTATCTCATCTAAATATACCCAGTCTCTCGCAGGACAAAGTACGGTACATTCAAACTTCTTTGGGACACTTTTATGCTATAGTCTCTTTAGTGGAAACTTTTTGTCAACTCGTCATAGAGATGACAATTATACCTTACATGAATTTCAATGTGCGACTAGACAGGGTCGGTGTTATGGGAGGTAGAGTTTCAGTATGTGTCTCACGTACCCTGCATGTTGAAAGACGCACGGACCTGGAAATTCCAGGTTTCGAAACTTAAGTGGGTCAAGGTTCGTTTGCAAAATTATACATTTTTACCTGGGGTTGTATACAGACCACCACGTTCGTCAGGGTCCATTTTGGACTGATCTGCAGGATCTAGGGTAGGAATCTTAATGTCTGTTTTGCACTTACAATTTTCTGGCCCTACATGTACCTGATCCACGGAAGATAACCGAACAAACTTCTTCCTGCCTGGATCAAATTCTTACCAATATACCTATTTTTTCACGACACAACGGTTCTCCCTCCTGTTGCTGACAATGATCATTATACAGTTGCGGCCTATTTACTGTTTATGCATAAGAAAAATATCTTTATTAAAAGATTTATTTGTCTTTAACCTAAAGCAAGTAATGGCGAATTTAGGGATACACCAGATGCCATCAAATGGGACCTCTGCTTCGATGCGGACGACATTGATGAAATGTGTCATTTATTGGCCAGCACTGGGCGAGGTATACTAAATTGAAGCATACCTGTAAGGCAGATTGATGCACCGGGGTACACGTGTAATCTTCGTTCAAAAATTCATGAGGAAAGAATCCACCAAAATGCACAAAATTGCAAAAGTACGAATGACACGTATCTCTGGCGCTATTTTCGACCACTACGTAGTGCTTACATCAAAGACTTGAGAGATGATGATGACCTGGCATTATTTTTATCATATAATAATAATCAAAGACTAAAGTGATATTTTACATTGGAAACAAGAAAGCCAACGTATCACATGCAGGGATAAATGTAGGCCACAAACAGTTGAACCATGATATGCATAAAATTGGTATAATAGGCTCGCCTACTTGTGCATGTGGCACACAGGTAGAAAATCCCTTTCACGTCTTCTCCTGTGTGGTAAATACATGGATGAGCAGGACATTGTACACCGAATATTATATCTATGGCTCCTTTCACCCAACAAATATTAATGTTTGGAAGTCCAAGCCGCCCAAGAAACAGAAAAATATCGAACTATTTTTGAAAGTATCTAGATGTATATTTTTGATACCGACAGTGAGGCACACACGGGCTCCACTCAGACCCATGCACAGGCTGTGTTTGTGATATGTAGAATTCCACATGGCCGTGTCATGGGGAATGGATTTTGACAGCATGAGTTCTAAAACCGTTCACTGCAAGCCTTTGGCGAGCAGTGAACGGTTTTGTGTCGTTGCAAGTTTATGACAACATTGTCATGAGTCGCCATGTTGATAAAACAGCGTCTTTATTTATTTCTGGTTTGAGCAATACAATTTTCTTTGTTAGTAAGCTGATCGACAGTGTAATGATGACCTGCCATTGAGTTTGCTGTTAACGTGAAGTGTCATTTTGATGTAAAAGACGGGAATTAAAATTGACTGAAAGTGAAATACACCTCTTTAGAATTTTAGTCGTGAAAAACATATACAGAGTCAGAGATGTACCTCTGAAGAAAGGAAATGAGCATAAGAAGTGTGCATGGAATATGAAGTCAACAAAATTACTGTAGGAAAGACAAAACCATAATTTTGATTGGAACATTCGTTTTAAATAGATGAAAGTTCGATAGGAGACACTACCAGGCAAATTAAAATGACATTTGATCAAAGCGCAGTGCAGGCGTGATGTTTTTAAAACCATATTGTAAAATTATATGCTAGAGAAAAAATACAGAAGGAGACGAAATAAGTATAACTTTCAAAGGAAGATAGTCAAGGATAATGTGTTGTTGTGTCCATGACTAAAAACATGTTTATTTCCTGTATTTATCTGGTTTAAAGTTGGCAATTTTCAGTCGTTTGTAAAGATCACCGATGTACCAGTATCTGCATCAAGTTTTGCTATGGTAGATCTATTACTGGTCGCAGTGTGTGAGTGTGTGTCACAGATCGTCATTTGGTAAGGCTTTGGCGAACCCGCATGACTTCAGTTTCGTGTGACAGATATTGGTGCTGCGCCAATTCCATCAAGTCTCACATTATCGGCCTTCAATTCCTTTTCTGCCATCTATTTTGCTGATTTTTTTGTCTAGTGCTGTATCAGGTGTAACATGAAATAATTTCTTAAATCATATTCTCAGTTTTTATACCTCTTTATTGTCAGTAACATTAAAGTTATGTAGACGTGCAGATGTTATCACATCGTGTTTAGTTGCAAAATTTTCTTTCAACGTTCATATGTTTGATCTTCTCCCTGTCTATATCACTGTCTGAGATATATGTGCTCTTGTTTGCTCTTTAGGCTTAATTTTCTCATCTGCATACCCCTTGATGGATGATGTTAACATTGAGAACAAAACCTTATACAAAGCGTTTGCAACTGCTGGTTGAGATAAGACTTTTAACAGTGCCGAAGAGACCGAACTCTAAAGATCCTCCTCTATGTCTCATCCTCTGTGACTTTCCCTCTTTTGTCTTTCCTTCACTTTAAAGTCTATCGTAGATTCTCCTGATAATTTTCTCCCGACGTGTCTTCATAAATAGCTCTTTGATCACTGTCGTAACAAAAGCCACGTGTCATTTTCTGATGTACCGTTACTTGAAGATAAGAATGACGCAAAACTTGTGTGATTTGTCAAATTCATATTCGACATGGAAGTTACATGTCATTGTTTACACTGTGGTTTAACTGCAGCTGTTGTAAAGAAGGCGCTCGAACAATCTGCACTTCAGCAAACACCGACGGGAAAAAGCGTCAAACTGATGAAAACCATATACAAATGGTCTTGGCACCTTATTTTTCCATTCCACACATCACCGTTTAAGCAAGATTAGACTTAAGAGTCACCAGAAGGGTCCCTATGTGGTTTACATATGGCCCAATCGTTTCAGAGAAGATTTAACACTGACACATCCAGTTAATATCCCAATTAAGTTTGAAGAGGTTCTGGACGGCGGTTTTTTTTATGTCATCACAAGAAGGAAGACTTTGTGTCATTAAAAAGCTCAAACCAAGCTGCTTTATTCAATAACTACTTGAAACGCTGAGCTGAGTTCTACAGGAACTATAACTGACAACAGCAGCAGAAGTTGCAACCTATATCCTTGGGATTTGTTTAACTAGTACAAGAAAAATGAATCAAGCGTCCTTTTTGTACACTGTCACTGACATGTTATTGTATTTCTGTCTTTTTGCCCAGGACCACTTCCTTGTAGTCAACACCCTATTCCGCAGTCTAAACCTTTTATTGTGCAAAATAAACACGTTCTTTAGCAGAATTTTGACATAGGCTGTATTAGCCGGAATAAATTAAAGGGTCTTCATGTAACAACAGCATACGTAATTTCCCACCATACATCCACACTATGCATCTCAAGTCGCAACAGGCATGTCGATTGTCCTCAACTCACTAGTTTACATCAAAGTAAACAAAATCAGTTGCACTCTTTCACCACCACGTTTTCTATGAGGCAACAGCTTTCTTCGGTTCCTTTTTTATACATTACATCGAAAGTGCACATGGTAAAGCTAATGACGCGGACCATCCTAATGATCTGTACAACTTGACGCACGCTGGTACTTGAATTAAAGGACTGTTTGCAGGGATTATGCACTTTTTATCGTTATGCCAATTTAGAGCCCATTAACTGTTGTCGAAATTGCTATAGAAAAGGGTGCAATTATTTGAAAAAGAATTCAAAGTCGAGAAATTAGGACATGACATTAAAAAACCCAGCGAATAAGCTATAAGTAACTTGACCCTCAGGGCACAGAGCCGACTTTAAACATGATAGAAACTAGGATAGCAACTGATAGTATCCAAAGACAGCAATTTGAATGACATATCAATGCACTGTCACTGTTACTGATCAGGATTCAGACATAAAAAAAAAATCGTAATACATCAGCGCATATATAACCCTTGAAATTCTTATTTCAAAACTGATTCAACACATTCACACGACATACGTTTTGGTGGCAAGTGTGCAAGGAAAGCTGTTGACTCGGACAACTTACTTTCCATGGAACTAACGAATTTAGACAAGGCATACTTGGACTTTGCGTGAGGAATTTAAAGGGTTGAATGGTTTTGATAATTCAGAACACTGTGTCTATTGTATTTGGACTTAAAGGGTATAAATCTGTATCATCAATGAAATAGCAGGTAATATCTTTATGAGGACGCCTAGAACTTTTAAAGTAATCCGACATCATTATTATTGTGACGTAAAGAGCTGAGAAATATTTTCTAAGTTCAAAGATATTTTGCTTAACAACATATTTTCAGTGGTTTCCTTGCTTTGCCCCCCCCCCCGCCCGAAAAAAACCCTAATGAGGGTAAACAGACAAGTCCTGAATTTCCTTTCAATTTCGGTGGATGCCGTATTACTCGGTGTCATATTTTGATCAGAGGTTTTTCATTTTTTTGCATAAAAACTGTTCCATAAAGGAAGCAACCTTTCAATGTGGCTGTGAAGAAATAAGTTCGTGGCTCTTAATCGCCTATTATTTATATGAGCACAATCTGCACGATGGACTTGTCCACTGCATCCTATCACATTTATGCACAATATGATTGTATGAATTTGTCGTTCACTGCCGAAAGCTGCTGGACCTCTGGTTACGAGAAAAATGTATTGCTAGCTATGCACTGTATAAAAAATTCGGTATTACACATGATAATAGCTTTTATTAGCGATAACGTGTCGTACCCAGATATTTTTCTCAAGGTAGGCATTTTCCATTTGTCCAGTTAATACAGGCGTATTGCGTGTGATTTTTTTCCCATCAGGACGTGGCTCGCGCACAGCGTCTGCTTTTGGTAAATCTGCAAAGCAAGTGTTATAACATCTTCTCACCTTGAATTCAAGGTACTGCCAGCTTATAAACGCTGTAATATACAGTATAATGGTGAATGCTACATGCGAAACACAACGGTACAGTCTAGAATAAACTAACACCGGTAATCTTATTTCTCCGAAATAGGTGAATATAATCTATGATGTGACGATGTCATCTCTTAAAGGAGGGAGACTAATTCAAAGAAACACTTACCACGGGTTGAATCCATATTCAGGAAAGGCTGTATACAAATTGGATAATGTTTCAAAGATAATTTAGGCATAATTGAAATAAGATTTATACACTATATTTATGTAAGAGTCATCACCCAAATTATGGTTTATTGTGCATAATTTGGAGCGTCATATCTTGTGCTAAGACCGTTTTCGGGCGCCACCGAGCGGTCAGTGCTAAAATCATCGACAGCGCTGTATCGGCGTGATGTAGTGTTAATATTTCCAGATAAAATATAAATATACGGTACTTCTTCTGTCACGAGTTAAGGGAAATATCAAACGTGATAGTAAATTCGGGAAAAGAAAAAAAGACCCCCCATTGAAACAATACATAAAATAAATAAACAGAAAAAAGATGATGCAAATTGCTTAAATGTTAAGAAAATGAAGACATGTTCCGTACCATAATCTCAGAAGTTGTGGATAACACTGCAGTTTATACACTGTTTGTGGTCTATCTATCTGACCTGTCTATAAAGATGCATTTTTCACATGTTTCAGATACGAAAACTACTAAAATAATATTTTCATTCTATTTTCCCAGCATTTTGCAACTTAATTTCTCGGGACCATATGTGTGATATTACTGCTCTCGGAGTTGTAGGTTTAACTTTTTCTCTATTGTCTGACCAAAGCCATCTTTATACCGGATGGCATTTTTTTCATCTATGTGTTTACCTTTCTTGGTAATGGTTACAATTTGACATCGATGTGTGTATTGGTTTTGATCAGTTTGAAAAGATACCTTGAGAGATGGCTTGGCATTTGCACTGTCAAGGTAAACCCGGCTTGGCCATGTTTGGCTCTCGGGAAAAATTATAAATGTAAACCGGAACAGTTATTTATCTCAAAAAGTCAAATGCCGCACACCAGTAAGCCCACTGTATTCTTGTCACGCTGTTGTAAACTGATATTTTGATATTAGGTATTGGGAGGTGTGGACGTTTAACCTTTTACGTTTTCAGAAACAGAGCAACCCCCCCCCCCAAAAAAACCCCCCAACTTTTACGTTTTAAGAAACACACAAAAACAAAAAACAACAACAACAACAAAAAAAAATCAGATGACCATTTTGTTGTTTGGTCAGATAGCTTATTGTCCCAGCATTCTGACTTCAAAATATCATTTGGAAATGTTCTTTTGTCATGTAAAATGACACATCACCATCCAAAATATTGGCATGAAATACAAAACTGGATATCTACGTGCACAATGAGACCAATATCAATTATTTTACAAGAGTCTGCCCACACAAACGCATGTGGTTGAGGCATAAAAAGATGACTCCAGTCCCTCCAGGGCATATTTCATATTTTATTCAGTCTGCAATTTTGACATCTGTACATATTGATCCTTGTTTATACCAACAGGACTCAGAATCCTTTTATTCGACATAACTATACAATGAAATTTAATTGGTAGCTGTGATATCTATTGAAAGAAAATGATTGGTACAGCTCTATATTGATTACAAAATCATGCAAGAAGTCAAGATAACATCCACTACAGATTTGAAATCCGCTTCCATGGGGGCTACTTATAGAGAAATGACTAGATAATTTAGACCATGGTTGATACACAAAGCATTAGACTACTTAAAGCATACCGATACTAAGCAGAAGAAAGATAGACAAACCTGGTACATAAAAGTAGCTATTACAAATATAATATGGAATTAAGTTTTAACAGTTATGTGGTATCTTTCCTGGGGATATTGATGGCACCTATGCAATGTTTTGGTACCAGTCAATCGAGAGATTTACGTTTCAGGAAGAATGCTTGTGTAAACCTGGGTTATGAGAAGTTGTCGAATCGTCACTGTGGGCCATATAATTTTACGACACTTTGCTTGTTTTGAGGCGACATTTGCTACTTACATGACAACAAAGTTGGGGCATCATGGACAAAATTTGCAAAAAGGTTTTCAAGAAGGGGAATGTAAGGCTTGCGTACAGTGTGGGTCATTATAGACCGATCAGCGATATATTATATGTCTCAGGGTCATACATATCTTATATAATAGGATAACTTTGAATTTTTCGGACGCACCGGTGGCTGACCCGAGCCTCTGGTGACCCCGTTGTAAAGGGATTATATAATTAAGATATTACAATTTTTTCTTTCCATGAACAGGAAGGCCGACGGGCCCCAACAACAGAAAGTGAATCTTGGGGATGTTAAAGGACAAGAGCTCTCTCTCTCTCTCTCTCTCTCTCTCTCTCTCTCTCTCTCTCTCTCTCTCTCTCTCTCTCTCTCACACACACACACAACAATGTTGGTGTTAGCAAGATACTTAGTCCTACTATATGTCACCACGTTGCAACAGGAAAATTATCGGGAACAAAGGCTCGCCGTGCGATATAAGATATAACATAAACCACAAGAAGTGGAAAAGCAGACGCAAATACAACATAATTCTATGAGAGTTATGATTTGATGTCCATCTTGTATCATATACAACCTGCCAGGCTTGTGGCATAGAAACAGGGATGCCGCAAAGTTATAAGTTAAAAACTGTGCATAAAACTCCTTATTTTATAGAAATAACGCTTGTTACCCTCAAAATAGAGGTGAAGATCACTCAGCTGCAATGCTACACACGGTTTATATATGACAAGGTGCATATTTGATGCAGATACACCAAATCTTTATCCAGATACACGTCGTTTCCATTTCATGTATTTAACCCCGAGACCTCGAAAATAGTGAGGCCATCAAGCTTCAGTCGAAAATGAAGTATATCTGCGGTATATCATCTAACCAAATTTCATCAACATCCGTCAAACGTGTCATGAAATATCGTGCGGAAATAAATTTACTGAGCAATTGTTCTTGATAAGAAGGCTTTGCTGGGCCCTTGAAAAAGTACACGTAAAGTTGTATAAGAATTTAAAAGGTCCACTTAATTTTAGAAGAGTATAACCGGCGCAAAGTAAAACTGCATAACTACAATAATATTCTTACAAATAACATCAAACAAGAAATCTTATTATACCTACTGCTTCTCCAGCTGCAAAGGTTACATAAAAGATATATGGAAACAGTGAAGGAAATATTAAACATAACAAAAAAACCCCAAAAAACCCACCCCCACAAAAAACAAAAAACAAAAAACACCCCCCCAAAAATACAAAAAAAAAAAAAAAAAAAAAAAAAAAAAAAAAGAAATATTCTCATTGCCTTTAAAATATTTTAACAACAATTGTAACAGGCCTTAAACTTGCTGCACAGGTAAACCTCTCAGAAATGATGGGATCCCATATTACCTGCTGAATTCATGTGAATACAATCTTTTCTTTCAACCTATCGCAAAAGGACTGTGTAATTAAGCTACTCAACTGCTCACAACCAAAAACAAGTTGTGGTGATGATGGGATTTCTGTCAGATCAATGAGAGTTACAGAAAATGAAATGAGTGAGGCTTCAACACTCATTTTTAATCAATGAATTGCTGCTGTTTTTTTCCTGACGAGGTCAGAATAGCTAAAGTCATTCCCCTCTTAAAAAGGACAATGTAGGCCTGTTTGATATTATAGACAAATTTCCCTATTAACAAGTTTTTTTTTTCCAAAATATTTGAAAGCATTATGATTAATCCATAAAATAAATACTTCGAAAATCATCATCTTTATTTCAACCATCAATATTGATTTCGTGGCTTACATTCAACAGAGCTTGCTTGCATTGAACTTAATGATAGGTTATTTGATAGTATGGATTTCTATTAGCATTTTTATGGATCTTCGTAAAGACTTTGACACTTTAGACCATCACATTTAACATAAAACTAAAATACAATAGTGTGAATGATATGGCATTAGAACTTTTGAAGAATTACCTAACCAACTGTCAGCAATATATAGAAATAAATGATAGTTAATCAATACTTTTAAAACTTTCCATTGGAGTTAAAAAAATTTCAATGCTGAATCCATTGTTATTCATAATTTATATTAATCATCTATCTGCAGTGTCCAAACTTTTCCAACCTATATTGTATGCTGATGCAGCCAATTTTATTCACACCGGGTTCTAGTGGAGTCCAACATCACACAATAAGCATGATTAAACATAAATAATTAACCATGCAAAATATGTAAATGGCTGAAATTAAATAAATTGTCCCTAAATAAAAAGAAAACCAAATTTACAATCTTTTATAATGCGTAAAAGGACGTAACAATTGACTGCGTACTTGATTTTAATTTCCTTTGTATACAAATTGATAAACACACAAACTTGAATAGTCACATTGAGTACATTTTATCACATATATCTATTGAGACCACTGATTTTATGCATTAAGTAAAAGAATACTTACCAGATAATATCCTGCAGAAAATCCATGACTGATACATACTTCCCCACCTTAATTATGGGGTTCCATGTAAGGGTCATAAAATTACTAGATTTGCATCGCTGCAAAAGAATGCACAAGAATCATGAGCTGTACTTAGTTTAATGCACGTACTGATTTTTAAAACTCTAAATTTACTGAATATCAGTGTTATTTTCCCATCAGTATATCAACATTCGAAATTCTACTTTTAGTTAATGAATTTTCAATTTCCTGAAGATTTTAAAAGCTTCAAAATAAAGCCCGCTTTTGAAGTTCACAATCATAAGGTAAGAATAAAAACGTGCAATTTAAAGAAATAACAAGTTTTGTTTGAACAGGAAACTGTTTGAGACATGAAATTATTAAAACATTGAACACAACCCCAGATTTCACTGATAATAATGCCTGTACTCACTGTAGCAATGGTTTTATTTCCCACTTTTGAGTCGGGTGCCCTGCCTCCCTCTCTTGAGAGACAAGTAGAACTTGAGCTCCAAGAGAAACAGTGCTTATGGTCAGAGACTTCCAATGCCACTGAGTGCAAGAAGATTGTGAGGGCAGAGCAATTGTTGCTTCTGACTTAAGTCAGCACTCACTTGGCCCCAAGGCTTGGGAATTCCCTGAAGTCCTTCAGGACCCCTCCTGCCAGCAGAATTTTTAGTCAGCAGCAGCTGTGGCCCCTGAGCCAAGCCTCCCAGAGACCCAGCAGGCACCATCTGGTCAGCAGACTTCTGAGTTTGCAACCACTGTGTCCCCTGCTACAGGTCTGTTGGAAGCCTCCCTCTCCAGCCCCATGGTATTTGAGGCTTTGACAACTTCTGCAGAAGTCGTTGCTCCCCTTATGCCTGGAGTGGTGACAGAGCCCCTGCTGTCACAATTGGCTGCCCTATTGCCATCGAACAATGCATTGTTCAAGGGAATTTGGGTCTCACCACTCCCGATATGAAACTTGTATATCCAGACCCCAACACCAAGGAGGAGGATTAGCTTCTGTTTTTGAATGCGTCTATCAGCATATTGCAGCCAAGGTCGAGCCATCAACTGTCACATCTCAGTGGCTCTGAGCGGCTGAGCTCATTTGTGATTGTGGCACATGTGGAGCAGCTTACAACACCCATGGACATCACTCCAGCTCTGCCACAGGGGTTTGAACACATCAAAGCCCTCATTCAGAGTCTAGTGGGTTACCATGCTGTGGTCCCGTCAGAGGAGGAGAGGTGCAGGGCTGTTGCATTGTCTTTCCCAGGCTTGTCTCTGAGAGACAAATGTCATAAGACCCCTATCCCTTTCTCACTTTTTTTGTTTTTCAACCAGCTCACAGCCAAGACCAGCAGCACAGAGGTTCCTGCAAAGCTGCCAAAATCTAGCTACCTGAGGCAAGGGTGACTCCATAAGCCAGATGTACAAGGGTGATAGTATTCTGTGCGGGAACAGATCTTTTGTTCCCATCCACTGCTATTGGATTTGAATTGGGAGAAGTTTGATGCTCAGCAGCCAAAGTCCATCACTACATTTGCCGAGGCCTTCAAGCTACCGGAAGGGAAACTGCCCTTACAGGGTCATACTCCAATATCTTGTTGGCCACAGTGATGTTTCTCCTGGATGACCTCAAGGGCTATGTGCACATCACAGAGGCTGTATGGGATTTGCTAGAGCAAGCATCACTACTTGCAACTTTGTTGTCATGGGCAGTTGATCACCATCCACAATTCGCCTGCACATTGGTGGAGGCTAACCTTCATTTGTTGCTGAGCGATGCCTACCTCCAGGGTCAGAAGTTGCCTGAACCAATATATCGCAGAGTCCATATGGTGCCACTCTTCTTTGGAACATAGGTGAGATGGCATAAGTGGATCGCCGGGTGCAGGACCTTTGGGCCCCACCTTCCGATTAGACCCACACCAAGAGATTGACTGACTCTGTTCAATCACTTTCTATCTTGCACACCCAGCCCCAAAGCTTGGTTTTCAGACCCTGCTTACTTGCCCTTTGGCTCATACATTTTCAGGGACATGGCGTTCTAGGAAGAGTGGCCAGTGATCTAAGAAGGGAAAGCACTTCAGCAAAGCCAAGAAGTGGGCCAGGCCTCAGGGCCACTGACCATAGCAGGCTGAATCGCCTTCTCTCAGGATCCGCTTCCATGATGCTTTCAGACTGTGTGCCAGGTCAGCAGCTGCCTCTCTGCTGTTTGTGAGCAATAGAAGTTTATGACAAATGATTTAGTTTGTCCTAGATATCCTGAGACATGGCTACTTGCTCCTTTTTAACAAAGACAGAGGCCTCCATTAAGACACAAACCCAAATTGTATGCACAATCTACAGCAGAACCCAAAGTATCAGCATTCCTAGAGGTGGTCCACAGGCTTTGGAGCAAGTGCACCATGGAGCCAGTGGAGAGTTACAATTCTCCCAGCTTCTACAACCTCCTAATCTTCCTTGTCCCCAAGTGGGATGGAGGATAGCACCCCATGCTAGACCTGTCAATGCTGAACACCTTTCTGGGAGTCCTGTTTTTCCAGTTGGGGGCAGAAGCCCTGCTGCGCAGGGAGTGGATGACTTCCCTGAATCTCAAAAATGTATTTTTCAACATGCCAATTGAAGAGACTTCTAAGATGTATCTGCAGTTTGCATTCTCAGGCCATTCACCAGTTCCGGGCACTTCCATTTGGCCTTGCCAAGGCACCAATGGTGTTCACATGGTCCATGCAGACAGTTGCTGGTAACCTTTACCAGTCTGCCATTCAGATTCATGTGCACCTGTACAATTGGCTTGTCTGAGCTCTTGAGGCCTGATTGTTAACCAAAGAAGGTCCAGTCTCTGGATGGAGCAGACTTTTGTCTTTTTCCACATTCACTGGGCCTGGTTGCCTACATCTGTCACCCCTTGGACAACAGATGGGAGTTCTTTCTTTGCATTGCACCACATAAACTGGTAGGAACTGGAGGAAATTACCTTTGGCACTCCTTCACTTCCAGGATCTAGGGCAGCACAAACATGTCTTAATAAAGTGTGGCAACAGTACCATGATGCTCCCTCAACAGGCAATGTGGATCATGCTTCCACATGCTGATGGAGTTACCCTGATGCATCACTCGATACTGTCCAAACACAATGTCTGAGTGCACCTGAGGCATGTACCAGGCATCAAAATGTCCTGGATGACAAATTTGTCAATTGAAAATAATCTTCACTTTCGCATTATATGCTCACAAACGCAAACACCCATGCAGACCAGGTACAACAGCGTTCTGACTGCATGTGCTTCCTTCAGGGCTCCATACAAAAATGTGGAATTTATTTTTCAAATACATATTTAACAGAACCATTTTGTCAAAAGCTACCTCACGTTTCCAAATATCTGGATCCAGTGTGCAGTTACATGACAAAAACCTTATTCAAAATTTTGCCGTCCATACGATTGACAAGAGGTCTCTCAGACATTTTAAAAACCTGATTAAACATGGTATCTACAGGTAATCATATGTGTCTCCGTTTTATATTTCCAGTTGGGCCTGATATAAGATAAGGGTTACCAATACAGAAAAATACACGACAAAAACAAAACGAAAAAGACCCCCCAAAAATAAAAATAAATAAAATAAAAAAGGAACCCCGTGACCCATTAACCCATTATACAGGTGCTTGAATCTTGTTAGCCTCATATCTATCTATCTATCTATCTATCTATCTATCTATCTATCTATCTATCTATCTATCTATCTATCTATCTATCTATGTATGTATGTATGTATGTATGTATGTATCTATCTATCTATCTTCTATCTATCTATATGGGACTCAACACAAATGTGTACTAGTGTGTAGCTATGTGTAGTTGTTGTATAAGCAGACATGTGAGTATTTAATTTTGGTGTGTATATATGGAATTTCAGCTTCCATCACCGACATGCCTTTGTTTTAAACATATTTTATTCAAAACACAGTTGGCCAACAGGTTCACCAGGCATTAATAGGACTCTTGTACATATAGGAGAACACAACATTCCTTTTAGCAATAGCATTCCCGTTGGAGTGGCACAGAATTGCTTGGCTGGTCTTATTCTGTGCTTGGGCCAGCTGGTCTTTTCACCTGCTGAACACCAGGTGTTCTATTTTGGCGTGTTTGGTCTTACTAATTTTCCCCAAATCTGAAGGGCCAGGGGGAATGCCTTAACCTGCCTTGCCAACTTTCTTCTCCTCTCACCAGTCCTGTAGTTTAGTTAGACCTGGTAAGGCATTTTTGTCTGGAGGAAAGTGGTTTTAAGATATTTTGTGGCCTTCCTATGTACACATGTAACAAAACTTTCGAAAATCGAATGTTGTGCATAATTTCATTCCTTTTGTACCTAATTTGGTTTTCACATACACTTAATTGAATTTCCAACACATGTTTTGCAACTTTCAATAAATTGAAGCTGACCTTCCAATAGCTTAACTACCTGAAATCAAAATAATTTTCAAATAGAAATTTTAGAGTGTAACTCCTGTATCTTCTGCAGGGATTTATGCCTGGTTTCGCTTTGTTCAGGGAATCAGTCTCCAGTTTACACTTTCTGTTACGCTGCAGTTTCTGTCCATTATCTTGGTTGTATCTAATGACAATGGGTCATATATTTGGTCAAAACTATGTATAACCATTGAGTTCTATGGATCACGATCTAGACATATGGAAAAAGATGCACATTTTTATAACTCATTTCTTTTCGTGTTCTTTCATGTTTTTCCTTAAGTAGAAAATGAATCTCCTTTTACAGATTTTTCTGTTTTTCATATGGTGGTCTGGAGTGAAGGTAAAAATCAAATGTTGTGGGAGTCATGACCGAAGTCATATGGTTACCTTAAATTAAATTAACCTATGAAAAATATATTTATTACGCATAAGTACTCTTATTTTGCACGAGTGTACACGAAAGTAGTTTCACCTAACAGCAAATTCTGTTTGTCAACTTTATAAATTTGCACGTGACCTGTATGAGGTCAAGGTCAGGATAATTTGGCTACATTTTACCTGATGGCTGGTTAAGTTTATAACCTCACGACTGTGAAATGAACGTGGCACTCTTTCTGGTGAAATCATGTTAGGATCCACAGATATGCTACCTACCACATGCAATATAGGACTTGTTCGGGACACATTGACAATAACATCATAACTCACCTATGGACTCTGCACATGTTACGTTTCATTATTTTTAGTTGCAGTTAGATATCGCTGTTGTCATCGTGAAATATTGATTCCAAACAAATACTATTGCCCCCTGGAGAGTTTCCAATAAATGCAGGGGCAATTTTGGATATTCTGGTTCTGATCATGCCCTGGTTCATTGGCTTTTCATGCCCGTGATGTAATGTAGACAAACACTTGTCCTTCGCGGCAGCTGGGCTATTTGCTCTGAAATTTAAGGGCAAGCATCGGTGCCTATCAAAGTTGCTGTAATATCAAAATTGGTTGCTCCTGACTTAGTGTGGTTATCTTGAAACTTGCTATTTTGCACGACACAAAATGAGCCTGCTTGAGTCTTTAAAGTCTAGAAAATTGGCTGGATAATTTGCAACAGGGAAGATGATAAGCTCTTCCATTGCTGTGATCTGCATTTTATTGAACAGTGTCTTTCAATTTGTGTCTAAAAAAATCCATATTAGAAAAATGATCGAGACAGGAATCTGGAATCCACTTTTTGTGCCATGAGAAGAACCAAGCAAGACGCAGTTAGACATTCATGGAGGTGGGTGCAACTTAACTCCTGAATATAACAGACAAGAGCAAGGCCTGCGGAAGCCATTGCACAAACAATTGAGATTCCATCAGACATTTATAATTTGGAGTTGTCTCTTAACATGATCAGATGATGTGGATACAGCATAGGTACGTAGGAAATGCTTGTGCCTAGACCGCTTTCATATTGATCATTTCATACAAGTTCTAGATACAACTCTAAAAGGTATATATGCTATAGTTTGGCTAAATACCAGGTACAAGATAAATTAATTCTTTACAGTCACATTCATGGAGACAACTGAGTTGTAATATAAAATGTAGATTTTGGCTTTGTGCCTGATAAAAACTAAAACATCTGTTCCTAATGATCAGCCTTGGAATAGCTGATGGCAATCCCACTAAATGGAAGAGGGACAGGGAGAATATTAATATAAATGATAAAGACACAGAAAAAATGTCAGCCAGCCATCAGGGCACGCTCAAGTGTTCAGGTATGCCACAGCCTTTATCTTCTTTAGTCCAGTCCTCTTCCATTGCAGAAGATGCTCCTTTACAATCTTTCTCTTGCTAATGGGCAAAATACCCATGTATTCAGCTGTATTAATTGTGGTAGATTATGGCTTCATTCCTACTTTTTTCAGAGTCAGGCCCACCAACTTTTATACCATAGTCACCAACCTTCCAAGGAAGGAAAATGCTGTGGGACACTGACTGGACAGGATTCATTGTAGATGGTAAGGCCTGCCAGCGTTGGGCACTTCCCTAGAGATTAGTTACTATGCTGATGGTCTTTAGCCAGTTAATGAATGTTCTTCAACAATTTGCACATAAACATTGAATTTGAATACTTTGTCATCAACAGCTTTGCCGGATCACAACTTTAATTTTGATAATCTCCCTAGGTTTTGACCCACTTGTAAACTGCCAAAGGCAAGTCTGAAGCCCTTATGGGCTTTCGGAGTATTATTAATACACTTCAAGATGGCAGTGTTCGGAGCTTGATCATCATAAAACCAGTTCCAAGACTGACTCGGTTGCTGGAAGAGTTCCAAGTTCTCCCCAACCCTTATGGGCATGGATTTGAGTGAATACAACTGGTTTCAGTTGCTACATGAGCTGCTGAAAAGGTTCTACACTGTGTCCACTTGTCAGCATGGACTTTGGCGGACTTGATATGTGCTCTGAAGTCAGTGGGAATCCGAGGTCACATAGGCATTTTTCACTAACTGTTACAACTAAGCTATATATTAAAGGACTGGAAAACTAACGTTATAACACCAATATGTTGCTGTCGTGTAAGCCATCCTAAGGTATATGTAAGAATATGTAATTATTAATCGAGGTATGTATAAATATATACACACAAAAAAGTTTATCTCATCATTTTTGATAAAAAAAAAATATAAAAAGAAAATTGAAAGAAGGTGACATGTGTCAGTTCCATTGTATTTGTTGGAGCTACATACATGTGTGGTATCTTCTATAAGGTAATAAAACTCCAAATTATTTGGTTATCAAAAATTGTTATTTCAGTAACACACAGTAATTGAATATTGAGCATTAAAACCTGCTAGCCATTTAAAAGATTTTTAAGTTTTCATAAATATCACAAAAACGATGTAGGCCTACTTTACTCTTTTATTCTAAACTTAGTGACTGACAAGTCGGGAGAATAAAAGGTGATAGGCCTAACAGGTATCTTTTTATTTTTGGCAGCAGAAATGAAATTTGTGTTTTGGGTGGTTAGGCCTATACATTTTGGAAAAAGAACCAGCGTCTGCAGTTAATGATGAATATTTCTAAGGTTGAGAGGACCGGTTTAAAACCACCAGTTGCCTTTTATGGGTGACTGCCTCTCTCAAGTCAGGAGTGAAATTTGTTTCTTCGCATTGGTATTGGAAAAGATATGTTGATGCTTTGGCAAGTGTGAAATGTCTCTGCTGTCATTGTTGGGTTTGGAATTAATGAATATGGATCATGTGATTCTGTACTATTTGAAAATTACTCCATTGGCTATGTTTTTGCTGTGGGCTTTGTTCTCCAACTCATAGTTATAATGGAGGTAGGGTGTGTTTATAATGTTCCAGATTCATAAATATCACAAAAACGATGTAGGCCTACTTTACTCTTTTACTTTAAACTTAGTGACTGACAAGTCGGGAGAATAAAAGGTGATAGGCCTAACAGGTCTCTTTTTATTTTTGGCAGAAGAAATGAAATTTGGGTTTTGGGTGGTTAGGCCTGTACATTTTGGAAAAACAACTAGTGTCTGCAGTTAATGATGAATGTTTTTTAAGGTTGAGAGGACCGGTTTAAAAATACCAGTTGCCTTTTATGGGTGACTGCCTCTCTCAAGTCAGGAGTGAAATTTGTTTCTTCGCATTGATATTGGAAAAGATATGTTGATGCTTTGGCAAGTCTGAAATCTCTTTGCTGTCATTGTTGGGTTTGGAATTAATGAATATGGATCATGTGATTCTGTACTATTACATGATAACCAAATCCCAGTGTACTGTCTGTCATTCATGAAACTGTCCATCCACAATCCATATTTTTCTTACCTTACACCGTTCATCAGACCCACTTCAAACTTGGTGGAATGTGCCATGTGAAGGTCTCTATGTTTGTGCAAAAAGAGCTATCCAGTAAGATATTTTTTCAGATTTTTAGGTTTATTTTCTGGATGCATCTTCAAAAACAGATGCTGCTCGACAAACTGCTTCGTTATTGCATAGGGATACTTCTGGGGACCTATACACAAACACTGTGATGATTTTTTTATGTTTTGGCAACCATTTGGATTAAGAAATTCCGTTTGAATAAAGTTACTGTTTTGCTTGTATAATAACCCGCAATGGTAAACAAATGGGTTTTGATGAGGTTGATTGCCAGCTTCAGTTACGAAGGCATAGAGTGGAATCAGATAATGATTGACTAAGTGCGTTTAGTACATTTAATAGTTATCATTATGAAAATCTTATTGCCTGGGGATTAATATGCTGGATATTCCCATAGTATTGTAAAAATGTAGATTTGACATAATGTAACTTGCATGGGGGAAATAGCTTGTAAGTTGTTTTCCTCTTACGTTAAGGGAAGGGTAAGTGTAAATCACCAAAAAATTCTTTATTCTGGGAAAACGCAGTCAATTTTGTTTTAAATCAGGACTTTTTGTAAGGTCAAAGCTGAATTTTGCAGGTTTGCCTGATTCTACTACTACTATGAGCTGCAAATGCTGGAAGGTGGTTTTGTTTCATTCCTGGTAAGTCATATTTGTGGCATTATGTGGATTTAGAGTGCTACAATCACAGTTGAAATAAAGCTTCAGAGCAGTATTTTATGAGTAGTGTGGAAAAACATGGGCCGTCAAAAGTAATTCATTCTCTGAATACATATTTAATGTAAGCACTACAAGTATTTATGGGATTTCCTTTGGTGTGGTTAATTTTGACATTTTGCAATGGAAGGGGGAATGGACATTTCGGCTTATATCTTGGTGTTAGTGGATCCTAAGCCCCTGGTTACTATAAAAGACTAAAAGGAATGTACTTATAGGGTTTCATCCTATGTAGATTGCTTTGAGATGAAGTGAACTTGATTGTTGAAACTGACATATTGGCTTATTTCATGGTAAGAGTGGATCATGTCATTTCCGTTTATACATGATAACTGCAGGGGTTTGCGAGTGAAGGCTTTAATATTGCAAAGACTCACGACGGTCTTACTGAAAGGTGGCCTTGAAGTTCTAAGGTCACAGCACCGGTTTATTGGGTAAATTCAAGGTAAGCAGAGTGCAGGACTGTTAAAGCTATCTTGTTCAATGACATGTCCAAATAATACAATTGTCAAGATCTAGACCTAAGAAATCAAAACTGCTATATTTGTTCATAGACTATTGTCATCAGAATATAAAACGAAGTGAAAAATCTGAGTTGTAGACAGACAAGCATTCCTGTAAATAATGGTTAGCAACATGCCCAGAATGGATCGCCATGAAACACCTGGTTTTAGCTAGATCAACATATTGTTTCTCAGTTTGATAGCTTTTCAGCAAGTTTGAATAGGTTTTACGATGTATAATGTTCAAACCGTCCAAAATTTTACAAGTCTTTCAACACGACCATCACCAGACACAACAGCAAGACTTGAATAGCCATCAAACAATGCATTATTCATTAAACATCTAATAGTTGAGAAAAACAGCCGTATTCATAAATTCCAACCCAACAATGACAGCAAAGAGATTCAACGGTTACCAAAACATCAACATGCATCTTCCAATACCAATCGTAAGAAACATATTTCACTCATAACTTGAAACAGGCAGTCACCCATAAATGGCAACAAGAAACTGGTCCTCTCTGAGATAAAGTCCAAATCTAGCATTCAGTACCTGAAGACCTGGCCATATGTTCAACTTAAAATATCCAGACGCGACCCGTTCTATCCTAGGATGACCAAAGCAGCCACTATATCCTGCTACCTTGCAAGTGAACTCAACATGTCCTTCCCCTTTGATTAAAGCACCCAATAAGACTTATAATTATATGAAAGACTTTTTTTTGGGGGGGTGTCTGTTTTTTGTTTTGCTTTTTTGGCTACTTTTAGAGGCACAAATGATTGCTTTTGTTAAGTGGTTTTGATGTCATTGTTATGAAGGTACGGTATATATCCTACATTGTGTTTATAACATGTCATGTATCTGACTGCTGCAGAGCTTAAAGCCTGCATGGACCTGCTACTGTTTCTTTGTGGGCCGCAGCGGAAATCGTATTTATACCTGTGCTGGAACGCAGAGACTTTTGCTCATAACATATCTCTCGTGTCCTTACAGTATGGTCACTATCATTATTATTATATGGTCAATTTATATCTCACCATGTTTTCTGTAAATTTGTGGGCAATCTAATTGTTCTGGTCAGAGTTTACCTCTGTTTGAAAATGCCATGCATGCGATACACTTTTGAATCGATCTGCATCTTTATTGTCTTCTAATCACATTTGTACCACTACAATGGTGATATGTACATTAGCATAAAGGAGTCACTCTGTCCAATGCCCACTCCTGTGACACCGTAATCAACCATATGGATACAATTGTGCTAGCCAGAGCTTGCTAATGTGTGTAATCTATACTGATCAGCTCTTGTTTTAAAGCCACTCTAGGAGTTTACCAAATTTGATCAATCATTGTGATCACTATACTATTGCTATGATGGACACGCTCCTGATACATTGCCTGTTTTTTGTTAAGGTTGTAGCCCTGTATATTATATTGCTTCAGAAATGATTATACAGTTAACCATACATATATCCGACATATGCATTAGACGTTTGTCGTAATGCATGCAGCATGCTAAAAGACTACATTCCCACATTGGACCAGTCATGTTTTCTTTACCTAAGTACATGTTTTGGTCTCTTTCTATTCAACAAACTCTCATTATTATTCTTTATTCTTTTACCAGGGTATACCAGTTCAGTGAACATCACTGATCTCCCACTGGGCCCTGGGTGGATACAATGGTAATAAATATAATGCATGACATGAGAGACATAAAATCAAAAATATGTTAACATAAGCGTTGACACATGATATATAAACTAAAGAGATGAAGACACAGGTGTAAAATTAAGAACATAAATACAATATATACACAATGGTACAAGGGGGTCAATACTATACTGTCAATTTGTGCTACCATAAAAACATCTGTATCACTTTGGGTTAACACTATTGGGAATTTTGTATAATATAATTGCTCTTGAACTGGCTGAGGGATACAGAATTTGCAATTTCTACTGGAAGGCAATTCCACTTGGCAGCTCCTTTGTAACTTATTCTGGATTTTCCTGCGTTAAGTTTTACTAGGGAGATGCATAGATGATTTGCAGTTACTGATCGGGTACTATGGCTATGTATACTACTTGTGTACTTGAACTTATCCTGAATATATTGTGGCGACATACTGTGGAGAGCTTTATACATGAAAACTGCCAAGTGGAATTGCCGTCTTTCCTCTAGAGGCATGATGTTTCAAGCTTGGTGCAAGTTGTGAATATGTTCACGTCTGCCTGCTTTTGTTACAATGCGCAGTGCTTTGTTTTGTAATACTTGCAGTTTACTTTTTAGGTACTGTGGGCATGAGTCATATATTATGTCACAGTAGTCGATGTTTGGCAGTACAAGTGATTTGTATAAGAGCAGTAAACTCTCTTTTTGTAGAAATTTACTAGCTCTGCCTAAAAGTGCGAGTTTCATGCCAACTTTGTTGCAAACATGACTGATGTGCTCATGGAAGTCAAGAGTAGGGTCCAGAAAAACGCCAAGATACTTAAACAATTTTACTTTTTCTACATTTTCTTCCCCTACTTTAACTTGCACATAGGCCATGTTTTTCAATCGTTGACTGGTACCAAAAAGCATAAATTTGGTCTTACTCACATTGAGAGTCAGCTTATTTTGCTCAAACCACTGAGAAACTCTTACAAGGTCACTGTTTATGGTATTTTGTATGTCATTTGCGTTTGCAGCTGAATAAAAAAGTGCCGTATCATCAGCGTAAAGGGCAATGGTGCATCTCTCGGCAACATTGGGAAGATCGTTGACATACAAGATGAACAATAGTGGACCCAGAATGGATCCTTGTGGTACCCCACAAGTTACTCCCTCTGGGTCCGACAGTTGTCCGTTGACACATGTGACCTGAGTACGCTGGTACAAGTATGCTTCAAACCATTTCAACTCATTGGCATTCACACCATATGCTTCGAGTTTTTGTAACAGGCACCTATGGTTAACGGTGTCGAAAGCTTTTTTTAGGTCCAGAAAAACCATTCCACAGCACCTGCCCTGGTCTATTTCACTGTTTACAAGATCTAATATGTGTGCCAAGGCAGTGGCTGTGGAATGCTTCTTCCTGAATCCGGACTGATGGTCGGATATGAGATTGTTGACTGTTAAGAACTCATACAGCTGGTCGTGCACTGCACGCTCTAACATTTTCATTGTTACAGGAATAACAGAAATGGGTCTGTAATTGTTAGTGTCTGTTTTAGAACCAGCTTTATATATGGGTGTGACCTTTGCTGACTTCCATTCCTGGGGCACAACAGCCGTTTTTAATGACAAATTAAATATATGAGTCAGAAGAGGTGTTATGTTTGACTTTGATGCCTTAAGGAGGCGGGCACTCAAATTATCTAGTCCTGTAGCTTTGCCTATTGACAAGTTGGAAAGCTCATTTGAAACAAATGTTTCTGTGATGCCCTTGAATTGAAAAACAGCATTAGTCACCTTCGTAGCTTTAACTTCTACATTTGAAATCTTACTAGCGAGCTTATATTGGTCATATGTATTCTGCTTCGCCAGCATGGCGGACAACATTATATGTGTATTTGCGCAAAGTTTTCAACGGCGTTGGTGCATTAATTGTATACTATAGGTCCTGTGAGTCAACTGTCTTTCTTTTTGGTGCACTGCTATGTATTTACTATGGTCTTTCAGGATGCAATGATGGTTGTATCTTGAAACGGTTTCGACTACACTACTATAATACATATTCCACATTAGCTGTAGCATATAAGTACATATATCGAACTAATGCGATACGACTCTTTCTTCGAGTATAAATTATTTTTTGTGTTCAGTGTTCATGAAAGTATGAACTTAAAACATCATTATTCATGGAAGGTTTGCAGGTCATATTTTGGTACGAGGATATGTTTTTAACAGTGTAACATGCTCCTTATGCAATTCTTCTTTTTGATACATGCATACACTCCGGGACAGTAACAGAAATGTGACTTTAGTAACCAATTTGTTTGCTTGGTTGCTTTCTTTATTTTGTATCATATAATGACATTGGCACCTCTTTTTATTGTAGAAAAATCCCCTCCACCTGCTTATTATTTGTGATGGTTTTCAATGGTCTTTTCAGATTTTTCATGTTGTATGTCATCTTAAGCGCTCCATTACTACACATGTTTATTTACCATGGACTAATATATGAATATGTAACTGTATACAGTGCCATTTTTTTTGCAAATCTTTGTAAATCAGCTGAAAGATTTTAGACAATTTTCTACAACCATTTCATCAAAGGCTCCAGTTCTCCATACTTTCCTTAGATTTTTCATGCTCTCCGGCATAATATATTTTGGACTACTAAGTACTCACTCTGTAAACATCTATGAACAGTCGGATATTTGTTAATTACTTTGCAATTTGAACCATCTCATAACAACTTTCTCAGATGGAACATATTTACTGTTATGTTGTACAACGTATTGTAAGAACATGTGTTGTCTTCTTTTGGAAAATGTATGAACATGTAGCTCTTTACAGATATGATATATTGGTATTTTTGTCATATATGTTGAACTGCAATTCTTTGAACTTGTTCACTATATCTATGGGCAATTGTCTATATTGGTTTATTATCAATCAAAGTATTTCTTCATATGTTATTGATATCAAATTTTTCCAATGAAAATTGCATACTAACCTTAGCATTTTCTGTAATTTTGCAAACTTACATACTTTGTTAAAATGACTTCAGAAATTCCTGCAAATAACGTACTCCAAAAATTTGGTGGCATTGTTAGGAACAGTCTAAATAATCTAATTGACAATCCTGATGAACTTGAACACGCAATTTCAAATGCCTTAGATTCACCTTATATTGATAGAAGTAACCTTTCAGAGTATATGAGACCTTTTGCATCAAACGTTTCTGTTTTTAGTTTGAACATCTAATCTTTAAATGCAAAATTTGGTAAGCTGAAAACATTAACAGTACTTGATGAATAATTAAACGAAAACATTGAATTCTGTGCCATCTGTCTGCAAGAAACATGGTTAGAAGGATCTAATCCGGACACTAGTCTTTGTGAACTTAACTACATCCCCATTTCTCTTGGGCCACTTGCTGTCCACATGGAGGATTATGTATATATGTATATGTATGTTTATATATATATATATATATATATATATATATATATATATATATATATATATATATATATATATATATATATATATATATATATATATACCAAATTATCAATATGCAATCAGAGATTTCTATTCTCCAAATACTCTGTGGGAGGATCAGTTTATTGACATATTTGGAAATAATTTGAAATAAAAAATTACAATTTCTAACATATGCAGGCCACCCCGTGACTTAAACGACCCCATAGAATCATTTATCAATGATATTTCACCGATTTTATCAACTTTGTCCCCGGAAAGATCAGACAAACTAATTGTGGGTGTTTTTAATACTGACCTGTTAAAAGCAAATATCAGAAAAGTATTCAGTTTTTTTTAAATATTGTGATGAATAACGACTTTATGCCTAAAATAACCTTAACCACTCGTTTTTCTGAACTAAATGCAACTTTGATTGATATTTGTAGTTAAACCCGCAGTAACAAGGTATCTCTATCTGGCATAATTTTCACAACTTTATCTGATCATGTACCA
Source organism: Hermodice carunculata (assembly GCA_964020975.1). NCBI lineage: Eukaryota > Metazoa > Annelida > Polychaeta > Eunicida > Amphinomidae > Hermodice > Hermodice carunculata. The sequence continues at coordinate 92,218,501 of OZ026614.1, read as the reverse complement.
TATTTTACATACCTGGACCAAAAGATAATCCTTCAAGCCCCACCTAAATATGTTCAAATCGAAACAAAGATCCTGTGTCAATTCAAAATTTTATGCAGGATGTAAATAATACTAACTTCATGCAAGTTCTTGATAATGATTTAAACTGTGACACTAATCATAACTATGAAAAACTTACATACAAATAATACATCACTCTAAAGATAAATATCTACCCACCAAAACCGTCCGTTTTAACAAATATAAACATAAAAAGTCTCCTTGGATTACAAATGGAATTCTCAGATCAGTAAAATTTGGCGACAATCTCTACAAACAATTGTAGAACACATATCCTGATTCTCAGCAATTTCTGACCTTGAAGCAAAATCTAAAAATTTACAATAAGATACTAAACAGATCAATTCAACAAAATAAACGGAATCACTATCACTCCCAATTTGAAAATTTCAAAAACGACACTAAAAAGACATAGGACATTAAAAAACGGTTCTAAATGTAAATAAAAGAAAAATGATTTTCCCTTTTTTTTATGATTGATGACTGAAAGGAATCTAATAAGAGTCAAATAGCAGACAAATTTAATGCATTTTTACAGGCTTTGGCCCAAAACTGGCAGCCAACCTGGACTAGCAAAACTTCCCTCACTTCAGCACATACTTTAATCATCGGCGGGAAAATGTTTTCCCTTTCATCAATACTTCTGCAGCTGAGGTTGAATCAAGATTAAGTTTAAACCTAAATCTAGCTCGGGGTATGATCAGCTGTCCATGAGACATAAAAAGGATTAAGTCTTCACTGGCTACTCCTCTAGCTCATATAATTAACCAATCTCTTACCACTGGAATATTTCCGGATGAACTTAAAAGCGCTAAGGTAAACCAATATATATGAAGGATGACGAAATGATTCTAAAAAACTATAGGCCTATATCTCTACTTTCAACTCTTTCGCAAAGTTTGGAAAAAATGGTCTGTTGTCACCTCCATGACCATTTTGTATCACACCATATTTTTTACAGAAGTCAACATGGCTTCAAACAGCTTCATAATACTGAAACAGCCACATTAGAATTTATTGATAGAATATGTAAGATTCTCGATAAAGGGGAAATTCCCCTAACAATCTTTCTAGACCTATCTTAAGCTTTCGATACTTTCGATCACGAAATTCTCTTATACAAATTAAAATATTACGGTGTTTCTGAGACACCTCTAAAATGGTTAAAAGCTACTTGACCAATAGAACCCAATATGTTCAGCTATTTGATGTTCATTCCAAGCCATTACGTATCACAACCGTTGTCCCACAAGGATCTATCCATGGGCCACTTCTTTTCATAATCTATGTAAATGATCTTTATCTAGCCATGCAAAACTTCGAGTGAATACTCTATGCTGATGACACAACTCTCACAAATGCACTTTGTACTTTCACGTTTGGAGCTCAGTCAAACAACAGGTATATCTCAAACAACATAAACTCCGAACGTAATAAAGTATATCACTGGCTTGCAATTGCTGCAAACAAATTATCTCTAAATATACCAAAATAAATATATGCTTTTCTATTTTCCTCAATGTAGGTTATACATGAATGTTAATCTAAAAAAAAGACACACAATTAGAGAGAATAAGTGAGTTTGATTTCCTAAGGCTGATAATCCACAAAAATTAATTTGGAATGCCCATATAAATAAGATTGCTGATAAAACTGCTCGCATTATAGGAATACACAAAAGGCTACATCATCTGCTTCCTAGAAATACACTACTTTTAATTTACAATTCTCCGTTTCTGTCACATATTAATTACTCTATATTGGCTGGGGGTTATTCCTATGATCGCATATTTAAACTTCAGAAATCAGCTATTCGTTTAATATGTTCTATACATTATTATGCACATACTGAGCCTTATATGAGGACTGACAGGTTTTAAAAATGCCTGACTTGTTTAAACTTAAAGCTTTAAAAATTTACTATAGATATACTGAAACGAATTACCTGGCTACTTTAATAACATGTTCTCAGCCTTACCTGTTACTCACCCATATTCCACGAGATATCGCAACACTCCTCACTATGCCACCCCCAACATGTATTCACCGAAAAGTGCATACGGCACTATATCCCCAAATTACTCTCTGATACACCCTTACACATGACAGGAAAAATTCACGCACTCCTTCTATGGATTCTCTAGATATGTTAAAACATATCATATAAACCAATCTTCTGAAACTTGCTCTATTGTTGATTGCTTTGGCTGTAATAACACTTCATAATCATTTCTGACTTCTTGTATATTAATGCCGGAGTTCTTTGTCTTTGATTCTCTTTGTAAAGGACCGAAACCAAGTTGAAAGTAGGTTTAAAATACAAGTCAATTTTTCCTAGGTGGCCCTTGCGGAAGCGGATGTTTATCATCCGTAGCAGGGTCATCCTGACTGCAATTTTTGTATGGTAATTCCATTCTCACTACTATCTATCTTGTTTTTGTCATATATGTTTTTGCGCAATTACCAAAATGTGTACAATGTATTTACTTCTTTGTCGAATAAAGTGAATCTGAATCTGAATCTACCTTTGAAATATTCTTCATTAACGACAGACTTTAGTGTTTCCAAAACATACAGACCTGAATACTCAACACCCAAATTATATCATTTGTGCCAAAGATGAAATATACCTGGTAGTTGTGTAAAGAAGATAGATGTCATATGGGCAATGTAGAGATAGTGACTGTCATGAAAAATAGAAGTGGACGACAGTTTTCGACAATGTTAGAGAAGCTGCACCGATAATCGGAGTCCATATCACCCAATAATTTCAATGTATTCGTGGTCCGAATTGAAATCTTACCCACCTTGCATGTCTGTATATCGTATTTCATTTGCTAAAATTAGTTGTTGAAAACAATTAAGTCTGTTTCTGTCCGAAAAATTGGTTATTGAAATGTACAATTACAAGTCATTTTGCTTAATCAATATGTACACGCATAGGAAAATATTTGCAGTTGCCACTGTTTTTATCATCACAGGAAAGTTAGATCTCCTATTCAAGGAACAACCATGCATTATGGTACAAAAGCTCCGAATATTGTAGCCCTGTGATACCTACATTGTAGGAAGGGCACGTAAGGGTGGCCGTTATACATACAATACGTTTGTGAGTATTTATGCAACTGCATGTCAAATTTAAAGGCTTGCATATGAGTTAATGGCAATTTTCCTCAAGAGTGTATTTGAGACAATATAATCATGAAGGGGACAGTCTTCGTGAGTTATGTTGTTCTATACAATCATTACGCCATGTGCAGTGGAGATGTTTCGTGCAGTATACTTTTGGCAGCCTTGCACTCACCATGGCTCAAGGAGTGCGTTAATTATATAATTGAGAACATGTATTGTATTGCATATAGCACAATTGTATGTTAGGATTATCTTGCATTGCAGATCATTGCAGACTGAATGTCAAACCTCCTAGGGCCAACCTTATTTGTGCTGTATTAAAATTTCAAAACATGACACCCATCATAAAATTATTTCATTTCGTCTGTCTCTGGATGATCTGTTTTTTCCTAAATGGGTTATTATCTGTCTTTGGTTGTCAAGTTGTGCTAATTTACAGCTAAGATAATTTTTGTTTTTATCTTCTGCTCCATTTGGCTGACACATGTAGCTGTAATTCAATAAAGTTAGTTTCAAAGTCTACAGACATTAAACATTAATGCTCATAAATCTTCCAATTTCTTTTATGAGTGGGTGAATATACCAAGGAACAAATGTGATTGCTCTGTGTTGCTTGAATATTTGGTACAGTGGACAGAACATATTCTTCTCAATAATATCCTTTAAAAACTATACACAGTTTGTTATAGCTGCCTCTTTTATTAACTTTATGTTAAATTTTGTTATAAATGCCAGGAACATCATCGTCATGCATTTCATTATTTAAATTGTGCTTAATGCTGGTTTTCAAGTAATGTCTTTTGTTTTCTTATTTCTTAGCCATTGATGTTTGCTGGATCGTGCATGAATAGTCACCCCCATCCAGTAAAAGTTGCATGCACTTGGAGCTCTGGCTTCGCGCCGTAGAATACCGTCAGAATATAAAGATAGCTATATTTGTTTAATTTGTGTGCGATTTGTTCAGGCATCAAAATTACAATAGTGAAAGACCATATTTGACAAGTTGCCCTAATCTAATGCTATCATCCTTCCGAATTAAGCAGAAAATAGTTTGCTCTCCAGATGGTTCACTGAAATCTGACCCTTATCACAGAGACTATAAAACTCATTATGCTTTCCTGAAGAAATGGTCTCAATATTGGGTTCACAATGGTGTAATTTTGTGGTGAGATTTCAGACAGAAATTTCAACATGTATCTTAATAGTATTTTCGTTCTGATATTAGATTGTATATTCCATTTGGCCCTTGGGCATTAACATCTTATTTGAAATACGTCTTTAAGCAGTATAATTAGCATTTGCCTTCCTAAACCAGCTGTTTCTGTGTTATTGTCGCTGTGTTTATACTGTTTTCTCAAGCTCTTGTTTTGATATGGTAATTCTGCACATACAGACATCCAATATATGCCATTATAACATTTTCCTGTTAATATTTGAAAAGAGTAGTCATTATTGATATTCCAAAGTTCCTAAACATGCCCATTGGAACAACGTATTACAGTTGTGTATTCCAGCTGGCTCTTCAAGAGGAAAGGCTCACTTGCAATACATCTGTATGCACTATAGTTAGGTATTGTCTTGCTTAAACAGCTTTTTGCTATTGTCCGTTACACAGGTTTGACTCTGCTCGTGTTAATTTTCTCAGGGCTGTCTTATGTATGCATGATTTAACTACTATTTTTTCACATCAGCACACATGCTTGCCTGTTAGCATGATACCACCATTTGCTCCAGGCACATCCGACTGCCAGACAGTCTGTGACCACCATTTACTCCAGGCACAATTGGCTGACCAATCAGTCTGTGACCACCATTTGCTCGAGGCACATCTGACTGACCAGTCAGTCTGAGACCACTATTTGCTATTTGCTGGAGGCACATCCTGCTGACCAGTCAGTCTGTGACCACCATTAGCTGGAGGCACACCCTGCTGACTGGTGAGTCTGACTACCATTTGCTCCAGGCACATCTGGCTGACCAGTTCTGTGACTACCATTTTCTCCTGTGCACAGCTGGGTGACCAGTTGGTCCATGGTACCTTTGCTTCAACATTTTAAAGAATATTAGTTGCATATCTTTCTGTTCTGGATACATCTGATTGTAATCTCAATAGGAAATGTCAGGATAATACGGATTTAGAAAAGTTAAAGAAACGAATAAAATGACTGAAATAAAAATATTTTAATTGATGCATAAGGTGTGACTTATAATATCCTCTGTACTAAGTGTGAGAATGTAAAAGATTCTTATTTGAATACATATTTCCTACAAAAGTAACAAAATTTTTAAATTGTGTCGACATTTGAAAGCTATACAGTATGCATACTTTAAAGTGCTTAGAATGGGGTTATAGTCGGCATGTAAATGTAAGAAACAACGACGATAATCTACAGCAAGATGAAATGTTAGAAACTATACTGGGCCCATGTGCACTGATGTAAAGTGGCTTGACAAATGTCAAGCAGTATACTGTGCATAAATATGGGAGGGGATGTTCTTCGTGCCAAAATCAAAGATAATTGACACAATTTTTGGAGTTTCAAACCAAAGACCAAAGTGATTTTTGAAAACACACAAAAGATATAATAGGAATAGAATTTTGATGGCAACCATCACAAAACTGACCTTGCCTAACCAGGACACAAGTCTTGTATTCCTAAAATACATGTTTAATCTAGGCCAACAGGCTTTAGCAAACAGATGAATACGATACCGACTGTTGTATTAATGTGTGCGTGAGACCACCCACTTTCATATAACATAAATTACCTTCAATTAAAACATCTACCTCATTTTTCATTACATTATGTTGTAATGAATTTGCAACTTAATAACTAACAATTTAAAACTTCTTGGTTCGTGTTAAAGTATGATTAGCATCGTTATAGCTTGTGAGTTTCAAATAAAATGTGCATATATATATATATTTAATTTTCCATGCAAATGTTCTGCCATTTTGGTCTCTGTGTTAATGATAAAAATATTTTGCTTGAAATTAGTCTTGAACACAAGCATTGTCTTCGATTTATTACAGGATGGCACACGATTGCCTTTAAAAAAAGAGAGATTAGAAACAATATCTTGATTGAAAGCAAACACATTAGAGAAACAAACAAAACGAAATTAATATGATGGGAAGATGTAAAATCCAAGACAGATCAAAGCAACATACAAACAAAACACTGACAACAAATCAGCTTCAGTTCAGACAAGGTCACCGTCAGATGAACACAACACAAAGCAAGACAAGAGTACTCCCTGCTTCGAATTCATTTCAGCAGTCATACTTATATGGCCATAGACTGACAAATGCAGTGATATGCTTTATCTTACAATGACCCTGACAAACAACTTTATAAAGACAGATAAATCACACACAGTTAGTGAGGTAATTAGCAAAAGGATATATAAAGTATTTGTCTTTGTTACGCACAGAAGTGTTTTACGTTCTGAATTTATGTGTTCAATATTGGGACTGCAGATTTCTTAAGATACATTATTTCACATATAAATCTCTCAGAACATAATCAGATACTCATTTTGGATCTGATCTGGACGTTGATTCACTAAAGGGGACAAGGTAGCACAATTGGCTTCAGGGATCCTGATGAAATATTTGTACTTAGTCTAGCAGAGATTCCAAAACCCTTCAACCCTGAGCTTTCAATGCCAATGTGAGGAAAATATTTCACTTCTGACCTGAGACCAGCAGTCACCCATAAAAGGCAACTGGTGGTTTTAAACTGGTGTGGCAGCCTAATGATGACCCCACCTAGAAGTGATCCTGGTCATTTTCCAGTCATATCCAGGCTAGATGGGAACTGACCAGGCAGCTTCATAGTGATCCCCTTGCCCTTTAGATAAGAGATAAGATAAGATAAGATAATTTTATTTCAAGCCACTAGGGCCCATAAAGACATTACAAGTATGTATATACACAATGGTGAAGTACAATGATAGATGAAAATGATCCATGTATTAAAATAATGTTAAAAAGGTGCTTAGTATTATGCGACACCTGAGACTGGAGACCACAAATCAAACATATCTAGGGTTTCAGGATGCTGCACTCTGGGAGTAATTCCCAGAGTACAGCAGCCTGACCCACCTATCATATGTGTACAAAGCCATTGATCCAAATCCAGTATTTATCATGTTCTGAATAATAGGATTAACCGAATCAAGAACTCTCATCCAAAAACTATATATTTCTTTTCTAATGAATTCACCAAAACTATTTATTCTGTTGTATGTAAACATCTCGCTAGCACTACATCTTCTTGGTAACCCTATAACAATCCGAAAGGCATTATTATATGCGACCTTCAACCGATTCAACTGATAAGCTCTGACACAGGCCCACAGTTGACTACAGTAGGCATTTCCACAGTATGCCCTAAAAAGATTTATCTTGATCTCATGAGAACATTTAGAAAACTTTCTAGCCAGCATGTTGGCTCTGCTATACAAACTTCTGATTTGTCTTTGAACATCCTCATCATCACTTAAGCAATTAGTAATAAAGGCTCCCAAGTATCTATAACTTGTTACATATTTAAGTACAAAATTATTTAAATTCAACAATGGTAATCTTACAAGTTTCCATCCCTTTGGTGAAATGCACATACAAACAGTTTTCTTTACATTATACTTTATATCTAATTCACATGCTTCTTTGTGACATTTATTTAATAGTTTCTGTAGACCTTTAGCAGATGGAGCAAAAAGACACATGTCGTCTGCATAGATTAAATGGTTAACAATTTTCTTTTTCTGTACACATCCAACATTAATCTTATTAAGTTTCACAGATATCTGGTCAATATAAACATTGAAAAGAGCGGGGGACAATAAACTACCTTGACGGACGCCATTGGAGACTGAAAAATAATTAGACTTAACCTTGTTCCATTGGACGCACATGACCTGATTACAGTACCAAAAAGCAAAAATACGAACAATGTATGACGGAACCTTACGATCAATCAGTATCTTAAATAATTTCAAATGTCTCACGCGGTCATATGCTTTGGAAGCATCCAGGAAACAAACGAACATGGGACTTCCTCTAGAGCTGTATGTATGTAAAAACTGTTTTAACATAAATATGCACAAATCAGTCGAATGTTTCTGTTTAAATCCAAACTGGTTACTAGATGTATCAAGAAATTCTTTACATCTTCTTAAAATTACCTTTTCTAAAACCTTAGACATCATGGTAGCTAAAGCAATAGGACGGTAATTACTTTTATCATGCATGTCACCAGTTTTATTTTTGATAATCGGCACCAAAATAGTTTTCATAAAGTCTTCTGGAATGTATCCATGTACCAACATTGCAGTGAAACAACTTGCAAGCACCTTGTTAATACTTTGCCCTGCATATTTAAGATGTTCTGCACACACCCCATCATGACCACCAGCTTTACCTGTTTTCAAATCTGCAATACTTAAATATATATCTGTGGCACTGACTCTCATTGAATCATAAGTCTCATTACATGTTGGAATTATTTTAACACACTCATGGTAATCATGACCCTCATTAAAAATATCAAAATAATGTTGCTTCCACAGTTGTACAATTTGTTCATCACCATGTGCCTCTTCAATCCTATCAGTATTACCAAGTTTACCATTATTGATCTGTTGTATCTTTTTCCAAAACCCTTTAAAATTTTTATCATTGAGATCATTAGCCATTGCATCAGCCCTGATTTTATCTTCATTTCTTTTACACCATCTCAGAGCAGACTTAAATTGTAGCCTACTTCTATACATAGCATTAAAAATGATCCCATTACGAGGTTTACCTGTGTTACACCAGAAAAGAAAGGCTTCCCTGGCAGCCTCATGCTTCTCTTTCACATACATATTCCATCCTGGAATTTTATTATATTTAAAACCAGTGATGTGGTATCATTGTGGCTCATTTTGTAGCATTTCCAGCTATAGATTTATATGTAAAACTTTCTCATGTTCTTTATTTGACCCTAATTGTTGATAGAAAAGGAAATGTAAAGGCATTTCATCATTATATTACTTCCATGTGAAAGTATAGAAAAACTTGACCTATATTCATAAATTCCAAAACTAACAATGACAGCAAAGAGATTCCAGTGTTACCAAAGCATCAACATTCATCTTCCGAAACCAATGTGAAAAAACAAATTTCACTCGTTACTTGAGACATGCAGTCACCTATGAAAGGCAACTGGTGGTTTTAAACTGGTCCTCTCAACCTTTGAAGTATTCTTCATTAACTACAGACTATAGTGTTTCCAAAATGTATAGGCCAAACCACTCCAAACCCAAATTTTATTACTTCTGCCAAAAATAAAAAGAGACCTGGTAAGCTTATCACTTTTTAGTTTTAAGTTGTCAGACAGATGAGTTAATATCAAAAGAAGAAAGTAGGCTTACATCGTTTTTTGTGATATTTATGAATCTGGAACATTATCAACATACTCTACCTCTATTATAACTAGGAGTCGGAGAACACAGCCCACAGCACAACATAGCCAATGGAGTATTTATCAAATAGTACAGAAAAACATGATCCATATTCATAAATTCCAAACCCAGCAATGGCAGCAAAGAGATTCCAGAGCTACCAAACCATAAACATGTGTACACTCTTGATATTTTACTTTGAAGTTTGGCAAAATTTACATTTCAAAAAGCAATGAAAGTAACAGACGAACACAAAATAATTAAAATTAATTCTCTTCAACCTTTATGGCAGTTTCTTTGTAGTTAAAATGGATTGGGTTAGAGCAGGGGGCACGTTCAGGCCTGCCTAGAGATGACCCTTGACTTTAATATATGTTTACTTGATTCACAGTTTGAAGTTTTGCAAAATATATACCTCAAACAACAAAGGTACAATTTAGAGCACGAAACTTTACTTTTACCTCTTTGCCTATTTGCTTTTAGTTTAGGTGTGTGTCATTGGGATTTGGGAAGGGGTCACTTTCAGTCCAGCCTTAAAATGATTCTTGACGTATAAGTCATTTACACTTGATTGCACTATTTACCTTTTAAAAAAACAATAAAAGATAAAATTTGAACACACAAAATTTTATTTTTCTCAACGTTTATGACAATTTCTTTGTAATTGAACTGGGTGGCATTGAGGAGGGGTGACTTCCAGGCTAGCCTAGAAATCATCTCTAATTAAAAATATGTTGGTATCCCCAATTGTCAGTTTGAAGTTTAAATTTACGTTTTAGACTCAATGAGAGTTAATATTGTAGGCAAAAATTGTATTCCTTTCATGTGTGACTGTTTCCTTTTAGTTGAGGTGGAAGATCTGAAGCCAGCACCTTTTGATAACCTCTAATCACGTTTTAAGATTTTTAGGTAGTTTGATACTTAAACTACATGCTCAGAAAAACTCAGATATGTCCCCATAAAATCTACATAAGTAAATTGAGCTCAAAACTTTTGTTAACACTATAAAGCTTCAGCAGTATGAGCACATGGGATTTGTTTGCATGGGCATGATAATGAACCATGCCAATGTTTGGACAGTCATCAGTCCATGACCCCTGAAAACCAATTGAGCCACTGAGAAGGGTCAATCAAAGGGAACACGAAACCTTGAGCCGTTGAGAGAAGTATAGACTGGGGTTTTGACTAATCACTGCCATTGTTCTGATTACTTTCAAATTCTCTGTTGATGTAAAAACATATTAGCACAATCCACTCACTGAGCCCCAAATATGGAAAGCCGTATGTGAACCCACACTATAATAAGCCAAGTGTGATGTTCCCAATTTAAAAGAGTCGAGTCTTAAGCCACAAAATATACATTTTTGAATGACAAGATCACAAAGGTAAAGCTACAAGTTTATTTCACACAATAATAAAGAACAGGGGACAGAATAAATGAGTATATGTCATACAACAGCCATAAATGCATAATAATTGGCTACATTTTTTTTCGACGCGATTTTCTCGCAAATGTTTTTTGCTCAACGTCCGCAATTTGTATCTTGCCGCACAAACATACAAACTGCCCTATCCCGTTAAAGTTAGAGGATATGAAAAGAAAAATATATCACGCAGGAGCGGCTCCCAGATTTATTTTTCTGACAACCCCTTCCGTGACTTTTGGAGCAATTTATAGAAAAAATGAACAACATGTCAGGAATAACTTAAAAAATGTATAACTTTTTATTTATGCTATTTCAGGACTCATCATTGAATTTAATCCTGGACATGGATACATATTTTCAATATCTTCTGATTTCAATTTAAAAATAAATATGCTACTTTTGCCAGAGAAATGTGAAACTCCTACCACGTCAGAAAGAATGCTAGAAAAGAGACTCCAATCCTACAAAAAACCCTATGGATACCAAGCTATGGATATGTAGTAATCAGAAAATATATAGGTTAAATGTGCTTGTGAAAAAGTTAAATGGGTTATATCAATAAAAGTTGCCAATCTCACTGCACACTAGCTTCACATTTTCCACCTTAAAATGGGTGGGGGTGGGGGCACAGGCACTTCCAGGCTTGCCTAGAAATGACCCTTGAGTTCAATAAAATAGAAATTTAAACAAGAAGGAAAGATTTTTTTACAGCAAAAGTTTTATGTTGTACCGACATGGGCTCCTGTCTTTTAGTTGAAATGGGTAGAGGTAGTGGTGGTGGGAGGGGGGGAGGGAGACAGTTTCAGGCTAGCCTATATTTAACCCTTGAATTTAATCACAAATGGACCATTGATTTTCATTTTGAAGCTTTGCAAAATTTACCTTTCCAAAGACAAAGTTAAAATTTAAAGCACCTGACTTATCTTACTATCTTAATGGCTGTTTTCATTAAGTTTAAGTGGGTGGCATTGGCTTTAAGGGTACGGCACTTTCAGGCGACCCTAGAAATGACCCTTGATTTCAGTCATATACATGTATGTTCTCTTAATTTCTAGTTTCAAGTTTTAGGAAATTTAGCTTTAAACTTGTTAAAAAGCAATAAAAGGTAAAATATAATAAAAGTTTGAAGGTGTGTAAAACGTCGGTTTTAAGGAAGAAACTGATACATAAAAGTGAAAGAACAAAATGTATTTTCTGTTGGTATTATGTCAGTTCATTGTAGCTAAAATGGGTAGAGTTGGCTTGGGGGGATGGGGCACTTTAAGGCTAGCCTAGAAATGACACTTGACGCCAATCATGTATAACCTTCCTTTTTAGAATGACGTTTTGCACATTGTACCTTTTGAAAAACAAGGAAAGATAAAATTTAAAGAACACAACTGTATTCTTCACTTAAAACCTGTTTCCTTGTACCCAGTTGAAATGGATCAGATTAGGTTGAAGGAAGGGGTCACTTTCAGACTAGCCTTAAATAACCCTTTACTTCGAATGTGTATGTACCCTTGATTTTCAGTTTGAAGTTGTGCAAAATTTACCTTACAAAAAACAAGGATAGATTTCAGGCTTAACCCTGAATTGATCCTTATCATTTAGTTACTCTTCATTTGCGATGTTACATTTGACAGAAAAAATTCGCCAAAAGATTGACCAAAAATAAACCATATTGTAAGCTTTGCAGACTAGCAATAATGATTTAAGGCCCTTTTATTTGCTTTTTCTGCATGTATCTCAGCTTATTAAAAAGTCATCTTGCGTTAACAAAGAAAATGCCTTAAATATATAATTAAATTATGTATCATCATGTGTTAAAATTATGGGAAACTATGTAACCTTATACAAATACTTGTACTCAGCTGATCATGATCGGATATCTTGACATACATGTAATCAGGTTGGGGCATTTCTGTAGTAGCATGGAATTGACCCTCATCACTGAATTATATTATTTTGTTTCTCATGATAAGCCATTGACATTCTGAATAAAACATAGATACAACACTGACACAATCATATGCAGAAAACTTTTTTCCCCTGCTTATCAGATCAATCATCATTTCAAGTGTAGTGGAAATACCACAGAGCTTAGTCTTCTCAGGGCACAATAATAATTTTTTACCCCTATGTTTTATTGTACACTTTCATATTAGCTTAGAAATGACCCAAATTGACACAGACAACATTTCTAGTACATGTAGATGGAATAAATACAGCCATTTCTGATGGAAAAGGTCTCATAGATGACAGTTACCATGGATGTATTATAGTTGATGTATACATCTTGGCTGCAGTGTCATTTAATACTGGACTTTTTACATGTAAAGCACTACGATTTTTAAAATCAGTAACAAAAGGTCCATTTTTCCAAAGAAAGACCTACAGAGAAACTTTATCAAGTATCAGCATGAAAATAATTAAAAAACTTTGGGAAAATTGTAGTAGCCATTTGCTACATTTACTAGTCATTTTGAAATTTTATAGGCATTTTTTTTTTTTTTTTGGCTATTGCTAGCTCTAACATAGGCTTTCATATACATTTTTAGGGAAAGAGCAACAATCCCAAAATTAGATATAAAAAACATGTATTTAAATGGATGGTCATGATGTGGGTCAATTAGTTACAGCAAAATTTCCATTTGTACAAGTTGATGTGAAATACATCCAGAAATACAACCAAACACAAGGTTGATGTATTCCATATTATGTATCTGAGTGAATCATAAAATGCCTGGTAATTCAATTTCCCCACAGTAAATCGTTCTTGTTATTCTATATAAACACCGTCACACTATGTACAATTCTACCCAGTGTGCAGGGAGTCCATCAAGATTTTCTCAAGTATTATGTCCACATGCACCACTCTTGGAATGAGCAACCTCTTTTCCATGTGAATTTATGCTTAAAATATATCTGTTGAATGCCCTGCGTTAGCCACCAACATGTTGACCCCTAATGACCTAGAAAATCACAAGTCAAGGTAACTCAATGCCAAACTCATCTAAGTTCCACTGATCAGCTTCCATAGGACAAATTTCATTGTGATTGCTCAATGATTCAAAAAGTAATCACACAGCTTAAAGCAATGGGCCATGGAGTGCAGATATGGTGACAACAATATCTTGTGGGCCAATAAGGCTGCCAGATAAACAAATCTACTTTAGAGTATTAATTAAGCATAGAATGACTGCTGTTTCTATCCATAATGCAGGTGCTGGGCCCATAATATTTCCTCACACACGGCATGGTAGGCCTGCCACTTTTTGGTGTTCCTGGCTTGACTGTAGAGCTAACAACAAAAGAAGAAAGTAGGTCTACATCATTTTTTGTCACATTTATTAATCTTAAACATTACAATAATGCTTTACCTCCATTATAACTATGAGCAAAACATTGTTTTAGCTGCATTTCTATCTCTTTAAGCCACACATAGACCTCAGTTGCCCTATTTAATGATTTCATTAAAGACATATGCCTACACCTCATGGCTCCTCTAAACTACCTGCTAGACAAATGCTCCATGCTGCCAAACAGAAATTTGCTGGTATGCCCCTTGGGTGCCTTATAGAATAACGTAACACATGGCAAACATTAAAAGCTGGATCCTCCTCTCTCTTATTTGTAAAGAGAACAGCGAACTCCTCTACTTAGTTTTTACAAACCTTTCTAGTATTTCACAGATCAGCTTCTACTAGGGATCCTGCTCTTTTTGGGCCACCCTCACAGATTCCATTTGGATTAATTTGTTTTGTGGTGCGCATGACGTTCATATGAGTAATTAAGCCATAAACAGATTGACACAAGGCTTATCAATGTAGTAGAGCACTTTATAGCTCTCCCCTTTCTAAGGGTGATCACTTATACTGAGTGCTACAAAATTTAGGAGAGTTATATTGGGTCCTCCCTCTCTTGCCTTTTGTCAACTTGGACTAAATCTGTAGCTATATATATATATATATATATATATATATATATATATATATATATATAGATATATAGATATATCCAAGACATCAATGTAAAGCGTTATAACCTGTAAGGACGTGTAAGCCATGACCTTTGTTGACATGAGCAGCTGCTTCCAACTTTCAAAAGGCTTGTTCTTTTTCCATTCCGCATTGAGAACGTTTTCCCTTCCTGGCCAATTTTACCAATGGTCCAGTCATCCCACTGAATCCAGGATAATTGCTGTTTTGCAATTAACCATTCAAAGAACTGCTCTTCCTTGTTTAACAGTTACTTGTGGATACATTTCTATTCTTCTGTCTTTTCAGGATCAATGTGGGCCAATATTATAGACCAAGAGTTGAATTTGAGGGTTACCAATATGACACTTGGGGGTTTTCAGTAAGAGTTTCACTGCCTTTAATTTTTGAAATACCACCTCCATGTGCTGCTTGTTCCTTGTGTGAGCTATAAGTTATCACAAAGACATCAATGAAAACCCATGAACACTCCCTAATAGATGTGGTGGTGTCATATCCATTGTTCTCTTTAAAGTACTTGTGAGCCAAGAGCTACAGTCATTATACTTTAAAAAAAGCCTCAGGTAACAAATGACAGCAGTCTTGTCTGCAATAATTAACTGATTATATATGACCTTAAGATCAAACATTGAACATAAATGTATGCTTGCCAGTTGACCAAAGATATCCCGTATAAGGGAGGGGACCACAATCCTTCATGGTAACGGCATTCAAAACCCTGTTCTTCGTATAAAAGTGAGTGGTACAACCCACTTTTGGCAGAAAGTAAACAGTGGATGCCAATGGTGAATTACTGGGCACTATAATCTCTTCCTTAAGTACTTGATGAATGGACTCATCCGTAATCTTCCTTTTTGTCATGAGTGTTCTACATGACCTCTCGTGAGTTAGGGAATAGCCACCGCCATTAACAGTTACTTCTGTCATAAAGTTGACCAGTTTCATAGAAAACATATTGATGCCTTACAGGATACTACATTATGAGCTTACTATACAGCCTAAAAGTCTATTTTGGTGTATGTGAAGCTTTGACCTTTCAATAAATTAGTCAGACCAGCCAGCATATTCTGTGGTTGACTTGTTGATGTTATGTAAATAGGCTCTTATGTTGTTGTATTCATCTTCCCTCCAATGTAGACAAACACTTTCATAGTCTAAAGCTACATGGCTCTGTGCATTATCAGTAATAAGGCATTCATTCACTATGCCATCTACTAGCACACAGGCCAGGTAGAGTGTCTTCATTTGTTAGATCACCACAAACCCATACATTGCTGATAAATTGTCCTGGTGCATATTTTTGTTCACTGAGACTCTGGTTCTAAGCAAGAAAACGAATTGGTCATCAACTTTTCCACAGATTTGATTTGCCATTCAAATTCTAATGTATGTGAAAATCAGCAAACAGCTTTGGAGCAATTTTTGTTCTTTGGACCACTTGTGTCAAGCAAATATTTATATATCTTCTTACTACAAGATGGCTTGTCTCCACAAGATGTGATCTTTTAAAGCTGGCTGTCATTTTAATATCACTATTAAGGCTTGTTGAACTTAGTGTGTACACAGGGTCAGGGGGGATTTGTAACGCCTTGGTGTGGGTTCAGGTTTTGAGCAACCATTATGTGCCTGGAGCTCTGTGTCGCTTGGTCTGTTTGGTTTCCATCCCTGAGAAGGTACATTGATATATATGTACTCATTTTCCTAGGTTAAGTTTAAATTTGAATATTTTGCTATTTTTACACATATTCGTACATATGCATTTGATATTAAATCTCTAAGTCCTATCCTTACACAAAAAACTTGTTATACAGTGTGCACTAGCTGATACTCTACATTCATATATTCTTTCAATTCAAGTGGGTTTCTTTTACCAAGACAAGGTAAAGACAAACAGCCACCAACACATAAAGACGTGCATCTGGGAATTTAAGGCTGTGAAACATGATAAATAGTTTCTTGTTGATGACTTGTTTACACACTGTTGAAGCCAAAATTTTAAATCAAATATGATAATATGTTAATTAATTTATAGGTCTAAACATAAACAGTGACTTGATTGCCTATGATGCATAAAAAGATTGGATTGTGATTTTGTTCATATTTGGATGATAACTTCCACATCACAGTGTATACACTTTAATATCACAATATATTGCTTGTCTGCTTTGGTTAAAATTGGCCAAAAAGTGTTTATAAATGCATGCTGCTACTATGGTGCAAGTCTTTTGGCTGCAGGGCAATGCTTAAACAAATATTTTCAAGATTTGCTGAAGTCAATTGAGATTAAATGGGTACCTGACAGGCACATTCCACATGGTGCTGCTTGACTGCACCAGATAAAAAAGAGGTTATAACTGACATGAATAAGGAGGCCATGTCACATCTGCCTACTTTAAGTGGCCCAAAACTAAGACCACTGGTACCTCTTGCCTGAGCTAAACTCATACATAATTTGGTGAAATGTTAGGAAGGTGGAACATGATATTTTCGATAATTATGAAAAAATCAAAGAGAAAGACTACCCTCTAAAATTCAATAGTAGCTTGAGACAATTACATATTAATATCAGTCGAAAATCAGTACAAGTTGAAAAACGTCCAAATCTTCACAAGTACATCAGCATGAACATCACCGAATATAACAGCAAGATTTGAATTACCACCAAGGAATACATTTTTCTTGCGTTTCTTAAGATGATAAGATGTCAAATTGATAACATAAAAATAATGAAAAAATAAGCGCAGACAACATTGTTCAACAGTGCTAGTATAACTGCACCAAAAATTCAAGCAAACAAGAACGAACGATGATCATAACCTGTCAGACATCGAAAAAGCAAGGTTGAAATCCAGATGTACAAGGTAGACAAGCCAACAACTGTATGATATCTTTATATTTCAGCTAATTAATATGAAATGCGATATGAAGGAAAACATCTCACTTCTGACTTGAGACACAAACGAACAAACTTTAGTGGCAAAACTAATAAAAACAAACTCTTTGAATGTTGATGGTAAGGTAATCACTGACTATAAAGTAATTGCAGAAGCTCACAACCATTTCTTTGTTAACATAGCCGAATCATTTGCCGGCGCATCTATTGACAGTGGCTTTCCTTTCTGCGTGTCTTTGCATATAGTCCTCACGTTTTTATGAGATAAGTAGGTAACAAGTTTCCAAGTGTTTTATATACATCCCATTACATTCACTTTTTGAAAATCAATGTGGCCGCCTGATTATTCGTCCTTGGTCTGCATTACTGTAACTACTCTTTGGGGCAGAGCCTATTTTGATGCAACAGGTACAATAGGGGCATATTCATCTAAAAGAGGAATAAACTTTTTTGCATCTCATAATTAATTAAGATTGTCAAACACTTTGCATACAGACCAGGATACCTAGCTTAAGTCATTCCTAAAATTTTCTGCTTCATTTTTTTTAAACTTCGGTATGTATATTACCTGTACCTTCCATAAATTCTGGAAAAGTCTTGTTACCCACCCCAAAATTTATGTGATGATTGCTCATACTCTGGGTGTCACACTGCTATCCTTTACATAGGCAGGTTCTGACACATATACTTGGGCAATCAACATCTCACACAGTGTCTGAACCTCCTCAATATAGTTAAGGTGTTTGTGGTCCTTTGGCAGGCTACAGTAAAAGTCGCCTTCATGTTTGTTTTTTTTTCTCAAAGTTTTTACCTGTGACACTGGTCATCCTGCACTCCTGTCTAATTATTTATTATACCTGGGGAGCTAGATGGTCAATAAAAACCACCAATTACGAATGGCGTAGGTTCCAGATGGATAGTTTTTAATTATACCTTCAATGTCATCTCTATCGACATCTAACCTTGCAATATCAATAATGTTGTTCTATTCACATGCATCGAAACGCCAGGTATAGCAATTATTGGAAATAGTATAGTGGCACTTGTTTTGTTTGCTAGCCCAGACGCAGCTGAACATATCGTTGTCAAATTCACAGACTTGTCTGGTGGTGCTCCAAAGTACTGTTGTGTTGTGTACAATAAAGGCCTCAATATTTAACAGACAGACATAATGATAGGAAAAGCTATGGACATTTCCCATTATATCAGGGCCTTCTTGGAAGGCTTGGGGGTCATTCCTGGAACTTGAGGGAGGAAAAAGTCTTCATATTCTCCCCCTTTATGTTTAAGGAATTAAGTATGGCATGGCATTGATTGTTGTCAATATATCATGAAGAAGGCGGTGATATCAAGGTCAGATTGCAAGCAGAATTTACCATTTTGAAAATGGCAGGAACCTATTTAGGGTGCTGAAGGTGTGAAGATTGTACTGGTCTAAGTTACAACGTTCCAAGTAAGTCTACGTTTAAAATATTAACTTAAAAAACAAAGACAAAAGTATATCATAATTGTCTGAGGCCTTCTTTGGGTTATCCAGCAGATATAGCTTTTTGGAATGTGAAAAACCTCATGGGACATCGCCAGACAAATGATGTCCGACAAATGTGATTGGCTGAATGAGGTCATGTGACAACAGTTGGAAGTGAATGACGATTGCAAGCAAGCAAATATGTAACTTAAGTGCAAGGATCATGCAACAATTATGGCAGTACTAAGCAAAGTTCAATTTGTGTGTGGGGCCATAGGAATTGGATGCCATGGAATGAGTAGACCTCCCATAACGCACTGACACGGTGTCTTGTTCAGTGGTTGCAGTCATCTGGAGGAAAATTTACCAAGTGTGTCTATGAATACACTTGCATCAACTTGTCATTACATGAGAGAGGATCAATGAGATAATAATTGTGGAGTAATGGCTTGATAACGTTTGTAACTTTACCCCATTTGGTTGTCTGAGCATTGGCAGCAAGTATGGATAGTGAGTGCTTTATGTGTTTGAATAACTGGGCCAGCTATTATCAACCATGGTAACTACCATATGAATGAAGAATCAATGTAAACATTGCATTTTTGTGGAAGATACCTTGTGAACATCTGATATAAGTGCTTATTAAATGTACTAACTAACCATATATCTGAACGTTAAAAATGATGGTGAAAAAGAAATCCAGGGCTTATATGGGGTGGTACTTCAGTTGGGGTAAGTACGACAAAAAGAAGAGCCATTGTGATATATCAGATGTTATATCACGGCAAACAAAGCGTTATATCACGGCAGCTTCTTTTTCTCCCCGTCTACTATGTCATAATACAATATTAAATGCACTTTGAGGTTCAGCTCTCAAATACTTATCTTTCCAGATCACAGTAAAAGAGTATTTGTAGAAACTTAATGAACCTGGTAAAAATCGTGAAAACTTAAAGAAGGACACACACACACACACACACGTGTGTGTGTGTGTGTGTGTACCAGTCTCCCGTATCTGCTATATGTGCCCTGTGTCCCTTACCAAGTACAACATCATCATTTTATTTTATAATTATGTTTTAAATTTGCGGAGGCCACAGAGTGCTAGCTGAAGCATACATAGGCAGAGTAGCATTGTGTCATTGGGGTATAATTACCTTTGTATGCATGTCCATACAAACGACATGTCCATTAAAAAAACTAGTCTCCTGTCACATTTCGTAATATTCTCCTTTGCTGTTACATCACCTGACAAAAAACTGCAAAGGGAGATCTGGTTTGATCTTCTCACCTATACATGTACTCTATAATTCACCATTTGTTTGTTTCTGACTAAACGAAACGGATTCTGTTTGATCCAAAGGTATTCCAATTTAATGTCAATCAGATAGGTGCTTGTTAATTCCACTTCATGACTGAAAAGCATCCATATTTGTTTGGCATATTTGTCGTTAATTTAAACAGCTGAATCATCACCATATGGCAAGACATCATACTTTACAGCCATTTCTATGCCATTCACATAAATGACATAAGCTTGCAACATTTCACGAAAATGCTACCTTGGCCTGTTGCTTATTATTTTTACACGATATCAGATGTGTCAAGAGCCTTTCGTCAGCATAATAGAATCAATTCAGTCATTCGTCCACTGCTGTTATTCTGTACAAAGTCTGTTAATTCAATGATGCAAACAAGAGTTTGCAGGATACTGATGATGAAAATGTGGATGACATTTATACAGAAACCCTTTCCAGTTGAGGTACTATAACAACACTTCATATATCGTTCTTTCAGTGATGGCAATATAGATGGCACAGATACCAGCAGATAGTTAGTAATATCTGATCTGTTCCGTTTTCTGTAGATTGGTGCACCTCTAGCCTACTTAAGCTCATTCCCAATTTATACCAACCTGACGAACAAAATTATAGTATCTCTTTTTAATAATTGCTGATTCATCTTTAATGAATCTGACAAGTTTATTGGAACTTGCTACAGTGTTGTATAAACCCAGACACAACGCATTTTAGACAGTAACGTTTATCTATCTTATTTTTATCTTAAATAGTTGACAGATTGACTGCTTGGTAAAAGTATTTGCATTATAAAAATGATAACCACATAGTCTTGCCCGCCGTGACTGAAGATTCACAAGCTTTGTTGTGAACTGGTATATATATATATATATATATATATATATATATATATATATATATATATATATATATATATATATATATTTATATGTATATATGTATATATATTTATAAACAGATTTGATGGACATGTAACAAATTGACGATGCAGTCATATTTAAGGTAACAAAAAAGGACTGAATGGTAAGAGTAAGAAGTCAATATATTAAAATATTGCTCAAACTGCAGATTTAACGGGTCATCTTGGTACATTTAGATACATGTTTTGATAGAGCCATAGTTCACTGCAAGCTGATATCCAATTGACTAGTGTAGAAAGGTCATAGAGTATTAAAGGAGTGAAAATTACCGTAATTGGTGACAAAGGACCTACGACCCACCGGCAAGGAGAAGATGGATGTGTCACGCTGTCCTGCCCCTATACACGATCTGCCATCCAACCCGACACAACCTGTATTAGGAAAAAAACTGTTGAAAGATTAAATCAAGTCGTGGGCTCAATATATGGGAAAATGAGGCCAAGGTGTCCCGATGGCCACAAAAATAAAAGTTCAGTGAATACGAAGACATTTAAGTTAGATTCAATCTTCGGTTGATATATTTGGCATCTTTTAGCAACAAAACCAGGTGTAAAAAGCAGGAATAATTATTTATCACATGTACATTGCTTAGATGATACGGTCAGTGTAATTTAAAGCGTTTGGTCCTCTTTACTGACTACGAATTGCAGAGAATTCAAGATGCCTGCTTCCTGGTACGAACATGAAGGATAATACTATCATGGGTGCCTTTAAGCCGAACAAACCAAAAAGGCGAATCAGTAAATTCCTTACAAAGAAAGATTTTGACTCAGTGATGATCCCATTACAAGCAAGAATTGATTGTTTGGAAACAGTCCTTTTCCAGCAAATATAGGGGTTGTATCCATGAACTTTGGTATTCTGCCATTTTGCTGCCGTATTGGACAGTGATAGACCAGAACTCACCATGCCCTGAATGGTGCTAACACTGGTCCAGATAACCTGATATCACAAATTGGAGCATTTCAATTTCTGATGTAAAGTCATTCACTTACGTTCCCTTCAAATATCATAGTTACTAACCAAAAGTAGCCCACGCATTTGTGGTCATGCTTTTTATGGGCTACATGATTAAGCACTTACATACGGAGGTACATATATCTTGTCACCTTTCACAGTTGTGCTAAATGGCCGTCAATGAAAGCTGTTGACTTAGCCCGAAACCCATCACTGAAGTAGTCAATAGAGGTTTTTTAATGCATATATGCTGATTTTAGCCATCCCATTGTTCTGGTTATAACCTAAACAAAATGTTTGTAAGGTTATACAAATAAAAGTATGAGCATGCTGAGAATTGAGTGAAATATTCTCCCACGATTGCATCACATCAGAATACAAGCCACCTCAGGTCTCCCCTCTGGTTACACATTTCCTAATAATCTTGACAATAACGTGATTGAACGTCGTTTTGTGCAGCCCAAAGTAACGATATACATCCTCTACGGTGACCGCTCTTTTCTTAGCGATTGTAAACAGGATAATCAATCAGGAATCTCCTGTTTTAAATTAACCTTTCCAGACGCTCGTTCATGTAAAATCCATCGATCATTTTATTGTTATCATGCATATTACGCAGACATATGTAACTGTCATGTTCTGATGTGTGTGCAGTAAGATAAAGTAGTATCTGCTGTGTGCGATCGCCCATACTACCAGCAAAAACAAAAGGTTCTCATACTTCAGCTGGTCTTACAATACGAGTAAAGAAATTCTCAATTGTCACTAAACGGCGGTTTTGAATGATGCGCGGTCTCTGGATAAGATGCTGTTTCTGTAAAGTACAACACAATTAATTAACCCTATACCCAGTTTTGAGTACCTTAGACTGAGTTGCCAGTAGCCAATAGGAGTGCATATATATATATATGATCTAATGATCTGGCATGGCAGCATGAAAACATTAAAAAAACTTTCTCCTGTACATATTTGGGCCATAACCCATTATATGAATCAAAATAATTGTCCACTCTGATCTTTCATCCGATCTTTAGAACCTGCTGCCACGTTTGATTGCATAAAATTGCTGTTTTTAGCAGAGAAGGATAGAAATCAGCCCATACAGTACCATCCCTTAATAAAAGGGTACCCCGAGGGTAATACAGCAATATCTGCAAACTAGTCAAAATTCATTTACCATCGTGATCCCTGGGCAGTCTGTCAGCGTACAAAGTGTAAGATAATTTGTGAAAGATAAACCAGTAGTCAGAATTTCCACATTGTCATGTTTTGTGTAATGTGTGGGTTATGCAGGGATTATCTCTGTGTCCATGCTGTTATGCCTGTCGTACATGGGGATGATGCCATCATTTGAAATCGTGATC
Source organism: Hermodice carunculata (assembly GCA_964020975.1). Classification (NCBI taxonomy): domain Eukaryota; kingdom Metazoa; phylum Annelida; class Polychaeta; order Eunicida; family Amphinomidae; genus Hermodice; species Hermodice carunculata. The sequence continues at coordinate 92,194,528 of OZ026614.1, read as the reverse complement.
ATTCCCTATTTTTCAACGGGTCCTGCCCAAATTCACATTTATACCTTGCCCAGATTGTCTACTAGGTATTAATAATGGAGACTTTGGTAATGATGTGGCTTTACTTGCATCACATTTAAGCCTCCCCTCCTATATCACAAGCACTTGACCAGGCCTGCCAAATATTATCTAACCAAGCGCTCCGTCTACGATAAACCCCTAAATTTGATGTCAAATGGCAGATAATACTTTCAAGCTGTCAGGAAAATTGATGACTAGAGTATGGCCTGGTGCAATGAAATACCAAAATAAAGATAGACCATATTTGGCTATGCCTCCCAGTGTTAGGTCCAGCCAGGCTCAATTTTAGTCATATATATATGCATCTGTAGAATGTAGGCTGTATTAGCCCAAATAAATAAAAGGGCCTTCAGTGGGTTACTACTCAGTACATGTTTTGGAGCCTGTTACCGTACATTTCTCTGAGTAACGGCTCCTTGTCTAAGCCAATTAGCAAAGTCAATCCACATGTTAATCAAAAATACATGAAGATGCCAAAGCCTTAGCTAAATATGTGAACCTTTGCTTATAAATGCGGAGCATCAATATGAATAACGAATACCTGTCAAACCAAACATGATTCCTGAATTTGTATAATACAAGTTCAGATTAGAATAGGTTGACTGAACTAGTATGCACGCTTTCTAGCTGAATACCTTACCTTAGTTAAACAACCAGTCAGTGTATAGCTGAAGTAGAAACAAACTGAGGCATTATATTTTGTCCCAGTTATTAAAAATATACAATAATTTACAAATACAACCAAATCTCAAAATTTGTGACAAAAATGCATTATCAAGTCAAGAAACACATTTTCCATCTGAATTGTTACCTTTTAAAGGGATATCTTTTGGGTAAATTTCTTAAGCAATTTCACTGAAAGTTTGTTACATTTACATAAGGAATGTAATCAATAAACCTTGCGTTGTCCAATAATTTTGTAGCCATTCCAAAGTTCTTTTTCATCAATTTATCCATATACTTATATTCAAGATAGGTTAAATATAAATCAGCAAGTTACAGGGAGCAGTTCCTCACATTGGAATGCCTTTTTTTTGTTGAAAAACAAATGGTCTGCCTTGAAAATAAAGTAATATCCAACATCCAAAAAGAGACTATAGCATTTATCAAAGTTTAAACGGTGTAAGATTTAATGTTACTTTTTGAATATTTATCATGTGACCAATATGCTTTCTTTGAATATTAATTTATACATATGTATGGTTTACCATTATGTATAAACATTTTGGCTGATTAATCATGAGAGAGAACTTTTGACTCTCTATGGGTACATTCGTGTACGGGTTAGAAAATAAAAACTTTTGATATTTTTTGCTTTTGAACCTTTGATTTTAAAAACAAACTCGGAAGAATTGTTAATCTCCAAAAACAATTAATTTCACAATTTCTAGAAATTGCATTACAGTATTTACAGAAATGATTCCTAATTGCAGTCAATGTTCAACTTGGGACAAATCGGATATTTTGTACCTTTTTTATCATTTTTTTTATTAAATACTGAATTTTGTATTATATTCATATTACCTGTAAATACATGTTTGCAGTATGCATCCCCAAACTTGGAATATTTATTGTTAGACTAGCAGTCAGAATTTTGTTTACCTGCCATATCTTCAAGAGTAATTGAAGCCACAAATTTCTTGTAATTCATGAGAATTTATCAAATATTATTGTCACATTTATAGGAAATAATGGGGGGGGGGATTTTTATTTTGTATTCCTTGGACAGTTGACCCCAAACTCAATGGGAAAGTAATTGTGTACATGTCGACAAGATGTACCATGTACAACCAGTTTGACCAACATGATTAGTTTTTGGCTCACAATGGCACCCATTCAGGGCACAGAGTGTGGTAGCAGATTACAGTGCATTGACTAAATTGACCTGACGCTCTGTCTTGTGGCCGACTGTTTACAGCAGGCAGCACTGCAGTTTGCTTTCATGTCTTCAGGCATAAAAGGCACAGGCAGACTGACATATAGAAGGAAGATAAAAGCTGTGACGACAAAGAAATAAGGAGGGCACTTTGGCTCCATTGGACAGGTGAACGTGCAACTTTCTCAAAACACACAGACTAAGGGTTTGGAAAGCATGGCAAGCTCAGCAACTGTCATTTTGCAGAATTTGAAATTGTTAACGTTATCCGTACATAGTTACAGAAGAAAGAGGAAAGGAACCAGTTTGAAGAGAATGACCGATTTAACTCTTTAACCGTCAAGTTTTGGCCATGGATACAGATTTCCTTGGTGCGCCATGGGCGTTTAGAAAAGCTATTGACCTGGACCATTATAATGGCATCTAGCTGGAGGCACGCTGGTACTTGAATGAAAGGATGGTCTTCAAAGAATGGGAATTTTATCCCGTTATGACAATTAACATTATATGTACTTTTGTCGAAGTCGGTAATGAATCAGTTAACAAGTATGTTGATGACTGATGCTGTACACAGTGAAGCGTACAATCTCATCTGTCTGCCCCGCACAAGTAGCATCTGTTTTACAAAGGAGAAATGTCTGCTTGTATTTCGTACGGACTAAAACTGTATTTCAATTGCAGTGACACAAAATAAACATCGAAACCACCCCAATATGCCTCATAAGTTCTAGCAATCACCTTTTAGTCAATCACCCATCAGAATTTGGAAGACTAGATCGATTATTTAGACAAGCTGTTCTGAAGTTTGATGATATCCTGAGACAGAAAGTATCGTTAATTTGTCTGTTTGTGACGTAAAATTCCGGAAACCATCAGCCAGTTTGTGTTCCGGTATTATGGGGTTTAAGGCGTTAATTAATGAAATAGTTATTGTCAATTAATGAACGTAAAACTGGCATTATTTAAGATGCATTCTATTTAGTTTCTAGTCAGCCACACTTTAGGATTCTATGTCAATTGACTCCAGGCAGAAAAATCTGCAGCCTCGATCTTGTGTCTTGAACGGCGGATATTTTGAATCAGGAGTCCATCAAATGGCTCAAAGCAGTTTTTTTGTCAACATGTAAACAACCACGTTTCTAGCGTTATAGGCAAAAAACCCCATTGTGAAAGTATGTCAATTGACTTGACTTTGTGAGAAATTCTGAAATTAGTATTTGCAATTCAAAATCGTGATCTATCTATGAATGATACACTCATATTTGAGAACAAACGTTCTATCCATGGGCCCATTTCAAAGCGGACCAATGTGTTTATATAAAAAGTAAATAAAGATGGCTTATTTTCGGACATTTCAACCACACATAGTAATTATTACCATATCTTGCAAACGTCTGACTTCCACAGCCAAGCTATGCATGGGTAATTGTGATAGCAGTCTTGGCAAGTTATAAAGGTGAATTTAGGCAAGTCCATTGAGTTAGTAGGGTATGATCATGATTTCAAATTGTGACATATGTGACATTTTCAAGGGCAGAAACAACAATGACATACAAATTATCCAAGTGAAAATCCTTTTTACGCGGTTCATTTCCCATACACTTGCATAGACTGAGCTATTAAGTACGTAAGAAAGGGGAAAATTTTCAAATATCTTTATGCCGCCATCATGGATCATGACGTCACATATACAGGCTTTGCTACTGGCTCTTGGTAACCCATCCAAATGCACTCAAATCTTGTTATAGGATCAATAAAATACAGTGTGGCTTAGTGTTCGGAATATATGGTCGTCTGACGGCCGTGTGTCCATTCAGAAGAACACTTTCTACCTCCTGTCAGAACTGATTCAGGAAATAAATTTGACTACCGCTCGTAAACAATAAAAAAAAACAAAAACAAGAAACACACACACACAGACACACACACAGACACAGACACAGACACACACACACACACACACTCACACACACACACACACACACACACACAAAACCAACGAAAAAATAACTGCTCATTTGTGACCTTGAAAATACATTAAGACATATAACCAAGTATCAGGTTAACAACTTGTGATTTTAAGTGCAATACTAGTTGAGCAATAAAAACTGAGCCTCAGCGGTCTATAAGATTCTGCATGTGCACATTTCAAGCACGGCCACGTGTTTTTGTCTTTTATTTGTACATAAATGTCCATGAAGCAAATGTGTTCCTGGAGTGATGGTTTAAAAAATCAAACCTTGCTAAAATCGGTCGATGACTTGAATTATAGCAAAAAAAGTATTTTCAAGAAATAAAATAAAAAGATTTTAAAAGGGGTCACGATGGAAAAAAAGTACGTCAAAGTCACTTATCACATACTATGTGCTCAACTTCAGCAATAGTCCCATTCTATAGTGCAGAGACATCAGGGAATTGTCTCGTGGTGTCTGAGATTCCACACACGCAAAAATCAAATTTTCAGAAAAGAAAACTAATGTGTGTTCTATGAGCCATCAGATCTTGATCTTCAACCTGGATAAAAACTTGTATCACACAAAACGCGCTCCCAAAGTCAAGCGTAGTATCATACGTGGTCTAATTTTTATTCCAACCAGGTACATGTTTTAAAATTCATTAGAAAAAAACTCAAAATGTTGGACCTATACCACATTTGCTTTAAATAGATTAAGATCACCAAACTTAAATTATGACTTGGAGTTTTTTTCTGATCCCCCGAGGGCGACTTTCTGATTAAAGGGCCAAACCATGCTCAAAAAACGATCACATCCAAAATAATAATAGTACATACAAGTAAAAGAAAAAAGCCTGCTAGTATGCAATCAAAACATATTTGTAGTCACACTGGGGCAACCAATTGTAGAATGAAATGTATGACACGAGATCACACTTGCTTCTCAGTGACCTGTGCACTTTGTAAAGAACACCGCAGGCATGTAAGGTTAAAAAGGGGTTGTTAGGGCAACTAAGTGGCTCACATGGACATCTCTTCGAATTGATATAAGCAGATATTCAGGTTTCCATTTACTTTAGGCCTAGATTAGAGTATGTGAAAAGTATAAATAAGTGTGAATCAAGAGCTTTTTTCCCTTATCCTGTGAGTCACTCCATGCAAACATGCATTCGCACATTTAGGGCGCCGCAAAGCATTATACTCTTATACAATCTATATAGTATTGCAATTGTCAAACTTCTAAAGAGCCAGGAGGTGTTGTAATATTTATTGTATACAGTATACCATATGACAATTATTTTTTCATATATAGCAAATCATGTTATGTTTATACATCATTCCAATCAACGACTCACAACTTGTGTGGGGATCGTTTTTCATGTTTTACATTTTGCAGACATCTTACAACTTATGCTTTAACTCCGAAGTATGCACTTTCCACAAGAACATATAAAGAAAATTATTGTGATAATATCAAATAAAAAAAAGTCGAAGAATGTGACAATGTGCATTTCCCATGAACACGTTCCTTTTATATATATATATATATATATATATATATATATATATATATATATATATATATATATATATATATATATATATATATATATATATATATATATATACACACATACATATTAGAGCCTGACCGAATCGAATCGAATCAGGACACCCGAACCCTAGCTTACCAGGTTTCAGGATTGAAGCCCGGCTCAGTTCGGCTTTTACAGTCACTAAACGTTCGGGTTCGGTTCTCATTGTCAATGTTGGCAATAAAGTTAAATAAGAAGGTCACTGAGGTTACTTTTCGTACTTATATACACTTTAAACGATGCAACAAACGCTACTTTGCAATTAAGTGCGTCACATCTGTAGCATTAATCGCCTGAATTACATTGACAATAGTAATGCCCCAGTGTAAAAGGGTAACAGCTATAAATCTCTGTTTCAATACAGCTATAAAAAGCCATTTTTTGCTTGTCTTCAATAAATCCCGCATCGATTTTGCATATTTTAATTGTGAGGGGTCATGTTCGCCTTTGATGCCAAAAAGGGGGAATGCTATTGACTGGAGTATAGCCAAAGTTATGAGTTTAAGGAGCATAGACAGAGCCCAAACATGAAGCTTTGAGGAAAGAGGCCTCATGGTACAGCTCTTGTGCACGGTGCAGATTTCTCCTGGAACACTGAAAGCGAATCTACTGAAGTTCCTTACTTTCATAAAATGATTTACTTGAGGTTTAGCTACCGCACACTGGGTGTTTGCAAGAGTTTGATTTGCCTGCCAAGAACGGAATGCAGCTATCAAAGTAAATTGTATATTTCGTCTATATATTCTTCCGATATATATTCGTGGAATACATCAGCCTTATTTTTTCTTAACAGGCTTTGCATTTACAAGCAAGCACTGGTTTGCTCACTGCTACTTATAACTTTATCACCTGAACTGGATTGTACAGTTGGGGGGGGGGGGGGGCAGTGCTTGTGGGCATAGGGAGGATCGTGCCAAGTTTTTTAGTGATGATTGTGAGGGAATTATAGTGACATGCATATATACATTTAATGTGACAGATTTTGAACATAATACTTGTCAACACTGGTATAACCTCAGGCACTTTAAATTTGAAGACTTAGGGACGCTTGGCAAGTGAAATTAATAGAGTTTACATATGAAATTTTCTGTAATTTTGGGAGTGCATTTCCATCTGAACACTTGTGGGCGTCAACTGCCTGAAAATACCCATGGCTTTTCTTAAAGGTATAGAGCACGGCGTTGACAAGAAAGTGCTCACATATGGTGAAACGCTTTTATTGCAATCATGCTTGGTGCATTTTTTAAATGGTAGGACTAGACAGAGGTTGGTTTGTAGAGGGTTGCCTATTGTACAGGTACTCGACGATTGAGAACCACAAGCTATGGGCCATGAATTTAGGTCACAATAGTCAATGATGACAAAAAATTACAATATGTTGTAATAATAAGAGAATCGTTTGTACCTACACTGTTGATATATGAATATCAACAGAATATATAAGATGGTTCATAAACTTTGTTGTATTTTGATAATTTTGGGGCGTGTATATTATATGTTTGATCATGATGTTTATTGGAAATGTATTTTGATGTATGTATATATTTTTGCGTCGCACGGGGATTTTAATCAAATATAACTATTATACGTCTGCGGCAGAAACACTTGTGCAAAAAGAATAGAACATTAATTTGTAAACAGTAGTAACGTTGCATTGTTCATGACAAATTGATTAATTGGACTAATTAACACCTGTGGGGTCAGTCACCTCAGTAAAATTAATTATAATAATAATAATAACAATAATAATAATAATAATAATAATAATAATAATAATAATAATAATAATAATAATGATAATAATAATAATAAAAATAATAATAATGATAATGATGGTGATGATAATGATAATAATAATAATAATAATAATAACAACAACAACAAAACAACAACAACAACAACAATATTAATAATAATAATAAGAAGAATAATAATAATAACAACAACAACAAAACAACAACAACAACAATATTAATAATAATAATAATAAGAATAATAATAATAATAATAATGATAATAATAATAATAATAATAAGAAGAAGAAGAAGAAGAAGAAGAAGAAGAAGAAGAAGAAGAAGAAGTAGAACAAACTGGTGAATTTTAAAAATAAAAATAGATCAAAATGAGTATAAATCATAATTATAAAAAGCACAATCATGCCAAGCCAGTCAAATGAATAAATGTTATAGGCTAAAGCACGCGAGATACGCCATAAATATGAAATGTCTGGCGAGAGGGCTGCCCACCAATTCGGACAGTCTATTACGCGTATTTGGCGAGCAGTAGCCCGCCCCACCATGGATGACACCAGTCCGGGTACTCGCTTGACCTGTGCACCCAGACTGACTGCCCACGATGCAGGGAAGCCCAAGTTAGCTTAATCATATCTGCTGAGCACCGCAGTCACATACCTACACAAACAATACACGGGCAGAATCCAGGGGCAAATAGAATTAAATGTGACTGTCAATAAGAGTGTTCTTTTACGTGGAACCGTTATTGTAAACTTAGACAACGTAAAACGACACAGCTGACCATACTTATCATTCAACGAAAAAGCTTTACGGAGTAAATTTTGGGCTTTTTCTTCAACATGCTTATAAACTCGTTTAGAGTCAAGAGCCGCAAATAAATAAATATTACGTGATCTTTTCGGCAACCCGAGCACATTTAAAAAAAAAATGTCACTCTTAATGACAGGTGTCACCGAAAAAAAATTTTAATTCCAAACAACGAGACCACATAGCAGTGTGGGGTGCTCAACTTTTCCCCCGAGTTCAAGCTTTACATCTGTAGAAAAACCTAGGTAAGGCATGCAGGCGTTTACGTACTGAAAAATCGATCTATAACATGCAAAAGCTCTCTTTTCAATGTGAGTATCAGGATACTTGTCCTTGGTAAATTGAACCCCCCAAAATGCAAATGATCAGTAGTATATAGTGCTTTCCCTTCTTAGTTAGTATGAGTTGACACTATTCAGAAAAAGGGCAGCTCCAACCGTCACATATTCACATTTCTTCCATCCTTATGCATTCATTTGCATATTCCGAACATAAATTAATTGAATTCTGTAACCTAGTAACAACAGAGCTAAATAGTGTAACATCGTCGGCGGAAGCAAATGAAAAATATTTAATGTCACCGATATTCAAGTCGAACTTATAGTTATCAAGTTTTCTCGATAAATCATCTATAGAAATGTTAAATAGGAAGAAAGAAATAATAATTCCCTGTATAGTGCAACGTTTGATGCGAGAACTGTGACTGTAATTACCATCCCAGCATATGATACACCGTAACCTTGAATAACACTGGTACAAAAATTAATTGAGTAATTTAGAACTCCTCTAAATTGACTTCATTAAAACATAGACTTTCTAGTAAGAATGAGAAAAGAGTGCAGACCGCAGTCATCCACACAAGAGTACAATGTCATGAACATGGAAGTAAAAGCGCAAAGCCAGAGCTTTGGCATATACTTAATGCAGTAAGCAGGTAGAACATGGACTTTCTATTAATCTTGATGAATAACAAAAGAGAGTAGATCGTAGTCATCCACAGAAGAGTACAATATGGAAGGAAAAACGCTTCGGTATGTACTTGCTACAGTAAGTAGGTCTAACTTTCTCTAATTTATGTGCTAAAGGCTCTTATGAAATCTCATAATTACGATATCCTTCCCATCATTGAACTCCTATAAACTCTGTCGAATGTGACAGCATCAAGTACATCATACCACACGGAAAATCACAGTTGCAGTACACACCCAGTCGAAAATTGTGTCAACGCCCTTCCGCCCTGTTGGTGCCAAGTCAAGAAAACGAGCAACAATGATCCATTTGCGCTGTGTACGGAAATTCATATGCTGATTCCATGCAAGGAAATGACATAACATTAGGCATTTGACACACGTTGATAGATCTTTATCCTTGCTTTGGGACTTGTCAGGAAATTGCATCATGTATATGTTTGATCATAAGCGCGCTGCGTGCACATGCAGCACCACTCGCATATCTTATTGTGTTTCATCCATCTTCGTCTGTATATTATGCTATATTTTTATGTTTCGTCTCTGAAACAGTCGACTAGATTTTCTTCACCCTGAATGGAGATTTACCTCGTGCAATTGTCTGGTGCGATTGAAACAGTCACTTCCCACTCACACACACACACACACACACACACACACACACACACACACACACACACACACACATATATATATTATTTACTATTATAACAAGTTGGAAACACTTCTCACCATTTATTACAGTCGAAAAGAGTTTAACTATTAAATATTTTCGTTGTGTTTATTGATCATATGACATTATGTTCATCTTTGATCAGGTCTTTTGTGCAGACTAAAGACGGTTAGGTGCTTGGTGTTGGCCACAACCGGTTTCAGGCTTACTCGTTCCATTGCAACAAAAAGGGAATGTGATCAAGGCTTTTACAGCAGGTGACATCGGGTTATAAATGTCACTTAAAGCTAAAGCAATCCTTTATGTTCAAGTGCATGACCCGACACGAATTTATTTTGTATGTTTTTCTTTATGTTGGTCGTAAATAGGTTTCCATCAAATGTAGCCATATGTAATGGTAATCGCTCCTCCGCACGTGTTATCTATTTGAACGGACTGACAAAAAACTTGTAAATATCAAAGCTTTTAGGACCATATTGTAACATACATATTGATCGTTTTATCATTTCACTCAGTCTCGTATCTTGGAAACCAAAAGCTTGCCGCACTTATGGCAACAGTGCAGTTTCACGTACCAACTAAACAAATTAGACAATGTCATTACCATATCCAAACCGTAGTCCCAATGAAACAAATCAAAGTCAATTCCGACCAAAGGCAATGTTCTTTGGTATGTATTGCTGAATCACATTAATTTATAGTTCGTCTGTACCAAAAAGCATTTTTCTCTTTGTTATCATTTCATAAACACAAAAGGTTGCTCTGAAACGGCAGCATCTATTTTGTCGCCTTCTTGATAAGACCGAGTGTCGGCATCAAGTGTTGATAATTTCATTCGCTCACAAAGATGAGGTACCATTAACCAAGGTCCTAACAAAGTTTTTTTCAATAAAATGTTTTGAGGCGTGAAACTCGTACATATTCCTTGGTCCAATCAAAGATGTAGTACCGCGCACATGGTATAACTCAATGTTACAATCATAAAAAAAACTATTTCTGCTGAAGCAATACAGGTTTTACCCAACGGCAACAAATTGTTCTGATCCTTGTCATATAGCGATTAAAAAACAAACATAATTGGGAATGCATAATTATTGGGCGAAGCTTACTGTTTGACATAGAAAGTAGTCCAATATAGCTATAGGTTTTACAAAAATGTTTGTTGAGACACATTACCCAACCCGTACCAAGAGTGGATTGCTATTTAGCGTAAATCGTAGACATTCGTACGCCCCCTTATTGGTTAGTTTTCTGTATTATACATGTTTTATGCACTTTGCATGCAATGAAATAGTTAAACCGAAAAGAAATGTGTATGGCAGCTGTTACAGTGTCGAGCCAGAACCAGCCCGGCCAGTCGTTGATAAAGGACTTTGGACACAACGGCACTGGATAGTGCATTCTGCGGAGGATCTCACCTGACGGGTCGCTTTTTTAAGGGTTAGCTATGAGCAGTAAGAAAATATGTTGGCATGGTTGATACAGGATGCTTCTGTACATGAATGTACATGTTTATTTCTCCAAAAACCGTTTCCCAGCTCTGATGCTATCTTCGTGGAGATGTAGTATCTTCGAGTCTCTACCAACTTTGATCAGTAGCTCACACCGAAGTGATAAAAATGAATTTCGAGTTTGCTTTTGAAAATCGTGAACAACAAATGATGGATAAATTTTAACTGTAATGTTGCTTTGGTTAATAACGTTTCACAAAAATACTTGTGTGCAGGAGAAAATCCCTCCATCGAACAAAGTAAAATGTTCAGTACTGCTCCTGCGAAACATGCAACCCGGAAAAATTAATTGTTTAACAGGTCATATGCGTGTTTTCCACACACACATACTGAGCTCAGTCTGAATTATTACGAGGCTATTTGTTTGAATCAGTATTCTTCTTTCCAGAAATGCTGGTTTGTTTCCATTAGTGCATCGCGTCATTGAGGGTGATTGTCACCGCCGCCCACAGATATGGTCATATATATATATATATATATATATATATATATATATAACACCAAATTTATTTACAATAAACTTGAGTCAAGAGGATTCAAATGTGTACTTTTGATCAAATATTTCTACAAATTTTGCTGTAAATATCCCGAGATGGTTAGAAAGTTTGGCTTCAATAATTTTAGAGATTTTAGACTTGCCTGTTTTGCTACTTAATTTCATCTCTTGACACCATTATGTTTAAACGTTCACCTTTCGGACATTTTAGGCTAGCTTGTTTTCTGTTAGGTAAACCCCCAGGGGCTACAGGTAGCAAGAAGCGGCCTACGACAGTTACAAGCTTGCCTAATTGTACTTGATATCTGGTTAATATTTTCATTGCATTCTTTTGACATAAATACAAAAGACTTCCATTCTTTTCTGACTTGCCCTATAATTCTACTGTTAACATCCAAATTTTATGAGAAAGTTTGGCTGCAATAATCTACAGTTTTTAAACTTGTCTGTTTTGCTACTTAACTTTATCTTTTGTCATCTTTCTGTTTTAATATTCACTATCAGACATTTTAGGCTTACATGTTTTCTGTTAGGTAAACCCCCAGGGGCTACAGGTAGCAAGAAGCGGCCTACGACAGTTGCATGTTTGCCTAATTGGACTTAAAATCCTGTTAAGAAAAATTGTTTTGATAGCATGTTTTTGGCATAAATGCTAATGACTTCCATTCTTTTCTGACATGCCTAAATGCACATTTACTCACTATTAAAAATTACTCAAAATTGACAGTATTTTCTCAAGTGTCACAAACCTGACACATTAAGTTGACACATTGACTCAGGGTTGGCAGTTAAATAGAGCTTAATTGTTTGAGGAGTAGGTGTCATCATGGAGTTTGTTTTACATCTCTGGTACAGGATGTACATTGTTGCAGTCCTTGTTAGGATTTTCCTTGGTTTGTACAGGTGGTCTAGCTGCAACTGTTTATTTTACAATCGCTGGGACTGAATATAATGCCCCAGCTTGTTTCCACTTCAGTTAAACATTGGCGGATGGTTTAACTAGGAAAAGCTGTCCAGCTAGAAAGGGTACATTTTGGTTCAGGGGTAAGTCAAATTGTTGTTATCTGAACCTGTACTATGAAAATTTGGTAATTATGGTTTGTTTGACAGGTATTCTTCTTTGATATGAAGCTCTGCATTTACAAGCAAAACTTCACATATTTAGCTAATTCATCAGTTGCCACGTTCATATTTATTCACTATTATGTGGGTTGTCTTTGCTGAATATTTAGCTTAGGCAAGGAGGCGCTACTCAGAGAGACATGTACGGGTAAAAGGCTCCGAAACATGTTGAGTAGTTACCCGCTGAAGACCCTTTAATTTATTTGGGCTGATACAGCCTATGTCAAAATTTTACAGAGGAACGTGTGCAATATACACAATAGTAATTCCATATATATACAGGTTAGACAGGGACAGGTTAGCTTATGGAGAGTAAAGAGTTCGAACTGCGGAATAGGATATTGACTACTAGGAAGTGGTTCTGGGAAAAAAGACACAAATACAATATATATATATATATATATATATATATATATATATATATATATATATATATATATATATATATATATGTATATATATATATATATATTTTTTTTTTTTCTTTTTCAGGAAAAAATATTCATGCCCAGTGTTGCTTCAAAATTATACATGGACATATTTGAAAATGCTTAGTTCATAATTTGTCCAACAGTCGGAGTTCTATTTTTTATTTTCAAAATTAACTTTCTATGGTTGTAATTTCAACTTCTTCTTTAGTACATATTGAATACTCCTGAAAGAAGGAAGAGAGATTTAGCTGCACTCTTCCCCTAGTGATAGTGCTCATTGCGCGGCAGTATTAATATTCTCTGATTTGATTTTTGTTGGGTACTTGTAGTTTATCATTTCTTTAACCACTGGTGAATGAACTCTGTGTCTGTATTCTATATTTGTGTTTTGTTTTTGTGTCTCTCCAAAGTTATAGGCTTGATTAACAAACTTTGTGATGTTCTGCCGAGGCAAATTTAGCAAAATCGGTCACTGGGAAGGAGTGACTGATACTGTTCCCTGATTTTTAAAGCTTATTTATTTTCATTATTTTCGGCATGTTCAATAAGTTTATATATTACCACTGTTATTATGTATTTAAATATGAATGGATAGAGCAATGTTAAAACATTCACAGGCTACAATTTCTTTGAACTATGATTGACGGTCATGAAAGTTCAGGCACATATGTATCAGAACCGATGAACACATCACCTAGCAAAACTGGGTCACTATCTGGGCACACTGATATATTCATTTCTCAGTTAAAACAAGTTTCTTCTTTGACTTTGTTTCATCAGCATACAAAAAATATGTCACCGAGCATGTATGTGTGTCAAAATATCAATTTCTTGTTCATTTCCGGACTATAACATCTCTCTACTGATTTTGTTTCATGAAACGTCACTCACATGATTGACGACTAGCACATATGTCGTAAAATAAAACTACGTCACTAGGCTAAGTATGTGGGTTACATTCTATCAATTTACTCTTTGCTCTTTGTCTGTGCTATTCTCCTTTGATTATTTTCATGGAACATTGCATACATATATGTATTAGTTTGACAATGCAAGTGTGAGAAGAACTAGGTCACAGGATCAAATATAAGACATTGGAGGGAAATGAGATTCGTTATGTGTGAGGTTTTTTAAATCAAGAAATTCTTAAATGTGCGCCAATTTGAGGTCATGGCGTTATTCTAATGTTTTTCTTCCTGATAATTGCATGTCCTCCTTTAGATTTGCTTTGTTTTTACTTGAATTTATTTTAGGTGCTGATTCTGAAAACCGTTGTTGTCATGCAGATTTGATTTTAAATGTTATCGAAAAAAATGTTGCAGATATGCTTTTGAAACACGAGACAACCAAAAGCAGATATTTAGTTTCCGCACAATTCTTCTTATATTCTGCATTACTACTTATTTTAGGCTCCAAATATTGTTTATAATTCACCATTCAGCTCCCTTTAAGAATCCGTCTCTATGAATTTTGTCGCTTCACCATTATATTAAATGGTGTCACTAGAAAGGCGGGGGTTGGGATGGTTTTGATATGCACAGTGTCAAGAGGCTGAAAACAGCAAGCATCATGTCACTCTCCTCAATTTTTCCCTGCATGAACTCGTTCAGCACTTCTGGACGAAAGTGCAACACTTGACGGTGAAGTAAATGTTGCTCCATTCCATCTGTGATGTACGTACGTGTTCTCTCGTCCACAATGACCTGGCAAAATCGTGACGAGGAGTAAAAAGGTTTGTTGTTAAGGATGCAGACATTTGCCTAAAGTCTGTTTAGACATGCATCTCTGCCGAGAGTGGACTCTCTGTTAGATTTTTTAATGTCCGGAGCAGTGTTGTCCTTCACTTCAACACTGCATTGACAATAATGCGGTCTTCACTGCTGATCTGGTTATGCCTTTTGTGTCGAGGTAATTCACCAACATCATTTTTTTTGCAGAATATCGTTTATTGCTTTGTGGAACACTCTCATAACCTGGGCAACAGACCAGTAACTTTCCTAAGCTTCAAATTGGCCTGTATGCCTTGCCATGTCCGTCACAGCCTCGGAATGATGATGACAACCACACATAAAGATCTCCATACCTAACGATGAAGCCTTGCCTGGCAGAGTTTCTGCTCATGCGCCAAAGGTGAAAGACAATACTGTTACGATGCCTACCTTCTGAATATTCTAAATCACAGCAGAACTTAACAAAGACTGACAACAATGATGTAGTTTTAACTATAACAATATATTAACAATAAAAATTGGTACAAGGTAGGTAAATGCAATTATACACTTATCTAGGTATTTCATTTGTAAAACAGTGTGTAGGTAAATCTTAATCCCTGGTGAGAGATTATCCACAGGTATTGTCCCACAGTTCCAAGTTCTATGGCAAGTGCCAAATAGTCTGGTACAAATCCCACAGAGGTACGGATTGGTTCCAATGTGGTACTCAAAGAAGCAGGGCTGATCCAAATCCCACTGAGGTGCAATTTGGTACAATTAAAAACAAAATTACCAGTCCACTCAAAGACAATGTCCACACTCCACAGGTACGATGTATAAATGAGTATCCCCTTGGCCGACAGTCCCACTGGCTTTGTCACACTGCTCCTGTCAGATCTCAGAATTCTCCTCTCCCCCAGTTATGAAGGAGCTGTTTTTTATAATTAGGCTTAGAAATTTCACCATTATTCCAGAGTTTTCAAATACATGTAAGTCACACATACAAGTTCACTGAAGCATGTGTCGATCAGACAAGGATATCCCCAAATAAATGTAGGTCAGCATTCTAGCTTATTCCAATTGTTTACAAAATAATGAGAGTCACCCCAACAAAGGAGGCCAACTCAGTGACTCTGCACACACTCGATGAGTACAGTGACCTCTTAAAGTCAAAACAAACATCATATCCATAACACACCCTTCTTTTTTGGGAAAGAAAAAAATGGCTATGTATGGAAAATATGTCAACTTTTTAGGTATTCTAACCTACAGTACACAGTGGTTTCTAACAAGAAATATCTACTCTTTCGACAATGTCGCATTAACATTCACAAGGATTAATTGTACCACATCTGAACTGTTTCACTGTAATAAACACACACATGGTTGTTATGGACACAGTTGCTCTGTTTATACAAATCTCATAGGACTGAAGAACAGTTTTACTGTAAAGAATACAAACTCTTCCAATTCAAGGTAGGAATAATCTCCTGTTTGATCATTTAAAACATTAATTCTGTACATATTTCAATACAATTTTTTCTTCATTTTAAGTGAACTTTGGTCATGGTTACATAAACAGTATTACTGCCAATAATCTTATCACCTAAACACATTCACATAAGCAATATTTATACCCCTTTTAGCCCACCTAGTGCATCGTCAACCACATTGTCCCTGTGGCAGACATGCTCAATTATCATATTATATCCTTGTAGATTTCAAACTCCATCTAAAAAATCTGGGCCTGAAAGAACATGTGCATTTGTGAGTTTAGCTTTAAGCTCTTGGAAGGCACATTGACATTGATTATTCCAAATATACTTTTCTTTCTTTTTTAACAGCTTTGTCAATGGTTCTGCAATTTGTGATAAAATTCTTACAGAATTTCCTGTAATATCCGACCATGCCTAAAAAACTTTCCTCTTTTGTTGTTGGCTGAGGAAAATCCGAGTTTTTTTGAGTTTTTGCTGCTTCTGCAATACTTTTCCATAACCCACTTTATAGCCCAGGTATGTCACTTCAGACCAAGTTCACTTTTGTTTAAGTTCACGGTCAAACGAGAGGAAGTCAACTTTTCAAAGAATGTTCTAGTTCTTTCAAAATATTCAGCCCAGACTTTTGAGAAAATACAGGTATTTTCAATGTAGGTTACATGTATTTCTTAACCAGCTGTCACTGTGCTCATTAACCGAATGTCGTAGGCACGTTATTAATATCAAATGGCATCACTTTACATTGAAAAAGACCATCTGGTGTGACAAAAACTGATATTTCTATGGCTTTTTCTGTTATTAGCACTTGCCAATAACTTTTAACTAAGTTGTATTTGCTTACAGAACATGCATGACCTTCTTATCAATATGGTCATCTACTCTATGGATTAGATAGGAGTCTGATTTAGTCACAGAATTCACCTTTCTATAGTCAAAGAAAATCGCCTTGAACCATCGGGTTTTGGAACCAATACAATAAGACTACTCCAGCTACTCTGTCTTGGTTTTATAATATAATTTTCCAGCATGTAAAAGCTTTTTTCAACCTTTTTTTTTTCATTTGGACACATTCTCCAAGATAGGTTCATCTTGTGCCTCCAGCCACCATTTTTCTTTCATAAACTTTAATGGACCTCTCACAGCATGTCCCTGTATCAGTTCAAATGGACTGAGCCCCAGTAACTCATTTGATATCTCGCTAGTACCAAATAATTAAATGTATATACCTTTATCCCATTCTTTTTCATTCTCACAACAATAGGTCCTCACCATGTTCTTCAGTGTTTGATGATACCTTTCTAGAGCCCCTTGTGCTTCCGGATGGTAGCCTGATGATTTAATCTGTTTAATGCCTAACTCATGCGCAACCCCCTAAAACACCACAGTTATGAAATTTGAACCTAAGTCACTGTGTATCTGTATCAGCAGTCCTACTCTAGTGAAAAAAATTCATTAGAGCAAATGTGATAGAATGAGCATTAATGTTTTAATGGGATGGCCTCAGGATACCTAGTTGCTGAATCCTTGATAGTAAGGAGAAACGTATTTCCCACTTTTGGTTTTTCAGAGGTGGCTCCACACAGTCTATAATAGCCCTGCAAAACGGTTCTACAAGAACAGGGATACTAATAAAGGAGCAGGTTTGATTTTCTGATTGAGTTTTCCAACCACTTGACATGTGTGACATGTCGTACAATATTCTGCCACATCCCAATGTAATCTGGGCCAAAAGAAGTGTTGTAATATTCTATCTTGAGTCTTCCAAAAACCATAGTGTCCATAGGCAAATCATGAGCTGTTTTCAGACTTCTGCTCTATATAATGGAGGAATCACTATTTGATGAACAATTCTCCATCCTTCATCAGTGGAAACATCTGAAGGGGTCCATTTCTTCAACAACACTCCTGACTTAATATAACAACAGATCAGGCCTTTTTGTGCCTCTTCTTCAGTTAAAGGTGTACTTGCCAATTTTCTTAACTGAGTATCGGCCCCAATCAGCCTCGATTGAAATGAGGCATTTGAATCAGATGATTATTTTGGTTTATCTGGTCAGAGAGGTTACGGTCATGGCTTACCTCTGGACTCAAGTTACATTCATGGCTTACTTGGTCCTCCAGGTTACCAGCAAAGAATGTCCTGCCAGCTCTAAACGATCACCATCCTTGTCACAGGCTTCTTCCTGTTTAGAAGCTTCAAAAGCCATTGACCTTGTCACAACACAGGCATGGAAGATGCCCCCAAAATTTCTGCTCAAGATGCTATGTGTCCTCTCTCATGACTGGCTCATCATTCAAATATGGTACTGGCTTACCTTTCACATTATTCCCTGCTATATCATTCCCTAGAAGGACATTCACACTTTCTATCGGAGACTAGGTACAATACTTAGAATCATTGGTCCAATTTTGAATTCAGACTTCAGGTAAACTTTGTAAAGCAGGACTGTTATGTAATTTCCCTCCACACCCCAAAGGAATACACTGGCTTTTTGATAAGTTTCATCCAACAAAGGAAGTACATCATCCAACAGTAAAGACTGGGCAACGCAAGTTTCTCTCAGGGTCACAACTACCTTCTGGTCAACAGCATTTTCTTTCTGTGACACCAGCCCTTCTGATTTAAAACTCAAATAGCCATCCAATATGGACTCAGCTATCCCAACATGTGGGTTTTCACATTAAGCATGGAGATTGTCACAATGTTCAGCAGACATATTTAGAGGTGGGTGCCCTTTGTTCCATGGAGAGGGGTGAGTAAGCTTCCTGTGCAAAACACACTTTGCAAAAGAAGAGGCCACATCCTCCTAGGCCAATCAAAAGCTTCAGTTTTTTCTCGAAAGACAGGAAGAATTTTTACACTTCTTTTTCTTCAAGTTACGGCACTGAACGTGCATACTTTGCTACATCGAGAGGTCCTGACTATATTGAATTATCTGAACTAGAATGCCTAAGTTCAAGCTCTCATAGCTTTAACTGGTGTTCTCTCGCCTCTCTTGCCAGTTTTAGCTCATGCTCTTTTGCTTCCTGTGCTGCCTCTCCTGCAACCTGTGCTGACTCTCTTTTACTCTGAAGTTTAAATTTGTCTAATTCCAATTGAATTGGCAAACTTTTATCCTCTGATCCCTCATCCTCGAGGTAATCTTCTTCAACCAAATGGAAAATTATCTTTTGTTTCAAAGGTGTTTTCCTGATAATTGATGGTACTTCTAACTTAAAGAATTTGGCCACCTTCCCAGGCCTTCCACTAATATTTTATGAAAATGTTTGACTGTAAGGACCTCATTAGCAAGAAACACACTTGGATCTATTGCCATGTTGTCCTACTGTCTGTATATTGACCAACAACTATATTTATAAATACTAGATATCCTTTGTTGAGTTCAAACTGTAAGGTCCAGTATTTAGAAACTTCCGATTTTTTCAAGATGATTCAACCGTCATGTTCTTATTACAAATAACTCAATGTTTAGTCTTAAATTTAATCGTGTTTGTCTTGGATTGATCCCAGACAAGCCCCCACAATTTGTCATAGTGCCCACCGTCTAAATATTCTAGATCACATCAGAACATAACAAAGAATGACAACAATGATATAACTTTAACAACAACAATGTAGTTGCAAAATAAAAAAATCAGTCCAAAGTAGGTAAATGAAATTATACAATTATCTACGTATTTCAATAGTGAAACAGTCTGTAGGTATATCTTAATCCCTGGTGAGATATTCTCCACAGCGATGTCCCACAGTTCCAAGTCCTATGGCAAGTGCCAAATAGTCTGGTACAAATCTCACAGAGGTACGGATTAATTTCAATATGGTACTCAAAGGCACAGTGCTGATCCAAATCTCACTGAGGAGCAGTTTGGTTCCAATGTGGTACAATTAACACCAAATATACCAGTCCACTCAAAGACACTGCCCACAGTCCACAGGTACAATGTATAAACAGTGTATCTCCTTGGCAATGACAATGGCTCACAGTCCCACTGGCTGGAAGTCACACAGCTCCAGTCAGATCTCAGAATTCTCCTCTCCCCTGTTGTGAAAGAGCTGCTTTATATATTTAGCCTTAGAAATTTCACCATTATTCTACAGTTTTCCAATTAGTCACACATCCCAGTTCACTGAAACCTGTGTGGATCATACAAGGATATTCCCAATTTGAATGTAGGTCAGCTTTCCAGCTTATTCCAATTGTTTACAAAATCATGAGAGTCACCCCAACAAAGCAGACCAACTCAGTGACTGCACACACTCAATGAGTACGGTGACCTCTCTAAATAAAAAAAACATCACGTTCATAACAAATACTGATCAAGATAATCCTAACAGAGAGAGAAAAAGATCACTGCAATGTATATAACGCTTCTACGGAGCAGCAGAAGGGCCTGGATTTTTCTGTGAAAAGTTCTAACTTTGTCTGGCATTAAGTCCAGGTAGTGTCATGAATTCCAACTATGCAAATCTTTATATATCATGTTTTAACGTGAAAAGTCAACGCAAGATATAACATTACTAGAATGGTTGAGACAGTGGCGGTGGCAGATATATATATATATATATATATATATATATATATATATATATATATATATATATATATATATATATATATATGTATATATATGTATATATATATATATATATACATGTATACATATATACATATATTGTGCCTTGGCCTTAAGCTGTCTAACAAAATATGGATCTGTTAAAACACACGAGTGGAAAGTCATTTTTTCGAACTGACGCACTTTGCCGGTCGTTGAAGACTTCCAAAAATGACGTAAGATTTGCTCATATAAGGGGGGCCGGAAGCTGGAGTTTCAGAAGATTAAAAACGCATTTTGACAGGGAAATTTTGATACAATTGGAAAGAACATAAAAATACATGTTCCAAGTTTACCGATGTGAACTTGATAATGATTTATACGTATATGTATGTATGTATGTATATATATATATATATATATATATATATATATATATATATATATATATATATATATATATATATATATATATATGTGTGTATACATATATATATATATATATATATATATATATATATATATATATATATATATATATATATACACAGAGTCACTTAAGTTATAGTAAATAAAGGGTCGGTCTTGGCTTTAAGATGTCTAACGAAATATAGATATATTAAATCATATATGTGGAAAGTCGTTTTTGAATCTGATGCACTTTGCAGGTAGGCGAAAGCTTCCAAAAATTTGAACCTTTAAGGGGGGCCGGGAGGCGGAGTTCTGAAACACTAAAGAAGGATTTTTACAGGGACATTTTGATACTATTTGAAAGATCAAAAAATTCATGAACCAAGTTTACTTATGTGAACTTGATAATCATATTTGTTTAATAATATGCATTTGGAATGATATCAGAAGTATTTAAATTTTCTCAAACATGTCAATTGCAAACCCATTCTTGTCAATTAAATTGTAATCTTTCAATCAAATTCAAGTATACAAAGAATGTCCACAAATCCATGTATGTTCGTATCTTGTTTTTTCTAGTTTGTCTGTTATATTAGGGCTTGCGTTTATGATGATTTGAGTGGAATTTGTAACAATTTTGATACTTTGTTTTATTGCTTACAAGTGGAAAGATTTATAGGTTATTTCACTGGACTGAGTAGAATCTGTGGGCAAGTAGTCCTTAATTTACGTACTGATCATTATACTCAATTGATGGGAAAGTTTGGCGATGCAGCAACGGGAAACGTAGCAATAAAATTTCAATAAGAAAGGACAGCCGGTTTCTGGGTTTCATCTTAATTTATTACAAATAATGAAAAAAGGACTTATTACTGGGTGTAGGTATTACGTAATAGTTTTGTGCAAAGAGAGTTGAGAATTGGCAGAGAACACAGTATTGTGGACTGGTTTAATTTTTGCCGTGAAGTATGTACTTTGTTTCTGTTACAAGACAATGAAATACTTGGAGAAGATGGCATTATAGTGGAGAGAGACGAAAGTAAGTTTGGGAAAAGAAAGTACAATCGAGCAAAAAGAGTTGACGGATGTAAGGTTTTCGGTGTCATTGAGAGGGAATCAAAGAAGTGTTTTATTTTGTGATTGTGGAGAAGAGACGAGAAGACATTATTACCAAATATAAAAAAATGCACCAAACCAGGGAGCATCATCTTGTCAGATTGTTGGAAAGCATATTACAACCTCAGCAAATATGGCTAAGAGCATGACACAGTAAACTAAAGTAAAGAGTTTGTTTCCTGAACTGGAGCACACACCCAAAATATTGGGTCCACTTTGCATGCACTGAAAATAAGTCTCCCCAGGACAGGAACTCCGAAACAACTGTACAGTAGCTAATTTTAAGAATTTATTGTCAGGGGCAAACGTTTTACAGAAAAGGAAGACAACCAATTCGCCAAATTCTCAGAAATAGTTTGCTGAATGTACAATCCACGACGACAAAATCCACCGGCACCACTACAGGTCCAACCCCAACTTCCCACGCCGACTGACTAAGCCCAAGATATCATTACCACCTCCACATTAGCAAGCCCCGAAGCCGGTGTCCAAGATGAGAACGCTGCAGACTACCGTTTCGATCTTTTCGATTGATGGTTGATATATGAGTACCACTGAATCAAATAATCATCGCGGGCGAAGTTTGCTTTCATGGTCAGTTTACGAACAGCACTTTTTTCCATGGTACAAAATGGCGACTAATGGAAGCACCTACTGGGGCCCGTAGGTCCGCCAAGGAGGGCCATTATTACCAGTTATATAAAAACTCCAGTACTTTAGGCCTGTATCCACTATCAGGGCATCCTTCTCGCCCAAGCGCCAGCTTTCATACACCAGGGGGTCGTGGCGGGTCCTACTTGTGCTGCTGAAAAATTTATAGCCGGAGGGCGACTTCTATGTCTGATACAAAATACGGATTGTGGGGCCCACCGCTGGCTACAACTGATGTTTGAATTGCGGTGTATTTATATTTTCAGGTTATGCTCTCTATGGAAAAGTCCCAATATATATTGCACATTAAATGTAATCGACAAATTAATCTTCCATTAACCCCAATCGGACATATATTTTGGATACTACCTTTTCAAAATATTGAATCGGCTCACTGGCACTTGGCTGCCATTTTGAAACCTGCGATCTCCGCACCCAACGGTTTATAAAAGAGGATACAAATGGGACAATCTACGAGGTAGCGGGTTGAGGAAGGGGGGGGGGGGGAGGAGTATATTCCAGAGCATCAATAAAGATGATATATGCTGGAGAGGGACTGGCTTTATATATTTATAAACTCAGTGTCTTAGTATTATAAAAATTATGCCTTTGGTGCTTATATCAATTTATTTATCTATACATTAATTTATTGAAATTTAAGATCTATCTTTTCATTCATGAATGATGAAAGCATTTCAGCTACAAACCTGTGCAATGCAACTTAAAATTTTTCTAATTTCATACATGCTATTTTCATGTTGTGGTGCACCATGGATATAACCCAAGGCAAGATTCCCTAGACATTTGGTGATCCCATTTCATGCATCATTGTTTAGTGTACTTTCAACAACTATATTGCACAATGCTGGCATATGTGTGAATAAAATATTATCAATCAATCAATCAATCAATCAATCAATCAATCAATCAATCAATCAACATTCAGTCATAAAAGTTCAGTACATTTAGGCCTAGTTATAATATTAATGTTTTTTTCCTCTTGCTTTTGTAGAGGAAATACACAACTTACTAATTGCAAGATAATTTATCTCTCAATTTTCCCCGAATTAATAAACATAATATGTGTGCAAACATTCCCTAAACCGTTACATGTGTCCACTATAGGGGCATCCTTCTTATCTTAATTGATAACATGGCGATGATCCTTTTTAAAATTTATTTTTTTACTAATTTTTGCTAATTTCCATCAGATTTTTGTACAATCTGAGAGAAAATAGCCAAATCAGTACAATAATGACTGATTGTGATTTCGTCAATCATGTCAAAGCAAGATTTTTCGCTCCAAATACCCCAGAAGGCACCATTTTGTATGCTCAAATTCGAAATTTTTCGTGGAAGGGGTGGGGGAAATGCCCCAAGACCCCCTTAGCATGCCTTCGGGTGCTTGCTTTGGCCCTTTGGGCCACATATGTCTCATGTGGGCAACTGACAAATATTATTTACTTTTTTGGACCACTTGGGTCTCTGAGTTTCTAGCACTGGCATGGGTCGATCAATATTTATTAGGGAAGGGCGGCTGGAAAGTACCTGTACTTTTTTGTTGCATTAATCATTAAGTTGAGCCTTTTAAGTAGGATCTGTCAGGTTACCGGAATCACGCAACTATTTTGTTAAGACTTCGGTAACTTGGGCATTTGTTGAAACATGTTTAAAATGGATCTTCTTTCTCATATTACCTCTTTTGACGTCAGTTTAATTTGTTACCTGGGCACAGCCGGGGGCACTTGTTGGTTCAAAATACCGCACTATCCGCCAAGGTTATGGCGTGGTTTGGACCTATGAGGGCCATAATCGGTTACAACATAAATTAAACTCTATAAAATGCATGCAAAACAAATAACCGAGGATGCAAAATGTTTGCAGCTTCCACCAGGATGCATTTTGTACATCGATGTTGTCCCGCTGATGGATATCCATGTTGTCATTGACATAGTGTTGACTTTAAAGGAGAGGAACACTTGCTAATTGGACAAAATCTGTCAACAATGGAATGCATAGGCCTAATTAATTACGTTTCGGAAAAGATAGGCGCCACTCCGAACGGCTTAGGATCTTCGCTCGCTTTTGGGGTTTTACCCATATCATATTAAACATCTTTTATTATATTTACTCTACCAACCAGCAATTCCATTTTAGCTGCATTTGTTTATTTTTTACTCCGCGTCTGTTGTTACCGGACGAATGGACAACTGTGGCCCGTAAGCTGCAGCGCATATCCGTGTTCTCCAAATTTTTTGTAACGCAAATTAACTCCTTACTATTTAATCTTACAAATCACCAAAAGTGGAAGAATAAAATAATATTTTTTTTTTCAGTTATACGCAACTTTTGACTCGCAGAACGGAAAAAATACATCGGAGATCCGCCATTTTGAATTATTGTTGACGAATGCTTGGAGGCGAGGTTAAACTCATCAGATACAAATGAATCTCGCAAGACTTGAGGACCGACCAGTAAAGTTCATACTACCCCGTTTTTGTGCCTTGTTTATTTGAGTAGTTATGTAAAGAATTACAGTCTATTTAAATAAGGCTTACACTACTTATATATCTAAGGTTGCATTTGACACTTTGACTTGCTTCTGGCTTAATGCAATTTTAAATCAACTTTATATGGCCTGTCTGTCTCTTTACCAGTCATCATCTCTGTTGATATCCTAACCGTAACCATACCAGAAAAATGCGACACGTATTTCATATGGAAACGGTATTATTCTTGACAGATTTTATCTCTGCGGGGTAACTGCTTTTTAAAATTTGGTTGCAAAATATATGATTTGCTTGATGTAATAATTTTGTACAATTTGACAAAGTACCATAATAAGTTGGTAACGAAATACAAACTGGCCATCTTTTTAATAACATTTGGACCATTGAGATGCTTATCGTTGAATAAAATGTTTCCTGTTTTGTAATACTTCAGTGCAAACTGATATATAAATTCAATTAAAGCACGCAGTTTTAACATAAGTTAATAACGTGTAGTCGGAGCAAAAGAATAGATAGCCGCCTAGAGTGGTATACAGGCCTTTTTTCCTCTAATTTACAAGCAATGAAGATAGAACGTATTTAGATTCATTGCAGGAAAAAAGATTTGTTTAAAAAAATATAAATCCATTTACCACAGAACAGTTGAGCAACAAGCGCAATGTTCAATCTGCATATATAAAGTATTCCCTTGGCTGTTTAAGTGCCCTTCACCTAGGTTGTTATGACGATTCTAGACTTAAATGCATACCAAAAACTTTTCATTCAAATAATGCATGCCTAGCCTTAAGGCAATAGTTTCAAAGATAGTGCTGGTGTCCACCTTTCTCCCAGCAGGCATTGACCCCAAAGCTCACCGATGAGAGCTATTGACCTACTTTGTGAACTGGCTCTGAGGCGGATTTAATCACAAAGTATGACTGCATCATAGAGGAAGCTATTCGATAGGCAAACATGTCATCAGAGGCAAAGTTCCACCAGAATACAGAATTAATAATATGTCCACAATCGAGATACATTGGCACACTGAAAAAAATGCTGTTTTTTAAACATTATATTTGTAACAAAAACAGAAGTGAGCACGAGAATATGCTATGGAGGAGAGCAATTTATTTCCACGCGGCCTAATTGATACAGAAATAATCTTACTTTTAATTGTTAGCCCTCAGCTTTAACATAATGGTAGAACTTGACGTTTATAATGCCACTATCAATGCTGTGCACATGCGGACTATGTGCTGCGCTAGGCTAAAAACACGAGCAATAGTAGGACATCTTCCGTGCAGTCCATAAAACAACACAATCGAATCTCTCTACACTCCATACATATATATATATATATATATATATATATATATATATATATATATATATATATATATATATATATATATATATATATATATATATATATATATATATATATATATATACATTTATAAGAGTCTGTCATTTGGCAATTACTACACAACATAGCATTCTGTAGAGCCACTCTATGCAGCAAACAATGAATCAAAGAGTTCAACTAATTTGCCAGAGCACTCAATGAAAAGGCATGAAAATATATTTTGTAGCTCCAAATGGATAAAAAAATGGGTTTTAATGAAAGTGTGAACTTTTATGCTCGTGGAAAAAATTTCTGTCAACAAAATGCTAATAACCAAGAACTAGAAAGGAATCAATGTTAATGTGTGGTATCTAGAAGTAGTCAATATTCAGGGAAATGATGTGATACATATGCCCAGATACCTCTACAACCCTGATAGGCGGGGAAACCACTTTCTCTTTGACACAAGAACAAGGCCTCCAGCCAGCGTCATGTTGAGTGTAGTCAGTCTTATCGGGTTAATTAGCATATGCACATAGCATGAAGCACATCAAAGTCTGCAAGTCTATCTTGGGTTTGCCTGGAAAACCCGGACGAGGAGTCAATACTCGGAATAAGTGATTGAAATCACCGCGACTATATTAAAATGCCGTGAACCAATTTGCAAAGACAAGTTTTCTGACATAAGTACAAATAGTACAGGATTAAAACACGCACAGAAATTTGTCACATTTCAATATATAAGACAAAACGAAAAAAATGAGACCCCTATGCACACACACCTGGTACTTTATAGCAACCTGTATCTTTGTAACGTGATGTATTTACTCAATCATCATCACAACGCTACACTAGTTATAGGTGGGTATGTTACTTCCCATCGCGTGCTTCTGCTGTGCACATGGTGATTGTTCAGGCAGCGTGTTATAAAACATTGTTGGATATGGCTGTCACCACGTCTTTACTTCACGTATTCAAAATTATTTTTATTTTTCAGGAAACAAATTGAGAGCAACGTGATGATTAAGGTATTTAGAAACTCGGGGTGAAACATGAAGCATGAGATTTAATACAATGTAAAGTGATCCGTAGTGTGCACACAGCGCACAGGGTTTACTTTATAATAAAAACCTGTGGCAGGCGTGTCGATGATTACAGGTAAAATCGTCGCAAAACGAGGTCGTCCCACGTCATTTCGTCTCCATCAACTCGTCCTCATGTCCACATGGTGACTCGTCCTTTTACCAGCTTGTCCCATTGCCATGTCGTCCCATCTCCAACTGATCCCTGTAGGTGGCACATGGAAGTTTACAGTGTACAAAAATTAACAAAACCCAGGGTTTCATGTCCAAAAACCCTGCGTTTAGTGACACAAAGTCCAGGGCTGTGTGAAGAAACCGTCAGTTTTGTGGTAGAAATCCCAGTGTTTTGACACAAATCTTGGGTTTTGCTCGGTTTTGCGAGCAAAACTGTGGGTTTTGTGTTTGCAATGCGTAGCTTTTAATAAAACCCAAGGTTGTGTCTATTATATAATCAAGCTTTTTTAATTTCATTTATCAACGAGGCCCAGTGTTTTTGTTACACAAGTCCAGAGTTTAAGTGATGGCTCAGGATTCTGTGCTTGCAATGTTCAATAATTCACAATACCCATGGTTTTGTATCTTCACAAAACCCTGAGATTTGTGACGACTTAAAACCAAGGATTTCATAAATTTCACGGTACATCTCCTAAAGTTGTAAATATGTATAGAGCAACCAGTCAGAGATAGAATTTCATTCCCTGTGTAGATTTTGGCCATTAACCTGAATTTGTACAAAAGTCTTAAGTTACAACGTACGAATGCTAAAATTATTTGGCATCACAATACTTGGGGTTTTGTAAGATTTCAAAACACTGGGTTTTGCCCTGTTTAACACAATGAAAGATATCAGTTAAGTTGTTAAATAATCAATATAACAGTTGGACCTGCTGGGGCTATCTATATAAACCCGTATGGGGCCCCAGCTGAGGTCTTGAAACTGAGGGGGATTCATATTGAGCCTTCCATCATGTTGGACAGAACGATTCTGTCGCATGCAAGCACGACAGCGACAGGAGATCGACTATGGAACCCCAGTGAAGACCGCGACCTGTAATGCCCCCAAAATTATACCTAAGCATACGAAGCCTCAGAAGTGTAACTTGATTGTTAACATAAATTGGATACGTATTGAAACGAAGGACTCTTTCTGCCAAATATGCCAAAGCAACTTAAGGTTGATTGACGATTAATATTTGGTACATTATACAATGTAACGATGACTAAGTAGAAATATTTAATAACTATCCAAATACAATTAAAGAGTAATCCTGGCGCGAGTAAACAAGTGGATGATGGTCGTAATCCAAGTCCCCAGTGGTACGTCACTAAGGGTAACGGCACAAATTGTCCACTTTACGCAAGAAATCAAACATGCATGAATAATACTGTGAGAAACCATGTACGTTATTGCTTGGCCCATGCCAGGTTCTAAAGTTCCACATGTTACATGTTCATCCAGGCTGCATCCTTGGAGGTAATAACTTTTTGGAGCAAGCATGCAGATGTGTGCTTTGGCTCAGTTTTTTTACATTTTGTACAACAAAAACTAGGATTTTATGTACAAAAACCAAAGCTTTATAACAAAAGTTTGGGTTTTGTATCGTGAAATCTAGGGTTTGTTCAAAAGACCCTGGCTTTTCTGACTTTGTCCAGCAATTCATAAATTCAAAAATGATTTTGGGAATCAATTCACAAATTCTAAAATGATTGAGGATGGATGATAGAGAGTGACCAATGAACTCGCAGGATTTAGGTCACCTGACCAATTTCTACCAGCTTGGGTTTATATGACTGACATAGTTCAAAAAAGTGCTACCGATCTATACGTCACACACCCCTTATAACTATTGTTGATGCATAATACTGTTCAACTGATTTGTTTGTTTTCATTTGCATGATTTCTCTGGAAAAATATACTCTTAAAATCTGTTGTAATTAGCGATGCCTAAACAAAAGACGCACAGAAAATAGTAATAAATCTTGTTTAAATCAACCATATATACTGGTTAGTTTGTGTTCATAACAAGATGACTCTGCCAAACATGTGTCCAATTGCTCAATTTTGAACAGCTGCTTGCTCAGCGGAACACGGACGACACTTCGAGCATTTTGTGGAAAAAATAATAGTGGTTTTGTGAGGTTTGTGGGGGAAATTGATGGACTTGTATGCGGCAACATTTTACTCTTGTTTCCCGGACTGCCCGAACTATTTCTATTTTGGGACCAAAACCTCAAAAGGTCACTTCACACCTTTAACCCAAGGTTTCATATACAAAACCCAAGCCTTCGTGAGGCAAAACGCGTGGTTTTTGTTTACAAATATAAGGCTTTTGCTGTTTTGTTTATTTACTACCCATAATATCGTAACAAAACCCTGGGATTTGTAAGCATAAGTGCAGGTTTTGTGCTTCCAATGTTCACTTATTTACAATATCCAGGATTTGTCAATTTGTTCACCAGGAAGTTTGTCATTCTTCGCCTATTTTATTAAGAACATAATTCTAGGGATCTGTAACAAAACCACCAGTTTGGTAGTGATATCTCAGGGTTTTGTGTTTTTAATGTTTACTAATTCACAATACTTTGGCTTTATATCCTTCCGTAATCCTGAATTTCGCATTTTCACGAAATCATGAGATTTATTATGTCACAAAATCAGCATTTCGTGAAATTTCACAGTACATATCCTAATAATATGTATAGAGCATCGAATGTATGAAGCTCTAGGTTTAGTATGACAAGATTAGTGTAGCAAAACCCCATGTGTCGCGGGAAAAAACCCTGAGTTTCATTGAAAAACCATGGAGCCATCTTGGGTCATATCTTAGAGGCACATGCTGTGTACGTTTGTAATCACTTATGAACTTAATTGTTGGCCTTAAACACAATTAATGACATATAACAGCCAAAGACTTTTTGCCCTCTTCTTTGGAGGGAAAAATTCCCATCATGACAAATAACAGCTTCTTGGATTTTCACCATAACAAGTACCGGAATGATACATGTATGTATATATATATATATATATATATATATATATATATATATATATATATATATATATATATATATATATATATATATATATATATATATATAAATATTTATATATATATATGTGTGTGTGTGTTTGTGTGTGTGTATATATATTGATATGTGTGTGTGTTTGTTTATTCATGCATATTGAATTTTGCTGAAATGATCCAGGTAAATCCTTTGCCTTTGGTCATGGAATCTTGCATATATTCACCAGTCATTCTAATATGGCTACAGTTTATTGAAGTGGTACTGTTAGATAATTCCCCAAACCCTACGGTTTGTACCCAAAACCCAGAGTTTTTACACCAAACCCAGGGTGTTGTACGTAAAACCATTAGTTTTGTAACAAAACTCTGAGTTTTGCTTTTAAATCCCAGGGTTTTGTAAACTGGCCAGGATAATAAAAGAAATATCCTAATTTTTTAATTTTTCTTCAATGATATGCACAAAACGCTGGATTTACTAGAAAACCCAGGGTTTTGTAAATTAAACCTTGGATTTTGTTTGCAAAACCCAAGGTTTTGTATCAAAACCCAGGGATTTGTACACGAAACTCTGGGTTTTGTAACAAAACTTAAGGTTTTGCTTTGGCATCCGATCTTTTCAAACAACCCACGATTTTGTTTCAAAAGCCTGAGCTTTGTCATAATAACCCTTGGTTTTAGAGTGGTTTTGTTAAATAATTTGCAAAACTGAGGGTCTTGTGGCATCATAAAACAAATTTTGTTCTGTAATGCTTTACTTATGTTAATAAATTTGCAAAACCCTGACTTTTGTTGTGATAACTATGGGTATTGCAATTGCTTTGTTCAATAATTCGCAAATCCTACGGTTTTGAAAATTCGCAAAACCGTGGCATTTGTGATGTCACTAAACCAGCGGTTTTGTAATTTACCTCCAAGTTGGTCATATGGATACACCAACCATTCTCACCACGGCTTGCATACTGTAAACAAAGATGATGCCAAGATGACAGTTCTCGGAAAACTCATCGATTGGCGATTTAAAACGTCGTGTATTTCATCACCGTGTGCACTTCATGAGCTCATATTTTAATTAATACAAGAGAAAACATATGAGATATATATTGTATATGAGATTTCAAGAAATGTAATAGATTATGACTAATTTTTGGGACCGTGGGCCCGGCCAGGAGGGTTAGAGGCGTACGGTCTCTGATCTGCCTCGTAGCTTTAGAACCTACGGTACGTTGTGCAGCTTCCTTCAGTGATGTTACCGTTTATTACAAAACGACCCACACATCATGTTGTGGTGAGGATTATCTAAATACAAGTCGGACTAGGTCTAAAAGTTCTACACTCTCAACCTTCATTCCCACCATTTAGAATTATTGCATCTTGCGAAAGATACTTTTTACGCACCGGAAGCTCTGCTAGGGTGAAAATCCCATCTGTTACGGCATGTCTCCGTGGCAGCCATTTTATAAAAATCAAATCAGACAATATATTATATGTTTCAGGGAACAACTTTTCCCCCATACAAACTACATTTCCTTGTACTAAGTTATAATGTTACGTGTTTTTTGTTGACAGGCACTGCAAATCAGGCAAGATTGCCTGGCATCTTTTCAAGAATTGTTCAATGCTTTGGGCTTTGTTCAGTGTACCCGGGCGGCTAGGTCGGTTTCGGAGCACGGCAACACACCAGTTGATTTATAAACAAAACACAACTAAAAGTAATCGAAACATTTCTGACGTCAGAGTATTGTTCTTAAAACAATTAGAACAGATAACTTAAACATTGAAAATTCGTAAGTCCGAAATTGCTACTCAGTGAAATGTGACCGAGGAAAACTCGGGGTTTTGCTTGAAAACCCGGGGTATTAAAATGCAAAACTCAGAATTTTGCTTGAAAATCCAGGGTTTTGAAAAGCGGAACCAATTGTAAGAGTTTTGTGAAATATTGAACACTACAACTTCCATAACCGTTAAGTAGCTTAAGGACAGACAGACTCCCTTCCATGACCATAGTGTGGACAACGGGACAATGTACAGAATGCAGGGGAAGGCATAACTTCACGGAGTGAAAGTTTGTGCGAAATTATGGTGCACACCTGTTCAGTGTCATCTTTCAAAAAATGTCAAAGTGAACATGGTGTGGACCGAAACCAACTTCACTGACAGGCGGTCAGTATACCTGTTTCTAAGGGATGCCTAGCACTGGCCATTTTACCAGCATGCATATGTTTCGTCAACTTTGAACTGAGTTTGGCATTATCTGTGCAGATGCTACATCCGTGAACTTCATTTGCATTCTGCTTATGCTCTTATATATACGGTCAATCCATGCAGGCCATATGAGCACATAAATGCAATGTAAATAAAGTTTATTTATATCTTTTTTATTTCCCCCCTTTGTTACATTTTACAACATCACGGTTTTGACTTTTACTTGCTCATTGTTCGGAACTCTGCATAATGCTTAAAATATTTCCTAGATGGCCCAAACAGACAAACACGAGAGTCAAGAAAAGTGTTCACAGGTTTATTCTAAGTTTTCATGTTTCTGCTTCATAAATAGAATTACTAATATTCAGTGTTTATTGATCAACAAGAACAGTTAACAGGTGCAGTGCGAGTTTTATGAAATCAGGGCCACAAGTCCCGACAAAAAAATCTTTATCCCCCGTGAGCCTCTGCGCTGCAGGAAACAAACACCAAAAACAAACATGCCCACCACCATAGAATGTTAGGTACACGTGGTTGGTTTACCTATGAAAGTCGTGCAAAATTGACTGTAATAAAGTATTCCTCCTTCACAATAATCATGTGGATATTTTACAACATCGACAACATGTGAGAGTTTATATCTGCTTTTAATCGATTGATTTTAGTACCGGAAGTTGCAAGATCATTCGTAAGGTGCGAGACTTTGACACTTTCAAACTTGTGCGTAAAATTGACAAACCAGTAGGATCCAGCATATAGGTTCCTGTACTGTGTACCCGTAAATAACACAACCTATGACTTTCTGGAAAAAACCTAACTCTAAAAGTGCTTGTTGGTGTCGGAGAATTACGACAAATATGAAAACAGTTGTTAGCATGCTATAGCCCTTGGAGCCATGTGAACGCTAGAGTAACATCAGGAATTATCCCACATTGTGGATAGGCTATTGTGGTTATGCGGTGTGGTTATTCACACAAAAACCTCATTTGCTGTTCCCATTCTCCTAATGCCAAACACTTACCATATGTTAATATCAGGATATGTCCAGGTACTTGGCGCTGCTGTCATGCATTCCATAACTTGTAATGATGTATATATGCTTTCCACTCAAACCGCAGAAAGGCACCCGTATGTTAGCTACTGTTTGCTTCTTCATTTTTACTCAACGTTCTCATTGATATAAAAACATTTTGAATGATGGCTCCCTAGCAGACAGCATACCTTAGATCAACAGCTTTCATTGGCGCAAGTGTGGCGCAATGCACCATACCAACGCCAAGAAGAGCCGTCGATGCAGACCTATTGTAGCCAACGAAGGGTTAAACTGCAGGACGTGCACATAGACGAGAACACTTGTGACGCGAACGCTTCAATTATACATTTGAGTGGTGGCTAAACACTAGCAGCACCGTTGCCAGTATCCCCATGAGAATAAGGCAGTTCCAAAGTGCTATTATCAGATGCTTCCTCTTTGCAGAGTTGAACATTGTTGCACAAAGCAAAGCGTGAATTTTATTATATCGATATGTTTCAATAGTAATCTTTATCGTAGAGTGTCTAAACAGAAGTGTCTATTTCTAACACTGAAGTACCCATTTAGTCATTGCCATATAAAAGGTCACATGATTTATGAAGTAAACTTTTATGCATAAAAAAAAACTGAATCATATTATCACGGATAAATTCATTTGCTGAAAGAAACATCTATTTTAATGTCAATAAACAATCCGATATCACAACTCATTACTTTGCCTCCCATGTGCTAGGATGTTGCAAATAAAAAGTTACACACATATTAGATTGTGCCAGAAAAGGTGCTTAGGGAACGTGGGGCCTAAGTGGATTGATACCCCAGCGATTTTTAAATTTGACTGTTTCGTTGTTGTCAAAGCGCCTCTAATTTCTAATGTTATTGTATGGCAATGTAAAAGAAAAAAATCGTAATTAGGAGCAAAATACAAAACTACGACTATGCAAACTTGAAATAACCAAAAAAAAAAAAAAAAAAAAAAAAACAAAAAAAAAAAAAAAAAAAAAACTCATAAATAAGTGGAGGACGTAACAAATAATTACCAGTTTTAAAATTATGGTGGTCTCATAAGGCTGATGTAGGTATAGATTCTGATCAAGAAAACGTAATAAATGAAATAGACTGTGATATTCTAACACGGAAATAATGGTAGGTTTCTCATAATTTTTGCCACAATTTGTTGCACTGTGGTACCCCGAAGCATCTAACACATTTGATCACAGGTAAATCGGTCCATCATAAAGTGATAGAAGTTGTTCTGTTCCACCTGTATGTGTGCGGCACCTTTTGATGTATTTGGCTTGAAGTTAGTCTAAAATAATAAACAGCTGCGTTGCGGCGACTGTTTCTCATAGCCAGATATCTGTAAAGTTGTCTGGGTGAAAAGTAAAAAATAAATCAAACTCTTTTCGATCCCTCTTTCAGATTCTCGATGGCGATATGGTTTATCTTATTTCATTTCAAGGAGAGGGCTGGCAATAAAAGACTGGTAAAAGTTGGTTGTAGCAGGACACCATGTGACAAATAAAAAAAGAATAAATAAAAACCCTTCTTCCCCCCCCCCCCGGACATAGACGAGGCTTATTAGGCAGTGAAACAATTGTAAATGTGCAAACACCTATAAATATTCATGTGGCAAGAAAGTTTTACCACAGCTAATGCTTGAGGTGAGAGATGTATGCACAAAAACACCCTTCCATCAACTTCTGACGGATATATATTTGATAGATCCCGTCAATACTATTCGTAGCATATGGATTCAGGTGTGAAGTAAAATTGTCTGGACAAAGGTTTGGACCTATATATTAAATTATAGGCGATAACCATTTATATCGACGAAAAAGCCTGGTTCCCCGAACCTTGAAGCAATGTTAAATGGATCGACTTGTGGAACTGAGGTCATTATGATATCTTTTGTGTTATATGCGTGTGCACATGCCACTTAGCTTTCAGGTCATAAGAGACAAATTCAATTATATCTGTTTACGCTTCTTCGAAAAAACTGATACACATGGTGGTAATTTTGTGTCGTTTTTTTCCGTCTTCGGCTTTATCTACATCGCAATAATACGTCCGTGGTGGCTAACAGTCCTTTTGGAACTGAGAATACTTTGACTGACTTATAGCATGCCCGAATAAAGGTATTATTTCAGGGTTATCGCATCAGAGTGCCAGGTGACAAATTAATAAAACCAACGCCTGTATCGATGATCAAAAGCAACAGTAATGTCATAGAAAGATACAAGAGGCAATTAAAGTTAGATTCAGCGACCCCTCTGAAATACATTTCCAAGAGTATGCCTTCCACTCATAAATTATACTTCTGGCCACTGTTATGTGTTGATAAATATAAAAACATGCAAGTTAATCTGTTGTGTAAAATATTATGTGCTGATAAGTATTGAACTATGCAAGTCAATGTGTTGTGTAAAATTAACAGTGGCTGCACATTTAATTTCCAGCGAAACCACGTTTGGAACATCAAAGTGTTAAATGCCAAGTGTCAGCATGCCAGGAAGTGGTTGAGTGATCGTTGCTCTTGCTTAAGTTTTGATTGGTCAAGGAATACCTACCTGATGGGTTCAGTAAATAAAAGGCGATCACAGTGGGGATAGGATTAAGCGTCAGGGGTGGTCTGTCACAAATAAAAAAAGACTGGGTGCTGCAGATAAGGGTCAGACATCCGAATTTGTCTTGCCCGTGCACATAGTTGCCTGGGTGTACGTGAAATTTATGGTAGTGTTCCGGCTGCGACCTGGTGTTTACCAAGTAGATTTTGACTTGTAGAGAGCGTTTATATGATCCAGCATAGTTTGTATTTGGTGTATCTGAGTATGATTCATCAATCCAATAATGTAGGCTTCCAAATAAGCCATTTTGAGCACTCCTATCCTGCAATACGTCTTGTATCCTGTGAATCTTGTGCGATTCACCAGTTGGATAATGTAGGCTTCAAAATAAGCCATTTTCGAGCACTTGTATGCTCCATTATATCTTGCATTTTGTGAATCTTGTGCGGTTCACCAATTAATAATGTAGGCTTTGAAATAGCATTTTTTTAACACAAGGAGACCAGTATAAGTATATGTTTTAGAACTGTTGTTAGTTTTTCGATGTGGCGTTTTGGGTAAAATATTTGTCAAGTGTTTATTCTAAGATTGCACAGCAAATGGTCTAAATAATTGTGTCTGATGTTTTGATATTTGATAAGACCAGGAAATTAAAAAGTGAATCACAGTTTCGGTCTTAAAATTAAAAAATCGGATTTTTCCATAAATTACAAGATAATGTTCATGGATTTATTTTTTTCCCTGTTGTTTGATTATAAGTTGCAGCCTGACCACGACTGGACTGGCCAGGTAACAGGACCCGACCCAGCACTTCGTGTAAAGAGTCAATATGGACATTTAAGTCGAATTCTACTGATTCCGCCCTTGGTGTATTTTCTTGTCTTCTTTATTATGTTAGTAAATACATATTTAAACAGAAATTTCTGTCTTTGTGTTCTGTTCAAGCCAATAAAGTGTGCACTCTAAATTTTATTTTCTGTCATTGAGGGCCTGGTTGGCACAAGATGTACTGAGTAAAGGGACCTCGTAACCCCCCCCCCGCCATTGTATTTACATGGACCTTTTTCAAACAGTAGTTGTGATTTTTGAAAATATGAGTGTCACATGGAGTGTTATGTAATATGGGCAGGATAGCTAAGATTAAGCGTGAGCGGCCAAACAAAAACAAAGTGTCCTGAAAATGAGATAACGGCTACTAAGGTGCGAAAGGTGTGTCTGCTATTGGGGTGCCTATAGCCTTTATAAGAGGCTACTGGCCAGATGGGGGATCTGTGGGCTTTATGACAGGTCACTGGCAGCACAGGAATAAATGTGAATCCATAATACCATGCCGTTCGGGTTGCTCACAGCTCTCTGAATTCAACATACGCAGGATCATTGGCATGTTGGAAGCTGGTCGTTTCCAGTGTGAGGTTGCCAACAAAATGGCGTGCTCCAGGTCAGCAGTGCAGAGGTATTGAGGCCCTTTTTTTTTAAGAAAAAGGAGGATATAAGAGGAAAGCTGGATCTGGAAGACCACGAATTTCAGATGGGAGGGACCACCATTTTTGAGATTTGTTTGGCTGTCCAGTTCAGGTCCAGTAGTACGACAAACCCACCACCACCTAGGACCAACTGCCAAAGTGACTCACAGACCAGTGCAACCAAATGTCCTGGGCCAAGCTCACGAGCAGCATGCCTTAGAGGGTCAAGGATTACTTGAAGAAGCGTGGTGATCATCTGCTACTGTTGTATGCAGCCTTTAAACAAACAGAGAGTTCCTTTTAGGACCACCTTATCCTCCGAAAAGAAGTAAGAAACTTACTGGTACAATAAAATAACCAAACGCCCCCACACACATTTTTGTGTTTCTTTCAGTTTGTTTGTTTCTTGGCCACGAGTATGTTTCCCCACTATGGCTGCACAACAGCAGCACTGAACAACTACATGACGGGTGGGCGAAACGAATTTTGGCATATTTGAAGGTAATACAAGTTTAATCAACAAAATAAATATGTGTCAAGTATCGAAATCCCCAAAATGACCCCCCCCCCAAAAACCCAACTTGGCAATAAATAGGTTCCCAAGCCATGCACCCAGAACAAATGTCAGTGAGAAAAATGTTAATATTACCAGTTTTAAGTTTTGCCAGAGACTTAAAACCAAACTAACCTGCACGAAAACATATTTTCATTTAAACCCAAGAAGCATTGTAAACGGCACAATCCAAGGGAAACTATCATCGGGAAAGACTGGGACATGAGTAAAAACTAAGGGAGCTTGAACTTAGGCATTCTAGATCAGATAACTGGGCATAGTCAGGACCTTTTGATGTATCACAAAATGCACGTTCAGTCCGAAAATTTGAAGAAAAAGTAGTGTCAAAACTGTGTCTGGGTTTTGAGAAAATAGCTGGAACTATAGAATGGACTAGAAGGGTGGCACCTGTTCTTTTGCAAAGTGTGTTTATTGGAAAAGCACAAGAAGTTTATTCGTGCCTCTCCATAAAACAAAGTTCTGAGTATGATGTGTTGAAAGATGCTGTTCTGAAACAAACAAGTTACTACATGAGGCTTATAGACATAAATTCAGGAACAGCCAAGACGAGCCAGTTGAAACCTATGTGGAATTTGCCTGAAAGAATGAGAATCTGTGTAATAGATGGTGTGCCTCTAGGAAACAAAAAATGATTTTGACAAATTCAGGGGACTTATCTTAGTAGAAAATTTTCAAGGTTGATTTGCAAAAGAAATTAAAACCTACCTGGATGAACGTAAGGCAGATGAATTACATAAGGCCGCAGGTTTGACTGATAGCTATGAGTTGACACATAAAAGTTTCATTGGGAAACCAAAACAGGGTCAGTTCATATCTAAATTTGGAAAGAAACCAAGGGAAATGGGGAACCTCTCCACGGCCAAAAATTAGAAAATATGATAATTCTCCTCAGTCTGATAAACCTGCTATTCAGAAAACAGGGCAGAAGTTTTTTAGTTGACCCACATGCAATTACGGCCATAAAAGGGGTCATTTTAAAACCGAATGTTTTTCACTCCAGACAATAACAAATAATACTGGGAAACCAGTTGGTCTAGCCAGCATTAAGGGGCATCCATCTCTAAATAGCGGATATTCTGATGATCTCCATGCTAAATTTGAAAACCCACATGTTGGGGTAGCTGAGTCTATATTTGATGGCTATGAAAGTTTCAAATCAGAAGGGCTGGTGTCACAGAAAGAAAATGTTGTTGACCAGAAGGCAGTTGTGATCCTAAGGGACACTGGCGCTGCCTAGTCTTTACTGTTGGGAGATGCACTGCCTTTGTTGGATGAAATTTATCGACAAGCCAGTTTATTACTTCCGCATGTTGAGGGAAATTACATAACAGTTCTTCTTCATAAAGTTTAACTGAAGTCTTATTTCAAAATTGGCCAGTGATTGTAGGTTTTGTACACAGTCTCCCGATAGAAGGTGGGACCTTCCTTTCAGGAAATGATATAGCAGTGGATAAGGTGAAAGGTAAACAGCTACCATATTTGACTGATGAGCCAGTCATGAGATAGGACACAGAGTATCTTGAGCCTGTGTTGTAACAAGATCAACGGCTCTTGAAGCTTCTTAACAAGAAGAAGCACAGTGACAAGGATGATAAATGTCTAGGGCTAGTAGACGCACTCTTTGCTGGTAACCTGGAGGACTAAGTAAGCCATGAAAGTAATTTGAATCAGAGGTTAGCCATGATGATAACTTCTCTGCCTAGGTAAGTCAAAATGATCATCTGAGTCAAATGCCTCGTTTGAATAGAAATAGGCTGATTAAGGAGCAAAAAGCTGACCCTCAGCTAAGAAAATTAGCAAATACAGCATTAACTGAAGGGGAGGCGCGAAAAGTTCAGTCTGTTCTTATATTAAGTGTTGATGAGGAAATGGAGACCTCCAGATGCTTCCACTGATGTAGAATGCGGTATTGTTCATTAAATAGTAGTGCCTCCATCATATAGAGCAGAAGTCTTAAAAACAGTTCATTATTTTCCTATGGCAGACCACTTGGGTATTAGGAAGACTCAAGATAGAATATTATGACACTTCTTTTGGCCCAGATTACTTTGGGATGTGGCAGGATTTTTTAAGACATGTCACACATGTCAAGTGGTTGGAAAACCCAGAAAATCTAACCTGCTCCTTTGATTGGTATTCTTGTCCTTGAAAAACAATTTAGCATTGCAAAATAATATGAAATGGGTATAACCCAGGTAAAGCAGGTGAAGCCATCCCATTGCCAAGCTCATTTGCACCTCGCCAGGCTGCTTTCGTCACCGAGCTCGTTCATGGCGTGCAATGTACAATCGATCTGGAAGTATGGAAAAATCAAAGCTGCACACAGTCACAAAAAATAGAGATATCTGGTTTTCTAGCACAGATATCTGTAAAGATGTTGCCTAAATCTTAAGTTACTTGTGCCCAGGTCAAAGGGTATGTCATTCTTCATTAGTGCCATGCAGTGGCCAAAGGAAGAAACGTCTGCAAGGCTTCACAACTGCACGCAGCACGCATCGTGACGCATGTCGCCTCGTGTCATGTTTGATGAATCGAAATTCGCTTGGTGGTAGCACTATCCCACTTGTGATGTGTTTCGATTTGGCAAAAATGCCACGCAAGCAAAGTCTCTGGATATCCTAACATAACTTCTTGTTCCTATTCCGTATGAGTGGGCTTTGCCCGCTATCACTTAAACTGCTGGGTAAAAAACGGGGGCAGCTTTAATCCTCACGGCCCTGTGCATCTTTATTCTAATGTGCACCACCTCATCGCCAGTCAAAATGTAGCAACCACTTTGCGTTCGGAACACCAAAGTTCAGTCCACGGCACCCGTAATTTGCACACGAATACAATGTTATTCAAGCCTAATTTGCACTGTGTAGAACTTAAAACATACAAAACCAACTGTATATACATGTGTGACTAAGCCCATGGTGAGAATCTATAAGAAGTCGACCAAGGGAAACTGTCATTATGCATATCCCTAGACTTGCCCAAAGCATTCGATACGTTTCATCATGAA
The DNA here is from genome assembly GCA_964020975.1 of Hermodice carunculata. Lineage (NCBI taxonomy): Eukaryota > Metazoa > Annelida > Polychaeta > Eunicida > Amphinomidae > Hermodice > Hermodice carunculata. Next base: position 92,152,556 of record OZ026614.1, on the reverse strand, counting down.
ATCTATTGCATACATTAAATCATTATGAAATAAACAAGCCCCACTCATTAATCGTACACAATAAGTTGAATATGATGATAAAAAAAACAGATATTTCATTTGTGACCAGAGGCTTACCACAAGGCTCTGAAATAGGATCCTTGTTGTTCTTCATTTACAGAAATGATATAGCTGAAGCAAGTAATCTCTTGGAACTAATCATGTATGTCGACGACTCAACTATTACTATAACACTAAATTCATGTAGTATTATTATCAACGACACGGTGATTGATAACACAATCAATATGGAATTTAAAAAATCACTGATTGGCTTAGTGCAAATATACTGTCTTTACATATTCAAAAGACAAAAATGATGATATTCCATCAACCTGAAAAAAAGTTTTAAAAAAACCAACTGTCTAAATCAATGAAACTGAAATCGAACAGGTAGAGAGCTTAAAATTTCTAAGAATTGCAGTTGACCAACATTTGAATTGGAAAGCTCATATAGCTAAAATATCAAAAAGGTTATCAAGTTCAATAAGCATCTTTAACCGTATTGAGAACATCTCACCTTTAAGTGCTAAAGTAAAGATATATAACTCTTATTAATTATATTTGCCCACGCAACCAGATAGATTGTTGAATTTGGTACTTTATATCACTAAATTACAGTTACGAGAGTAATGCGTAAGTGTGTCACGTCACTTCTGCGGATACCTGTTTAAGATAAATTTTAATATGCCGTTTGTATAAATGGAAGAAGCCGAAATCAGATTAGGGTGGCCTACATGAAAGGGCGTTTTATTTGTCTACATAAGGGTCTCCCTGCCCAAAGGAACAAACAAATAAACAAACAAACAAACAAACAAACAAAAAATGTATGGATGGGTTATGTATATAAACTTTTTTAAAGTGGACAAATAAACATATTCTGAGTCCTGAGTGATTTGTAATCAGCACTATGCACTCTCTATGGTAGGAACATAGTTCATGTACTTACGTTACTATAAGATCTCGCTTGCGCTCGCCATTATGAAAACAACCATCAAACAATCGTGACTATGCAACTATGCTGTTTTAACCCAATAACCGCGGCCGAAGTTAACCATCAGACTAGATAAAATAAAGTGTTGTGTTTGAGTTAATTTTACTGTAAAATAAAAGAACACGAAGGCCAGTTTCTCGTTAAAATCTTTCAGGATCGATCAATTTCATAGTGGAAGAGCGGCTTGATTTTTTTTATGTGTCATTTAGGGTCGGGCCTTTCGGGTAGGGTCAGTCGCATTACCGGAACTACACATATATTTTTTGTTGTGCCTTAGGTAACTTGGACATTTGTTGAGACAGGTTTCAAATGGACTTTCGTTCCCCTTGTACACATTACTTCTGCTGACATCAGTTTAATTTGTTACCTGGGCACAACCAAAGGCACTTAATACAAAATAAAAATGCGCGTTTAAAATTAAATATTCATTTTTCAGTCAGCAAAGCCAACTGAATGAAGGGGTCATGATCAGTTTGTGCTATAATTCATGATCGCCACGAGATTACACAGAAAAACCAGACTGGTGAACATTATTCCATTCAATCTTGGGAATGAGATATTTGTTAGAAAATAAAGCAGTCCAATAAAGAGAAAACTACAAAATGGGAAGTTTTGACTTGTCAGCACGGAACATTGGAAGTAATCAGTGCAAGGTTCCCACTTTCAAATCAACTACTCACCCACCATGCCCGTTTTATTGCTGTCTATTCGCCTTGAGTAATATTTCACTTTTCCTTTTGTCTTAAGTGCCTATAAATTTCACGGAAACTGTCATACACGTACTTCTTGGAATCAGAAGGATCATTGGGGAATGTTGCTGATTATCACCGATCTTTGCTTTCATACATGTTATATCCCATTCTGTACATCAAGTATTTAAAAGAGCAGTAAAGTATAAGGCTATGTATCTTTAAAACGGTCCCTACAGAGGGTCTGAAGACAATATGATGGTTGGAATTTTGACAGATATGTCAATGCAGTTTATTTTGTTGAAACATCTTGGAGAAGTGCAGCCAATGCTTTTCCTAAATATGCATGGGATGCTATGTCTTGTAAAAAAGATAGGATTCATTGTAACATTTCTTGAAATCAAGCTGCATGCTACTGAAAAGTCATACAGTTTGGTCCACACTTCTTATCATTTTATGGGATAAAAACGCTTAAAATTTTACACACAGGTTTACGTCTACATACAAAAACAACTGCATATTTCCCGTTTATTACTTTCTAGGAGTCCAAAACACTTAACCGATAATACCACCAGAGCGTAAATTTTATAGGATTGTGTGTATCAAGTGACATTATCATGCAGTCTTGCAATTTTGATTTATGTTGGAGACGATGTGTCACCTAGCATTTGGTTTGCATGCATACAGTTCTCAGAATAATTTCCACGACCCTGCCGTTTACAAACTAGAAAGACAAAATGCCCCAAGGAGAATTTCTCACTACTTTGTTTCGAAAAGAGAATCCTTATTAAAGGAAAGTTGCTAGCCTGGGCGATGTTCTCTTGATAAAACTCTCTACAATTCCCATTTAAATTGTTTTTCATTTGTGGTGAAATTAGTCAAAAACACTGACTAGACGACATTTGACCAGCGGCCATTTTGGTCGGTTTGAGGGTAGGTAGTAATACGAATTACCCACAGAGCTACCTCTTAAAGCAACCAACTGACCGATTTTCACAAGATGTCTACATGACAAAACGCTAATTTACAGTACTACTTGGAACAAACATTCTCCTACAGAAGGCAGTTCTGATGGGAAAATTGAAATGGAAAAACTCGTCGCTTGTTTAGGCTGTGTGGTCATTTTAAAGAAAGTATGTATTTTGCCTTCATGAATTCATCATTGGCTTGTCATACATAATAAGCAATAAACATTTTGGTATTTTTAATATGTTTGTTTGAACATATTTCGTGTCCAGTATTATAAGTTGTTACTTGTTTTAAAATTATGGTCGATTTGATAATATAAAAATGTACTCAAATTGGAAAATTTTTGTTCAATGCATGTTTTATTTTATAAAATTACCTGTACTTTACACTTGATTGATCATTCCAAAATGGTCACGATAGATGGGCTAACAATATTTTCTAACATGGATCTGTATGTGTTGTAACACACGAGAAGCGCTCTTCAAGAAAAAAATGTTGATTGGAATGCCTAATACACAATGATTTGCGAGCACCCCTAAGCTTAGCAAACCATTAACACGAAGCTGGAATTCACTGCTGATGTCGAGAGAGCAGTCTATATCATTTAAAACGTACATAGCTTGTCCCAACAGAGACACGTTTAGTCCAGATGCAATCTCTGCATTGTATTGGTACTATATGGAGGTTTTGTATTGCTAATGTACTTGTGTATGCATTGTGCGTGCTTCTTTATGCACTTGATGCCGGAAGAAATTTTAAGCACAAAACGTGCTATTCCTTCGAGGCAGTTGTTCCAGTATGTTTACATACATTTGGTTGTGACTGCTACTTAACAACCAATCTTCTACAATATTTTTCCGTCACAAATATGTAAACATGTAGGAACAATTTTATGATGGCTCTTTATCAGATCATAGACTCGTAGCTGTTTTATCTACATTTTGTGGCTCAGCTGACTTATCAGTCAGTAGAGCTTATGAGGCCTCATATGTCCGTTGTTTGTCGTCCACAAATACTTACTTTCTGTTCTGTCTCATAAACCTTTGGCCTGATCAAATGACATGGGAGCGTACCTTGGGAAGATAGGTGTCTGCCACGTTGTTTAAAAGCTCAATCTCTGTTGATGTTCAATATTTCATGCTTTTTTATATATATATATGCATCCAAAGACCATGCTTCACTGATTTTTGTGAATGCTTGTTGTTCATGTGATGGAAATTTCCATACATTTTCGTCTCTGAAATCAGAAGCCTGATTTTTACCCTTCGGCTTATGAGGCCGACGGGTATTGTCGTACCCGGCGCCGTCCGTCCGTCTGTCCGTCCCATGGTTTTACCACCATAAGTTCAGAAATTTTTGAGACAGGAATTTCAAATTGCACATGTATCAGAACCGAAGAATGTGTTATTAATCAAAAGAAGGTCACTAAGTTAAGTATCTGGGTCACAGTGACCTATTCATTGAAATTTTATTTACCACTATAACAACAGAAATTTCTAAGACAGGACTTTCAAATTGCACATGATAGTACACTCCTATATGGCCTACTTTGTGTGCAAGCATAATTGACTTTGACCTAATTCTTAACGTCACACAATGGTAACATGTGCTGACCAACGTTGCCACTCTAAGTACTGAAAGCCTACATCTAGCAATCTAACGGCTACACACAAGAAGCTTCATAGAGTGATCTAAAAGCCTATTGAAATTCAAGGTCATAGCTCTATATTTGATCTACTTTTTGAGGTCAAGTGTACAATGGTGGTATTGGTATAAGTAAGGAAGTATTTAAGTCAGTCACATGAAATGTTATACGCACATGTATCATAACCAAAAATGTGTCACGAATCAAAAGTAGGCCACTACGTCAAGTATCAGGGTCCCAGTGACCTATTCATTGAAATTTTGTTTACCCCTATAACTTCAGAAGCTTTCGAGACAGGACTTTCAAATTGCATATGAAAGAACACCACTGTAAAGCTTGCGTTGTGTGCAAGCATAATTGACCTTGACCTAATTTTCAAGGTCACACACGGGTCACAAGTTTGCTGAGTGACATTGTGCATCTAGAAATCTAAATCTTAAAACAAAAGAAGCAACATAGGGTGATCTAGAAGGCTATTGAAAGTAAGGTTATACCGCTATATTTGACCTAATGTTTTTGAGGTCAAAGGTCAAGTGTACAATAGTAGTATTTGTTGAATTTATGACAAGATCTCCATTTATGAAATTATTTGATGAGTGGCAAAATGGCCGTGATCTCTTACACTACAGGCTACCAGCAGCTTTCTGATCATACACTTTACCTGATACTATGGGACGCTATTCCTATTCACTTACACCAAAAGAGATTGAAGGCTGCCGATGGGTACAGCGTCTTTGAACGGTATTTTTTTAAAGTGCGTGTCGTGACTTTGTAATTTGCGACTACTTCGCCCAAAGCAGATATCGGATTCACCTCAAACTCTGCAAAAGCACAGCGTGACTTGGTCTTACCCAGAATGTTTTGCTAGGTGGCACAACCGTTATTTCCTGGTGTATAACAAATTTTAAAATTATGATCGATGAGGGAATGCATTGTTACTGAGGTATATGTGTCTTGATGTGCATGCATGTAAGTGTCAAAAAGCTGTTGGTCAGATTTTCAAAAAAAATAGAAGGGGTACACCTTCGGTGGGCCATTGCTTTCATATTCTGGGATCCTTGAAGTGACATCGAGATCAGTGAGAGTTATAGCAAAGTTATACCGTTGTAAACGGTTGTATTTATGGCTGTCTCACGCCATATGTTGTACAAGCCCTCATTTAACTTGATTTGGATCTATAGGGCTTGGTGAGTTGCACACAGGATGCTTCTAAGCTTGCTTGCTGGTTTGATTTTTCGTGTTGCTTAGCTGACTGCTTTTTCTGTTGTTTAATTTACGCAGTTTTGCTTTGTTTTACTTGTTTTATTTTGTCTTGTTCTTTTCTTCTCTGTGAATGCAAATGTGTTTCTGCTATTTTCAACTTCATGAAAGTTGCAGTTTTTTACATTTGGCTGTCAAATTCAAAGAACCTTAGTGTCTATTTGCAGAAAACATCCTGCGCTGTACAGTATACAATGCAGACTTTATGTAGTGCATTTGAATACAATACACGGGATAAAGTAATACAACATTTTAAAAACTTTGAAAGGGTGGAAGGGGAAAACAATAGCAAAAGCCATCAATTTTGATGCAAGTGGCACAAAAACAAGCAAAAAGACGCAAACAAACAAAAACAAATACCCCCAAAAATACAAAATACAAACAAACCAAAAACAAAGACAAAAAACAAACAAACTAACAAACAATCAGAGCAAATAAACAAACAACAACCACAGCAAACAACAACCGTTTTATAATATATAATATCCTTTCAACCTTAAAATATCACATTCCATACAAACAAATCATATCTTTTCTTGAAAAAAAACCTGACGTTAATGATGAATGTTTCATAGGTTGAAAGGACTGGTTTAAACTACCAGTTATCTTTTAAAGTTTACAGCTTGTCTCAAGTCAGGAGTAAATTTTTTTGTAATAACGGTTTTGAAAGCTAAAAGTTCATGTTTTAGTAACTCTTGAATCTCTGCCCTTTGCTGTCATTTTTCGGGTGGAATTTATGAATATGTAAAATGTTTTTCTTAACTCTTCGCTTTTCTTTATTTCGATACAGATGACGTTGATGATGATGATGATGATGATTATGACGATGATGATGATTATGATGATGCCAGAGTATTTAACCTCATAATTTATCTTGAACATGTAGACTCTCGTGAGTGCTTCAAATGCTAACAAAGATATAGATCTCATCTCTTATATTTTTTGTTTTACTTTATGGTTGCTTATGCAAATTGATAATGATAAGAAAAGCCTTTCCTCAGTTCGGAGCGTCGTTGGAATTGCAAATTCTGTATAAAACAAAGAGTTCTTGTCTGACGGTTTTAGAATGCCATCAACATGATTTCACAACAATATCCTTAGATGTACACCACTGCATTGTGAGCACAGGGTGATGGAAGTGTGCATACATCATCTTCGTATGTGTTATATGCAATTTTTATCCTTCATAATATGGTTTTTCTATGCATGACATCGTGTCATCTGTATCCTACATGGATCGTCTTTTAATGCGTTATAACTTATCTGTATCCTGCATAGGTCATTTAATGCATTGTATCGAATCGGCTGTAACCTATCTTGCTGTACTGCAATACATTACATGAATCCGGAATGGGCATAGAACGCTAATGACATAAGCACCAAACCTTTTTTGTAAAAGACGTCTGGCGTATCCTCTGACTCCAATAAAAACTGTAAAGAACACACAAGGAGTGGAGTGAAGTTTTGTAGCAAAATGAAGCTATTCTTACGAATTGCATGAATCAAATACACATAGTCGTATTGCCAGACGCCGCCAGTATTGTGTATGAGGTAGAATCCATTTGTATTTCCCGTGTTGATATTGCTAAACGTGTGTACTTTTACACACTTTTCTTTTGTATTTCAGAGGAATAAAGCCAATTATGATAAATGTTGGGGGCTTAGATTCCTTATATTTTTAAATGTCGAAACACATAAATGTGGACCACAGGGGAAATAACTAATAAGTATTACATAAATTATTTTGTTTCTCTTCCAGTTCTAATACGACGTATGTAGACCACCTATAGATGCACCTGCCGTTTTCATTTACCTTTTCCGTGTTTTGTTTTTTAGCATTTTAACCACTGACGAAGCTGTGGAGTGTGGTCATCCATTTGGAATTCAGGGTACACTTGACCAGCTAAAATAAGTAGCCACAGCTGGAGAGAGCACAATACCTGTTTATGAACGCAACAGTATTTCAGCAGTTAAATGAATGAAATAACTGCATGGGTGATCTCTAATAATTGGTGTTTGGAGTTCCTCACGGCCCTTTTAACAAGCTTTATAAATTGTTAGATTGTGTGGTATAAAATGGTTTGCTATTACCAAAATATAGATTGGGGTATTGGTCCAAAATTCTTTAAAAAATGTACAAGTTTACATACGGAAATTGTGCACTAAAGGAAAAGAAGACACATTAAGGTTATAAGGCCAGTAAAAGTACCTCACTTTGGCGAAATTGTGAAATCATTGGGAAGCACATGGATTAGAAGCCTATTGAATGACGACAGGCTTAATTGGAAACCAGTTGGTCCAGACTTTTCCCAGATAGCAAGGTTTGCAATTCGCTTTTCAGTGATGACGCTCTCGGTACTGCATGGAAAAAAATATCCTTTTACTGTCTAGTTCGGATATCCCGCAACGACTTAAGATCGATTTTCATCCAAAGAGTGTTATTTCTGTCCGAAAAGAAACGTTGTTTAATGAAAATATCTTGTACATAATGAACCTATCATTCAAGTAATGGTATGACAAAGGTATTTAATTCATACATGGTATTGTAAATGAAGCAGGAGAATTTCTCACGTTCGATTAGATAAATTTAAATGCGATTATGGGCTACATTTCCTTGATTATCTTCAAATGCGTTTCGCCATTCCTTACGAGTGGAAAAAACTATTAAGTAATCAACCTTATGTGACTTTTAGAAATACTGATTGGAAAGTTTCGATCAGTGGTAAATTTTTTCACTTTAAAAAATCGAAACGTAAATATATTTATAAGATTTCAAGTGGAACACGATTCTGCCGTGCAATCAAAAGGTATCAAAAGTGGACAGATACTTCTTTTAACTATCCAGCATTAATCAGTTTTGAAAAAAGTGTTTTCATTATCTTTTGAAACTATAAAAGACATTTAATTGGGCATACACTGCAACTTTTGCACCGTATCATTGTGATTTAGCACTGGTTGCCCGAACTGGAGATTGAAGGAGGTGAAACACACGAAAATGTGGAAGAAATAGTTAAACCATAATCCATAAATTGGCATTATAGGCAGCAGTTTTTTTATGAGGGGAAACCTTTATGGACGACCTTTTATGATTCAGGAGAAAGATGTACTATGTAGCTTTTATAACGATCCTGACAAAGTTGTGATGAGTACCTCTATTTTATTTGCAAAGAAAAACATGCATGGACAAAGAGATGACTCAGGGAAAGTGCATTTCATGTGTTTTGTCCACTTGTTAAACAGAAAAAATATCTATATCTAAATACATAAGTGTAATTTATGACACATTAGCATTATTTCAAAAAAGAAACCTTGTCTGAAGCCATGATTATAGGAAATTCAACACCAGTGGTTAAAACCATTCCTGTTATTCCTGTTCTTACCTCGTAATATAAGCAAGTCAAAGAGAAAGGTTGCTGGGCAACATATTATGATTTTTACGTGCATACTGCAGCGTGCATGTGTGTGTATTGGTTAACCTTTACTCTGTATTGGTTTTATTCATATAAATGTACACATGACATTGTATAATAATTTATACTGATGGTTTTCTCTTGTTTTGACTTTCAGTAGATTTGTTTTGGTGAATTGAATTGTTGATGAACTCATAAGAATATCCAATGTTTGTAAAGACATCTGTTATGAGTGTGTGTCATGTGTATCTCATGCCCGCGCCATGCCTCTGGGTTAATGGGAGAAAATATGCATTTATAACATTGATTTACAGTGTGGCATAATTTTTTTCAAGTTCCAATATAACAACATATGGTCATGCATCCCAAAACTCAAAAAAAAAAAAAAAAAAAAAAAAAAAAAAACCCAAAAAAAGAAAAGAAAAGAAAAAATAACTCATGATTACTGAAAAGTTATAATATGCGACCAGTTTGTATGAAATACGTGCATTTTGTCACGGTTTGACTTACACGTTATAAGAACGTATGACGTCCTTCTTAATACAGTCAAGACGGTTGTGGAATGTGTACTGTGTAACTGAACATGCTGTAAGTGTTCTGCTATTAACAAACAAAAGTTTGAAATGTATAAAAAAAACAGTCTACCTGCACATCTGCACATGAAATAATATTCGCTCAAGTTTACATCATTGTTCTAATAACAAGACCACCAATTCTGAGAAATATTCCAGAATTGTTTGTAACTATTGCATTAATCTAACTCATGTTCTTTCTTATCATTGTTATCTATACATCTGTCACACTTAACTGATTTTTTACAGTTATTAGTCTGCGAATAGAATTCAATTGCGAGTTTTACAACTTTGTCTCCATACAGCATTTAAATGATAGTTTAAATATTTCTTCCCATTCTACAATGTAGTGATATCAAATACTAATTGTTTCGTTTTTTCCCATTCTACTCATGATATAATTTTTTGTTTAACTTTGGTATTGCTGTTGGGGCTGCTTTACTCTTGTTTCAAATCTCCCAATAAAAGAACTTGGTATTAGTTTGTTAGTATAGGATTAATGACATCAATTGTTTCTCTGTCTCTATGTTCATGACAATGCAGCCATGAGACCAAAATATTGCTACAAATCAGTTATGAAATTATATTTTTAAGCTGTCCAAAGATAATGGTTCAGCTCGTTTATCAAATCAATCTTTAACATTTTGTGATACTTTCCATACAAATCTCGACAAAACAGTGATTTCTGGTACAGTTGACCATAGTGATTATACCATAGACACTCCTTCAATATTTCATAGTCAAATCAGGAAAGGACAGCTTTTGGAATTCAATCTATTCATGTGATGATTCATTGTAGAACCGTGGTACATTCATCCTTTCATACCCATTTGCTCTCCACCGTCAAGTTCAATCTTTGTAAAAAAAAATATATATAATTATTTTCAGCGACCAATAGTATAATCCATGCTACTATCAATGAGGTAATTTGTAATTTAAAGTTACGAGTCTTTAATTATTCTCTTTTAATGCCTAATTGCGCTATCTCAATTTTGTCTTGTGTGTAATTTTATGCGAGAAAAATTCTTCCTTTATCTGCTCAATATTTTACCATTTATCGACAGATATCTCCATCGCCATATTCAAATATTTCATGTTCCATGTTTAGCTGTTGCTATAACATCTGCATCTTCATCAAGCCATATTTCCAAAACTTTAAAACGACTGTGTCTCCATTTGGTTTGTCGATTACCATAAAGTGTATTAATCGTAGACCCCAACCAGTTTGCTTCAGCTTTGTCTAAATTTTCCTTTAAAGTGCCAGGATGGTTTGGTCTATGACGCCTGTGGCGCAAAAATTACAAAGTAAGTTTTGTTATTTATCTGAAAGATAAACATCTAAAGTATGTGGTCACCAAATATTGTTTTTAAAAAATCAGTACCGGTATTAATTTGAAAATCGATGAAAATCTTGGGACCTATCCATCTTGCTTCGAAAACGATGAAAACCTATGGCAAGTTTCACTGGCCCTCTCCACGGGTACCTTCTGAGTACTTTGGTATGGTTATTTCTCATGATGTTTGAACAAGCATCAGTAGTGCCCACTGACCTTAACAACGACAAAGTCACATGACTGCAAGGAAACAAAATGGCGGCACGCTTGAGAGGATGCACATTTTTTTTTAGAAGAAGGACACGGGAAGAAACAGAATGAATGTTGACCTGGTCAGAATCAAACACTGGGATAATCTGTGGCGGGTTATATTTAAGGCCAAAGCTATTTCACTTCTATTTTCTAAAAAGCGAATCAAACAAATTCATCCTCCCCGATACATGGGCATCACAACTATCCCCGAAGCTACCAGTCATACTCGTGTGGGAATCATACTTTCGTATGGTATGACTTGGGATATAAATATCAGGCACATAGTTTGTAAGCCTAGTAAACGCATGGTTATACTTATAAGATTGAAGTTCTAGTTATCAAGAAAAGCACTGATCAAACTATATATTACAATGGTCCGTCTTATTCCATACATAGTTTTTTTACAACTGCAGTTTGGAAATATCTGATACTTGAATATATACAATTTGAAGCTTCCGAAGTATGCTTGACGATATAAGACATACATCACGCGATTACTTATTAAACGAAGTGGAAAGGCAGACACTAAAGGCGGGCACATATTGTTTAGGGATGCCGAAATGCTTTGTAAAGACCCCATCTCCCAGCTCATTTAAGCACAGCCTCGCGTCGTGCCAATCGTTACCTATAATAAAACTAAAGGTTTCATGTTCAAAATTCTATACAACGAGTTCGGCACTGCACCCATAAACTAGAACGGTATGCTATCTGGACTGTAGAACCATATTTCTGTTCTAGTCACATTCCTTGAAATATACCTAGTTGTCATTGTTACAAGAATGTTAACATTGGCATGTTAATTTTTGATCCGTTATGTCTCCACTTCAGTGCCTTTATTGGACCAATTAAAACAATAATTGGGTTTATGGGCAACTAGGTTGGGAATTGAACTTGTGATATGCTAAAAGTGTCAGGGTAGAAGCATGTGGTCACGTGAACAAGGACTGCTGTGGATGGTGATCCAACTAACTAACATGCACACCATCAACTATTTAGGACCCTCCCGGGTCAATTCATTAAACAAAGAATCTTAGGCGGGAATTGCCATTTCACTTTCCGAACGGTAAAGACGTATCGCCCAGTTTTCAGTGGTTATAGCAAACTATCTTGTTGCATACTTTCCTTATGGGAGGATGCACATTTGAGTAAAATTGTCATCGTAATTGGTGGCACCAATTTAAGCCACCTCCTCCCTCCTCCTTCCACTGAGTCCTTGTTCACAACAAGTCTAACAGTGAGATGTAAGTTACAGACTACAGTTGTGATTGGCTGGTTGCGCATCCCAACGGAGATAGTCCGTAATTGCGAAAATACTGTGTTTTCAGCATGCTGTAGCTTCTGTTTAAATAAAGTTAGCTAAGTCAGGTTTGCTGCATCGCAGAGTTGCTTCATTGGAGGTCATATAGGTGCACTGTCTTCCAGGCCAGGTGGGAACTTTATGGTGGGGAAGGACAATGATGTGACCCTGGCAAGAGCACAGTTCATACACCTGTATAAAGCTGACATCCAGGTGTTGTTTCGTATTTCAATTTTCACAAATTAACGAGCTGGGAATTGTATGACAAAAATCCGTCCACATTTTCCTGACATTTTTATCTGTTAAATGCCGTTCACGGAATTTCAAAATACCAAAATGCTGATTTTTTAGACTGAAAAATGCTAATATGAAAAATAGAAGGATTTATAACTGTAGTCTGTGGCCTATTAGGGCTAACTCTGTATGTATTGGGACTCACATGGTCATGTTGTTATTCTATTATCGTCCATCAAGCAAGTTAAAAATGGGAAGTCAGCACTTTTTGACATCTGCCTGGACAATTTGAGTGATCCTAACAACTTTTACATGGATGGAGCATGCAAGATATGATCCTGGGACTGTAGATCACAAGGCAAATGGTTCGGGCTATGGTATTGTGTACCTCAGGCCAGCTTATGAAAGGAGAAAAAAAGTTTTACACCCATAGATCGGCTGTGAATATCAAGTTTAACAGTCTCAATTTTCTAAAAATTCATGAAGTATCACATTTATGTCACAAATCATTGTGCATAGACATGTTGCACCTATCAGTGGAACCACACTGCATAAATAATAACAAGATTCGCTGCAAGACATTTAACAAGTGCACAGGCTATGCCTCCTTTGCTGACTGCTTGGTAGATAGATAGCTTCCATAGCCCTTTGTATTTAGCGATACCTCACAGGTACCACACAGGTAATCATGTGTGTATGAGAAATTAACAATGCTAGTATGATATGAATAAATTATGCTAATCCCATTGATATGAAACTTAGTGACCCTCTGTTTCAAACTTTTAATTTTGTGGCATTGTCATTGTAGGCCTACAGCCTCCATTCATATGCAGAGCTGTTTATACAAAATCATGTCAAAGTGATTTTCGGCATACCAGAAAAAAATGCGTATTGTCTGTCAGTAGAGCTGTACAAATCTTAGGTAAAATGTAAATTTTTGGTTTTTTGGTTTTGTTTTTGTTTCTCCACCCCCCCACCCCACCCATCCCCTTTTATTTTTATTATTTTTTTTTTGGTAGACAAAAGCTTGTCATATATGTGTGTCATTTGACTGGGGTAAATCATTTAAAATCAGGCATGCTGACTTTGTTGAGCTGTTGAGTTCATCAGTATATTATTTTCACATAAATGAATCAATTTATATCCATGAATATGGATGACAGCACTTATGAACTGCAGATTTTATAACTTTTACCAAGCTAGTGTACATAGGTGGCAAAACATTTGAACTTCGACATACAACCACATAAAATTATAAGAGTTTCAGAAAGTGAACAAGGGGAAAAAAGTTAGCTTCCATTAAACACTTGCCTGAAAACACTTGCACCTGATAATTGGATTGATAACTGGATGCTTATCAAATTTAAAATCAGAGCACTTGTGAATACAAATATGCATTTATGATATTGGAGTAACTGTACAAAATTTTGTCATTTTCTTTCTAATATGTGCACATACACCAGAAACCATGTCAATAAACCACAACTTATACAGTCTACTGCAGAAAAAAAGGCACAGCACTATTGGTTTATGGAAGCTGGATCACCCAACTGCCCTCCTAATGTTCAAACAAAGGGCGCGTTAAAATTCCATAATTTTAGTACCAAAAAACATAATTTGCTGAATACTGCTACTCTAATCTGTGACCTACTGGTCCTAAACTGTGCACTTTGATGGGCTAATAATGTTAAAACACTGAAACTGTTCCATTGTCTGCCATAATTCAGATTATATCAGGAAAATACTGCCATAATGACTGGTATTAGATGCTGACTTGGTGTAATTGATACTCCCCCCATCCACCATTAATGCCTCATCAGTGATAGATGTCATATTTTTTGTAGACAAATGTTACGAATCTATCCATAAATAGTAAAAAAATCACCAATTTCACCTAAAAATCCATAAAATTTTAGCAATATATTCAAATTTGGGGTTAAAATTAAGGGGTGGGGCATTGTAATTTGATCTCTCATTGTAAGGGCAGGACATGCAGGCAAGTGATTATGGGTTTGCATCATAGCCCATTGTGTATTGTATTCATATTGGACAGAAAAGAATTGATTGGATGCAATTATATAATTTTCCTCAAAATTTTAATTAATTAATTTTTTTGTCATAAAAACTGATTTTTCAGATTTAAAGGTTGCTTACAAAAAAGTTGATATTTTCTTTAATATTGAAGTTTGGTAAAGTTAATGCAAATCCTTTGCAGAAAACAAGTTGTGGCTTCAGTTAAACAAGTTTTAAAAATTTTGATAAGTCTATTAGGTTACAGACTACAGTTGTGATTGGCTGGTTGCGCATCCCAACGGAGATAGTCCGTAATTGCGAAAATACTGTGTTTTCAGCATGCTGTAGCTTCTGTTTAAATAAAGTTAGCTAAGTCAGGTTTGCTGCATCGCAGAGTTGCTTCATTGGAGGTCATATAGATGCACTGTCTTCCAGGCCAGGTGGGAACTTTATGGTGGGGAAGGACAATGATGTGACCCTGGCAAGAGCACAGTTCATACACCTGTATAAAGCTGACATCCAGGTGTTGTTTCATATTTCAATTATCACAAATTAACGAGCTGGGAATTGTATGACAAAAATCCGTCCACATTTTCCTGACATTTTTATCTGTTAAATGCCGTTCACGGAATTTCAAAATACCAAAATGCTGATTTTTTAGACTGAAAAATGCTAATATGAAAAATAGAAGGATTTATAACTGTAGTCTGTGGCCTGTAACTTGCTGAATTATAGTATGTTTATTTTACCAACTGCAAATATTTAACTATATCAATGTAATAATTTCTCCGTCATTGTGTGTACCTGCAAGTCTGTATTTATTCATTGTAAACTGTCTGCAAATATTATGTTTTTAGCCGTTATTCACAGTTTCAAGTTAAGCAGTGCCATTGTAATCTGGGCTCGTCCAGAACAATGTTTATGGTCAAGTAAAAAGCACAACATGGAGCACTTTCTTCACAGTTGTAACAATACTTGTACATTTTTGTTGTCATACCTGTGCATTGCATTGTTAGATGTTTAATTGTCTGGTATCATTGTTCACTGCCTGACAGGCAAGATTGATGTTACATTGTCCATCTGAGCTTGAGGAATCTCGCATTATTTCCAGCAGGTACGACGTGGAACATTGATATAGCCTGCCGGGTTTGTTTACAGCGGAGGATTTTCTTGCTGGGACTTTGAGTTCTGTTATATTCGAGATTTTTCTTACAAGAAAACATTTTTGGAGGATCCTTACACTTTTTGCAGATGGCATGTTGCAATAAGCGTCTTTTTTTTTAGTGCGAAGGCTTATCTGCAATAGGTGTCGGTATGTTCGCTTAACATTGCTCACTTCAGAATCTGAATTGATGAGTTATGAAGCAAGGCAGGAAAATACAAAAAGCTGGTCATGTCAAGTTACTCTGATTTCAAACGTTATCTTTCGACCCTCCTCCACTAAATTCTTCACTGTTATTTGCTCCATGGGATACTGGCTTCAATGCTTCCGATAGTATTGATGATATAGCAACCCATTAGACTGCTCCTCAGCATTAACAAAGAATATATTCCATACCAAGAAATATTTGTGGGTCCAAAGGACAAACGTTGAATGGATTCATTTATTAAAAGAATGAGGAGAAAACGAGATCGTGCATGGAGGCGCTACAAACGAACAAAATACTATGTCCATAATCAAATCTATAAGAAATTCTGTATCATAACTGCAAACGCAAATACTTTTGCCATCCAGTCTTATTTCTCAAAACTGAAAGTTGATCTATATTACAAATATCCTCCCATGGTGGAGCCTGACCAAGACCATATATGGTTGAAAAATCCATGAAAATATACCGCCTTTGATTGAAAATGAAAATGTTATATCAAATGATATAGAGAAAGCTGATTTTTTTCTCGAGTACTTTACCAGTCAGAGCAAGCTTGAAGTTGCTGGTACCTTTACTCTAATAGTATCTACTTTTGATTATTGTACTGCTAAGAGGCTTAAAACGTTTATTTTCACTCAGGAGGAGGTTGAAAAAGTTCTGCTATCCCTCAAAAAAAGCTCTGCTACTGGTCCCGATATTTGTAAACTTCATTTTAAGAAATGTGGCAACTGGGATCAGCTTCCCACTTCTTATGCTATTTAATTTTTCAATGCAGTCATCTTCATTTCACGATGGCTGGGAAAAGTCACATTTATTTCCAGTTTTCGGAAATTCCGATCTGCAAAACAAAAGTAATTACCGTCCGATTTCCCTGTTATGCAATGTTTTCAAAGCGTTGGAGCGTCTCGTGTTTGATATTTTATAAAAAATATTTTGTCACTCAAGGCCTATTAACGTCCAAAAACTCGGGATTCAAACAAAATTACTCGACCGTAAACCAGCTTTTAAGCATACTTCACAATATCTACAACTGTTTAGAAACCACAGTGGAGCTCGAATAGTTTTTCTAGATGTCCCCAAGGCCTTTGGCCACGTTTGGCCTGAGGTTCTAATGTTTAAACTACGTTAATTGGTTTTTGAAGCATCCGTAGTACGCTGGGTACGTAATTATCTCAAATCGCGAGCAACAGATCGTCATCCAGGATCAGTTATCACAATGGCTTCCTATGGCAGCGGGAGTTCCCCAAGGATCGATCCTTTGAAACCTTATATTTTTGGTATTTGTACAGGATATCGTACATAATATATCACCTGATATAAGAATCTTTGCAAACAATATTAACATTATTGAAATTGTAAAAAAAACCCCTACAATCTCATCGAATCGCATGAACGGTAATTTGTGAAAGGTTGACGAGTGGGGTCATCTTTGACATGTCTAATCATATGCATTAAAATATCTCTCTTTTTTCGACAAAATGGAAGAAATATAAGCACCCGCCCCATTACTTCTGGGTAATCAAGTCATGCCAGAAACAACCAGCCGTACTCACTTCGGGATAACTCATCTTCAAATATACTTGGAATACATATGTTGAAAGCAGTACAGGTAAAGCCACTAAACGTCTTGCGGTCTTGAAGAGACTCAAATTTAAACTCTCTAGAAATACCTTATGCAAACTATATCTTACAATGGTACGTCCAATACTTGAATGTCGATGTGAACTATTTGATAATTGCAGCAAATGACTCTTAGGCCGTGTCCAGTGTGCGCAATATGAAGCTGCCAGGAACTGCATGGGCGCTCGCTGCCATACCTAACTCGACCATCTACTTACTGAATTAGGGAAGCAAACTCTAGCAGACTGGCATAAATATTTTAACAAGTTGCTTTCTTCAAACTATATCACGGATTATGTCTCAAGTTTTTCGTGCAAATTAAAACAGTGGACAACTCTTTTATAGCGATAAAATGTCATCTGAAGACTGCAGGGTCACACAGAACGTGTATAAATCTACGGAAGATGAGCATCTTTGTGATAAATGCAGCAACAAACGGGACACCCTAAGGAAAATTCCAGTGACCGCGGGTTCGACCAAGATGGTGGCCCCCATGGACGATGGTAAACAGGTGGTCAGTGAGACTCAACACTTTGCAAAAGAACCATCGGCAGCTATAAGCACAGTCATCACTGAGCTGTTATGATAAATTGCAAAGAAAATGGACATAATTCAGCATGATACCCTGGTCAAAGCCAGCACAGACCACTTTACAGAGGTGGAAGTTGAGACCACAAAGGCATTTTTCCTAGGCACACGTGGCGAGTCCATTTCTATTGGCGGACGTATAAGAAAAGGGTAGGTAGCGACAGGGAAGTAAAGCATTTGAGAGTGGTTGGTAGTTGTGCATGAGGTAGATCCCATGAATTCGCCATGCTTTGTAGCGCAGGATCTGGGTAAGCTGCCACTTATCTCTACTAACCATATAGATGTATCCTCGTTCATGAGCGAGCTGGCATCACTGAATTACGAACTCTACAGCGTGAAAGAAAATAAAAAGTCATTTGGGATTGACAATATCAGGGGACATATAAAGAGTATGGTGATTCTGCAATGAACCCTTTGTAGAAGCTAATAAGTTGTATTGAAAATAGTGCAACACAGTGGTGCAGCACCCCAATTCTGGGGATGCAGACAGACGTGTGGCAGAGATAAGCCATCGGCCAATACACCTAGTCCAGCAGGGACCTGTACATGTGATCTGGTTATTCACCCTGGTTCTCCACCAACGAACAAGGGAATGGTGTATGAAAACATAAAGTGTTCTGTCGAGTTGTCATCTGTGGAGGCTGCGGTGGAATCAATAAAAGCAGGGCCAACTGAGACCATGAATACAGCAAACTCGATACCTGGCCCAAAAACACAGAAGGAAGCAAACCACAGCAGAGATCATATCCGGGGCTCCGCCCAAGGTGGCACTGGCAGGTAAATGATAACAAGGAGCCATCTACAAATGTGGACAACTCTTAAGGTGACCATGATGGTGGAGATAGTCATAATGGTGGCTTTCAAGTTGTCAAAAGAAGAAAGCAGGGTGTGAAATCTAAA
Organism: Hermodice carunculata; assembly: GCA_964020975.1. Classification (NCBI taxonomy): domain Eukaryota; kingdom Metazoa; phylum Annelida; class Polychaeta; order Eunicida; family Amphinomidae; genus Hermodice; species Hermodice carunculata. The sequence continues at coordinate 92,133,370 of OZ026614.1, read as the reverse complement.
TCTCATATCGTGGGTTCTGTCACAGTTTCGAACAGTGGTATATCAAGGGTGAAACCGACACACTTCACAACACAAAATATAGTTGAGTTGTTTGTAACAAGATTGGCCCCTGACACCACAGCAGACCACCTATGTGCACACTTATTAGATGAACTGGACATTAATGCTAAACATGAGAAGCTGAAAACCAAGTTTGGGACATATGTATCCCTAAGGTACCACTGACAATGCGCGAGCAAGGCACGAGGATATTAATGGACAGTGCATCGTGGCCAGAGCAAGTGTTGGTGAGAAAATTGTACGACACAAGACAGTAAGTCATCATGTCAGATTCAGCCAGAAGCTATTAGGATCCTGAGCATATAAAACACGTGAACCTATCGTATAAGGATACAGTCAGTGCACTTCAGAAAGCTGGTGCAGAAGCACTTGGTTATAAGTTGCATGGTAAATATTACGTCATACCTGGCTGAAATGAACACATAAAAGAGTCAGATGCTGCTGGTCGAGAGACCATTATTATGTGGGTAAGCATTTGAAAACCTAGGGTTGGTCATTATTGAGATCTCATGCACAGAAGTCTTTCTCAGTTCTAACATGCCCTTTATTCATGTGGAAATGAGGAGGACCGGCTCAGAACAGATGCATTGGACAAAAATCTAATGCATAAAGATAATGATGCTTTCTGGAAGGCAGTATTGGTTAGTAATAGCAGGAAGTTGCCACCACATTCAAACATAGGGGGTGCCACTGCGCATCACGAGATAGTGGAGATGTGGGCATGCCATTTTAAATCCTTAGTGAATACTGGTAACAATACAAGTCTAAAGCTGAAGTTGAAAACTGTATTGATAGCTGTGCTTATATGGGTAGCATGGATGCTTCTCCTGGTGAAATTCTATATATCATTCATAAGTTTTCATGTGGTAAATCAGGAGGACCTGGCTGCTTTCAGCTGAAAGTCTAAGTTAGCTGATAAGCAGAATGTGTGTACACTGTTTTCTGCACTGATGTCCACCATGTTTCTACATGGTTACGTCCAAAGTGATGTTACGAAAATTATTCTTATTTCCTTTGTTGAAAACAGGTATGGGAATGTAACTGACAAGGATATCTACAGGCCTAGAGCCCTGCCATTAATTTTTTGAAGATATTTGGATCCAAAATTTTTAGTAGATGTGAAATTGAAAATTTATTAGACACATCCTCTTACCAGTTTGCTTTTTAAGAAGGTCATGGTACAGACCTGTGTATTTTTACCCTGAAGGAGATATTGTACTGCTCATAGCAGCCCAGTTGTTGCATGATTTGTAGATGCAAAGAAGGCTTTCGAAAGTGTGAATCACTAGACCTTTCTACAGAAACTCATAAGACCTAAAATACCCTTGTAGATTGTAGGAATTGTGAAACTTTGGTTCTTAATACAACAGTTCTGACTCTGTTAGAGACCTGTAATCTCATATTACTTTAAGGTGGGTGACTAATGGCGTGAGACAAAGAGGAGTCATTTGCCCTCGTCTGTTTAACATTTATGTGGACGACCTCAGTCAGGAATTGCATTAGGCAGGTGTGGGTTGTAACATTGGTAATAGTTATATTAACCACGTAAGCTATGCTGATGATATGGTTTTGTAAAGTCCCTCTTTCAAAGTTCTGAAACAATTGGTTACTATATGTGAACATTCTGCCAGTGAACATTCGTTGTGTATTATAACCGTAAGGCAGTGCGTATGCCGTTTAAGCTCTCTAGATCAAAATTTGACATAAACCCAGTTTTGGAAATGTGTGGAAAAAAACTGAAATTTGGACAGCAATGTTCATATTCAGCACATTTAATCGTGCCAAACTTTTAAGATGACTTGGATATATTCCGTCAATACAGAAGTATGTGTGTTAGAGCAAATATGCTGAAATGACAGTTTTATGCCTGCTCACAAAAAGTAAAAATCCGTCTTCTCTAAGTTTACTGCACATCACTCTACACATCACACTTTGGGCAGAATACACTAATAGTAGTCTGAGCAAATTCACAGTGAGTTTCAATAATGCCTTCCGATGTGTAGTTGGTTATCCAAGAGGATGTAGTGCTAGTGGTATGTTCGTGTCTAACTGCATTCGTTCATTTAGGTGAACTGTGGAGAAGAGTGATCCACAGTTTTCTCCAAAGAGTGCTTAAGAGCACCAATGAGCGGACCAAACATATTGTGAGGTGCGATATCAGATGGCAATCCAGCTTGTGGAGCCTGTGGTGAATATTAATTTATGCATAAATATATATATATATATATATATATATATATATATATATATATATATATATATATATATATATATATATATATATATATACATACATATATATTTGCATATATATGCATATATATACATATATATGTATACATATGTATATAATGATAATAATAATGATAATCATACTACTACTACTACTACTACTACTACTACTAATAAGGTACTGTGGTGTCTTCTATGTGCAACCACTGCTGTGGGAGGCTGCATTGCTTTATGAGGTCACCGGGCTCACACATGGGGGTCAATTTCCTTATCAAATTTCCTGTTTTGTGTTTTGTGTGGTGGAATTGGTGACCAGATACAACAGGTGTCATTGTTAGGGGAATTTCACAACTTGGTTTTCTTTTTATTTGATCTATAAGTCTGTTATGGCAATTCTATCTTATAAGTTTACATTTATTATTTTGTTTTTATTGCACACAAATATGAACTCTGTTTCCGAAGTAAAGAATTCTATTCTATAATCAAGTGCAACACCCTTAAAACCAGCTTATACCAGTGGTCGTAGATTTTGGAACACCCCAGTATTTGAGACAAATCAAATTTCGTACAAATCTTTTGGTGATTCATTCTTGCCGTCAGCAAGTAAATCGTGGAACGATCTACCGGACGACATGCGTAGCTCTATTTCCCTCAAACTTACCCTCAAGCAAACTTTGTTACCCAATGATAATGCCCACCTACTGTGCCTATGCCGACCTTTTAGCCAATATTTGCCAAACCTAGCTACGTCTACGTCACTCAGATATCCACGCACATCTTTTCAAAATAAATATTATAGCCTCTTCCTCATGTGATTGTGGTCATTGTATTGGAGGTTATTCATTTCTTTCTCTTTGTCCATTAGATGCTGGCCTCGTTTAAACCTTTTGAAGGAAATCGGAGATATTGTAGCACCAGGGATTCACACACGCTTCAATGGTCAATGTAGCAAGTAAACCCTTGGTGGAAATATGTAATATGGCAACACAGACTTCATACTTGACGTTAGCCATTTTGTTTTCAAGTGTGAAAAAATTCATAATTAACACTCTGAGGTTTCACTTTTAAACTCTGCTGTGTTATACATTGCTGAAATGAATTTTAAAATCGTTGAAAGATGGGTAATTTGCATATCATATGTTATGTATCAACCTGGACAATATATGCTTTCTTGTATGATTGACATGTAAGACTCTATGCTTCCCCTTTTTGGGGCATCTTTCTATTGTACTTGTCCTATACTTGTACATAGACCATGTGTTGTGCTGTGTGTCTGGATAGCTTTCAGACTAGTGATTTGAACTACCTAGGAAATCCAGGTGAAATAAATATGTTTATAATATAATAATGTCTCCCACAAACGTCTAGTTGTTATTTTGTTGTGTGTACTATAGAATTTATAGTTGGGTCTAGAGTTGTGAGCAAGCCCCCCCCCCCACTTGCTCCCAGCTTCAATCCAGAGTACAAACCACAAAATCTCGTATTGTCTTCTGTGTTACAGTATATACATTTTTGTATGTCATTACATGTTCTGGACAGCCTCCAGATTAATTAACTATGTAACTATTTGGGGATCCAGTAGAAACAAATATTTTTTACAATACAAAGGGCACTAATTTAGCCTAAACAGCAATTTCTGTTAGTTATTACAGTGGCTGACTGACATTATTGGGAATATGGAGGAATTCAGCTTGATGTGATTTATCTAAATCTAAACTACGGTACGGCAGTTATAGCCAACTCCATAGTTCTGACTCCAAAACTTAACGGGATTAAAGATCTTGCGTAATTGAACAAGGTACATTGTTACGGTGTTTGCTCATGACTTCAATGTTTTCCAATCCATTGACATGTTTGATAATGTTCACTGGGGTATATCTGTGATTTAAGCCATTTGGATACACATGTTATGCTTGCAATAGGCCTTCCAAAACACGATGTGGCCAGATACTCAACCGGGGAATCAGGGCATCTTGTTCTTTGATCATATGTGTTCAGAACTGAGTGAGCGGGTAAATGAGATTAACCTGCTGCCCAAGAAAACATTGTTGGAGAACAAACAGTCAAACCACATGTGAACCCACTTGCCGCCAGCCATTTTGGCACAAGGTGTTGTTGGGGTGATAGTCAGCTGACTATGTAATTGGCTTATGTTCTCCCTTTGATCCTGGATAGTGGCATGCGAGACCACAGGCGTAAAGCCAACAATATGGCTGGCTTTACAAAATTTGAGATGAAGCACTTGATTTATGCCGCAAAGCAACAAAGTATGTCAGCAAGAATACATCAAAGTTGAAGGTTTTTATTTACTCCACTCGTACTAAAATTCGATTACAGGGGATGAACAATTTTCACGTGACGGCCCATTCTGTATAAAAAGAATCTCCAGGACAAAGATTTTGTCCTGGAAATTCTAAAGGCAATTTTTCAAAAGTCAATTTTTACAATATCAATCAAATTTCAAAATGACCACAATCAAAACATGGATATATGTATTATTTGAAAATAAAAGGGATATGCAAGATAAATATCTAACTTAGGTAGCGTTCTTTTTTTGGCTTTCAACTTTTTCTTCCGTGACCTTTGGAGCCCTAAAATAGGGAATCTGCACAACATCGTGGTACTAACTTTAAAATTCTATAAAACTTTACAAATCAAATTTATCATCTGAACAAAAATTCGTTTCCTGCTGAGGGAGCTATATAATTGTCCAGGTAGGTGGCAGATTTTAACATTGAATATATTGTGAACGTGGTGAAATAGCCTTGTGAATCAATACTCACTCAGAAACAGCGTTAAACGTTTGAAAAATTTCTTACTTGATTCAATACTCTGTGAAAAATCTAGACATCCATACATCTACGAAAATATATAATTTATCAGGTCAAACGACCAATTTAGATGAGCTGGACGAGGTAAAAGCCGACAGGATCTGTAACACCCCTCCAACCATCCTGGCACCTTAAGCCAGAGCAGCGTTTTTAAGCTTCATTACATCATATTACATCATTTCTCTTTCAAACACTTGTGAAACAAAGGTATCCAAAAATGAAATTAAAGCTACTGTTTTTTATTTTTTCTGAGTAAAAATGAAAATCTATGGTGCAGGTATCATGTGATTTGTGATGTTATATAAATGAGTGGTAATATGTATACGTATTAATTGTAGGTGACATTTTAGGCAATGCGTGTATCAGCCAGCACATTTCTTAAAACATTGCTTGTATTCGATTTAAAATACTACTAACTTTTGTGGGTGTCGATCTCAAGTCAGGAGAGAGATTTCCTTTATACTGCATTTCATATTCATTCAGTGATATATAAAAATATCGTACAGTTGTTGGTATGTCTGCCTTAAACTTCTAGATCTCGACCTTGCTTGTCTTATGACGGAAGCGTTTAGATCATGGTGAGTTCTTGTTTGCTCGGGTTTTTTGGTGCAGTTTCTCCAGCATTGAAACTGTTGCCCGGTACTTTTTTCAGGAGAGTCACTATTTTGATGTTGTCAATATGACATCTTATCCTCTTTAGATATTCAATGATTAACCTTTTGCTGGGTGGGTATTGAAGTCTTGCTGTTATATCCGGTGATGTTCATGATGGTAGGCTTGTCAATATTCAAAAGGTATTCGACTTGGACTGAATTTCGACTATGTTTGGAACGTGTAATTGTCTCGTACTGCTATATGTTTCCCTTTGGTCCGCTATGAAGAGAGTATTTCTGTTTCTCTTACTTGAATACTTTTATGTTTTGGGTTCTTCTAACCCCTGTCGAAAATAAATAAATACTGAGGATAAATACAAACCCTTCATTATTTTATTTTAGATGTCCCGAAAAGCTTGATAAAGCTGGGTTTATAAATGACCACTGAAGGAAAACGAAAGCTTTGTGAAATTATGTTAGCAGAAGTAATTATCCAGCGACACCCTTAAGTTTGGCATATATTGATAAGCTTGTAATTATATTCACATTTTCTTCTGTAAATAATTGTTTCATGCATCATCTTTGATCTGGATTTATTAGGTCACATGTGTGGCTATTTGTGCGAGAAGCTGGAATCACGAAGCAGTGCAATCGGGCTCACTTTTTCAAACTACGACTTGTCTCGTAGATGTCTTTCCATAACAAAAACACAGCCACTATAATTGTGGAAACACTAACCATATCAACCCTGATACGAGAAAATGGCCGCCTACGTTATCGCAGGTGAACCTGATCTAGTTACATGTCGGAACCTTACGATCATATTTGAAAGGACAATTGAGCTAAAAACAAAATGTTAGATAACAAGTGCCACCTAACATTGCAGACTGAGGACAATTGTAAAAATTGTCAATGACAATTAACAGTTGCAAATTCAAAATCAACGAAGAAATGCTTAAAAAATTTCGCTTGCTGCATTGAATTTGTGTGCTTGATTGCACGTCAAAACAGGATGACTGGGTTTAGGTGTGACAGATGTTTGATTATCATCAGAACCCTTTCCAATGTACGATATAGCCTGCTCAGGTGCGACAAATTATATTATCTCCAGTCTCCAAATGAAATATATGTCGAACACATCTGGTACAATAATATTGTTAAATATAGCCTCCGATTTGGTAACATCTTTTAACATTTGTATCTTCTATGAACATTATTGTGGCATGTGTTTCTCGTAAAATTGGCCACTGCAAGTCAGCAGCACATCTGTTTATTTCATGTTGACGCATGGTTCAAGCACGTAATATTTTAGTTCCCTGTACAACAGTTCAAAAAGATGAGTCTTTGTATCGTAGGGCTACTTTGCCTATGATTTGCAGTCAACAGTGCTGGAATGTTATAATTTTATGGAGCACTTGTCTCTACGTCTAAAATGTAAAGATCACAAGAGAATCCCAGTCAGGTTTTTGTTTTGCTTTGCGGTTTGTTTTTAATGTTTGAAAAACTTGTTCTCCAAAACCTTTCAGACGGTCACAGTGTCGAAAGCACAACAAGACAAAGGGTGTACAACTGCACACGCAGCTTTTTTGCATGCGGTGAATTGAGCTCTGGTGTGTTGTTGCAATTTTCGATTTGTCTAAATCGTCTGTCTGGATTATCTATAGACAAATATAGCGTGCATAAACATATTTGTGGTTTAAAAGGAAAATAAATTTTCAATAGGAACGCTAACCAAGAGTTAAGAGGTAAAAGCATGAATTTCTATTCGAGCAAATCCTAACTCTCACTAACAGCTTCCCCCTTAAACTGAAAAACTTTGGCTTGCTGTTAAATGTCGTCTGTTTCAATGTTTTTATCACTCAATATAACAAAAATGAAAAAGGAATTGAGAATAAGATGAGACCTTTAAGAATATAACATGAGCAGGTCAACAGCTTCCTTTGCTGTAGGTTGGGCTTTTTAGCACTGAGCCCACGACAACGAAAGCTGTTGACCTGGGTCATGTTATCTTGATATTCAAGGGGTAAGGGCTAATGCATCAATGTCTGCTAATTTGCACTTACGGTAAAAAGATAATTAGAAAAGGTTTTAAATGGCCGACAGGCAACTTCCCACTGCCCGGATTTATGAAAGAAGATTAGATTTAAGATCACTGACTGCCTTTGGTCGGAGGTGCCTGTCGGCTTTTTGAATGAATAAACTGAACAAGTGAATTGAATAATTTCAGCATGTCCATAAATACAAGATAACATTCCAGACAGCGAGGTGGGATATGCGTCTCGACAGCCATTTTTGTCATTGTGTGTGACTGCACACCTTCGCCTTGCACTATTGTTCGTCTTCCAAGTATCTTCTTTCCAACTTGTCAAATTACATATTTGTGGCAGGAGCCCTGAGATTTTCCTTTCTTTTACTTTACCTGGCTTGTAATGAGAAACTCGGCTTCAAAATATAGTAGTGCTGTATGCCGCACAAATAACAGCATCCATAAGCTGAAGAATGGATCCGGTATAAGAAATATGTTATATTCGACTTTGGTGACAGCAGACATTTTTTCCCAGATGTTGTGCGTGTCTGCTGCAGATTGATGGTGTAATCACGAGCGATATTCCTGCACAAAATAATTTAGTTCAATTCATCCACTCTACAGTTTTTTCAGCTGAAGGGAACTGCATAGTAGAGGAGTTGTAAAATTCGGTGCTTGCAAAAAGGAATCAATTGTGTCATATTATACATGTACAGGTGCCTCTGGTAGTGCCCAAGTAACAGATTAAACTGACGTCAAAGGAGGTAATGTGTAAAAGGGAAAGAACATCCATTTTAAACATATTTCAACAAATGTCCAAGTTGCCTTAAGCCTAACAAAGATATATGTGAGGTTCCGGTAACCCGACCGACCCTACTGGAAAGGCCTGCCCTGAATAAATTTTATGAAACATAAAAACAAACTAGTTTCAAGCCGCCCTTCCCTAATCAAAATTGATCTACCTCGGCTGAAAGGTTGCACCGAGAAAGTGGCCGTCGTGTGCTGTTATTTTGCAATAAAGTCAAATCAAACACAGCATTTTATTTCAACTTGTCTGGGGGGGGGGTAACTTGGGCCGCAGAAACACATAGCTGCATAGCCACGGTTGTTCGGTAAAAGAGCATAGCCCCAGTTGTTTGGTGATCGTTATCGGAATATTTCCCTAGGTTCCAAGTGTCTGTTATCTGAGTGAGCAGGGCAAACGGTCGTTAAAGTCTTTTTTAAGTTTGACCTACTATTTTAAATTTAATCTGCCTGCTGGGTTGTGTCTGATGCAGTTTTCATCGTTAGTTACAAATCCAAATGCGACATGATACATTGAGCCAGCAAATCATGCACATATTGGTATGTGCCCTTGTAAACATTGTGCAATGCAAAGCAAGACAGTTGCACAAAAATACATTTTATTTGCATATCAAAGTGAATCGCGGCCACAACATATATCATATCATTATTGATGCTATGAAATATTTGCACGATATATACCTTTGCTTTCACATATTAAAATCCCCCCCACCAAGATCGTCCCATTACTATCCTTATTTACAAACCATTGGGTGCAGAATCCACAATTTTCAAAATGGCAGCCAAGCCCGTGGGTTAGTCCCGATTGGATATTTTGAAGAGGTGGTATTCAAATACATGCGTAATGAGTATTAACAGAAGATTAATTTGTCGAATGAGTGTAATGTACACTATATAATGGAACTTTTCAAGTGTGAGCGTTACCTAACAATGTAAATACGCCTTGTAAGTACCAATAGTTGGCGTTGGTGGGTCCCAGAAAAGGAACTTTGTGTCAAGCACAGAAGTCGCCCCCAGGCTATGAATTAAGTAGCAGCACTGGGAACACGAGCCAAGAGACCCCCTTCCCTCCCCAGTCAAAGTTTGAACTTAGTGGAGAAGATTGCCCCGATAGTGGATAGAGGTTCCAAAGTACCAGCTGGTTTTTATATAATTGAAAATCACTGTAAGAATAATATAGTTTTCCTGAAAACTAGCAATTGTTATAAGTGAATCATATATTGTATTTGTAGTCCGAACTCTTTACTCTCCACAAGTCAACCTGTCCCTGTCTAACCTATATAGATATGGAATTACTATTGTCCATATTGCACACGTTCCTGTGTAAAATTTTGACATAGACTGTATCAGCCCAAATATATTAAAGGGTCTTCAGCGGGTAACTACTCAACATGTTTCGGAGCCTATTACCCGTACATGTCTCTCTGAGTAGTGGCTCCTTGTCTAAGCTAAATATTCAGCAAAGATAACCCACATCATGATAAATAAATATGAAACAGGCAAATGAAGAATTAGCTAAATACGTGAAGTTTTACTTATAAATGCAGAGCTTCAGTATGAAAGAAGAATACCTGTCAAACAAACCATAATTACTAAATTTGTATAGTGCAGGTTCAGATAAGAACAATTTGACTTACGCCTGAACCAATATGTACCCTTTCTAGCTGGATAGCTTATCATAGTTAACCCCCCCCCCAGTGTATAACGGAAGTAGAGACAAGCTGGGGCTTTATATTTAGTCCCAGTGGTAGTAAAACAAACAGTTGCAACTAGACCGCCTGTACGTATACATATATATATATATGTAATATATATATATATATATATATATATATATATATATATATATATATATATATATATATATATATATATATATATATATATATATATATATATATATATATATATCGATTCAATTTTAATCAACGATAACTTCACGTCCCGTTGTACATAAAGTTCAACGAATATCTTGATATTCTATTGTACTACAGGTTATGGTCCTGCTATTAACAATTACATTTTTACTTTCCAGTACTTCTTCAACACTAATATTACATTGCTGCATAAATTAGTTTATACGCTATAAGTGGTTACACATTAGCATAATCATGCATATTGTGCGCACAACATACTGGTCCCTTACATATTTGAAGTTGTCACACATAAGCACAACCATATTGTGCTACACACCATATGGGTTTCTTGTTAATATGAAGCTCTCGTGAGATTGTTGTATAAAGTAGTTCAAACGCTCTGTAAGCTGTCACACATAAACGTAACTATTTTGTGCCAGACGCAACACGGGTTTCTTGCATATATATATATATATGTATAAACTTGTCAGACATAAGCATAACCATATTGTGCTACATGCCATACAGATTTCCTGTATATACAAGACTCTTATAACAAACAAACAATTTTTCCTACAGTTCATTAGTTTCTGATGTCACGATTTGTTCAGTGCCGCTCCCTGGGGTTATGATATTTTTCGTAGAGGGACATGCAGATCTATATGTCCTCAACAAACGCATCAACGCGTTGCAAGTTTTTACTTGTAACAAATGACATAAGCAAAGGCTGTCTGTGTGCTGTTCAAGCAACAGTGTCACTATTGTTACCCCGTATATTATGTACACAGTCAAACCTGTACCGACGGATATCTGTCTGCGACGCAGACCATAAAGTCTACACGTACATGTAATCAGTATAGTGATGAAATTTACATATTTTCAAAGTGCATATCTTCTAAAGGGCTGGATCTAAAGATAATCTGGTTAATTATCAAACTTTTATAAGCAAATTGCTTGAAATAAACATTTGCAAAATTTGTGACATGCATTTGAAATGGCAGGTGCCTATGCATATAAAAAATGACATTGCTCCCGTGACTTCATTTTAGAATTGTCGCACTGAACTAATGTGTAACATACAGGCGGTCTTAGGGAATCACATATCCATGTTAGCTTTCAAAATGGTCTTTTCCAAGTGAAAGGTATATCCAAAATATGAAAATATCTTTTTATGATAACGACTTGTGCCTGGGCATTTGGCTTTTGTAGATAAATATATTTGTAACAATACGTTATAAGTGGAACACAACAGGGATATTTCCTTCGGAGTTTGCCACTGCGAGAGCGAAGCCAGCTGCAGTGCCCAAGGTACACGCTAGTGCAACGCTGAAACATAAATCTGTGACAACCATAAAGTTAGTTTCCTTAGTAGGCAGTTGCAACCATGATGCCTGAAACCCTGCTGTTTTTGTTTTTTTTTGCATTAACAGACCATGTTACCACGTGAAGGAAATGTTCTGGCAGCATTGACGCCGAGCTATAGCCCGCGGTACTTTTCCCACTACTTTATATAAGTCTTAGGCGGACAGACTCCTTTGCCCTATTGGTGCATTAGACTTTTACCTCCAGATCTCCACCAGTTCAGTAAATCCTGACACGATTTCTAGTCGAAATAAGAACACTTTTTCCAGGTTCATCAAGTGGCTGGCAAGGACCATGAAATTCAATAGCTTCACTCTATCAGTGGCATATGAGCTTAGCACTCTGCCTGCCCTTTGGGATACATTAAGAGTTGTATCTGTCTCAGGTATTACGAGGCGTTGCGAGTGGAGGTCTCGCAATACCTTCACATATTCTGTGAGACCACGTCGAGGTGGCCCATGGCCAACTGCCTCCCAAGCGTGTGCAATCCGCATCAGGCAGCAGTAGATTGTAAAAGCTCTCTCATTTATTTCAGTGCTTTGGAATGGACATTAGGTTATCATACTAGGAGTACTTCGCTATGCATTTTTCAAGTAGTGTCACCTTCGAGTTCTATTTCACCTAATAAAATTACTAGACCCTGTCACAAAAATGCGTGGCTGTTGCTCTTGATTTTAGTAGTATTTATAGTGGTTAATTTTTTAAAAATACATTTATGGGACAGAATATTTCTCCTAGGTGTGTACCTTGTCATGTATTTGAGAAATGTACGGCAATCTACTTATTACCACTTATATAAAAACCAACTGGTACTTTTGGACCTGTATCCACCATCGGAGCAACCTTCTCGCTCAAGCTCCATCTTTCACACACCTGGGGGTCGTGGTGGGTGCTACTAGTGCTGTTGCTTAAATCCTCGCCTGAGGGCGACTTCCGTGTCTGATACCAAATCCCTACTCCGCGGGATACAACTGATACCTGCATTGCGGTATATTTACACTTTCGGGTAATGGTCATCCTGGAAAAGTCCCATTATAAATTACACATTAAATTTCTTCGACAACTTTGCCTTCCCTTAACCCCGATCACACACATATTTTGGATACGACCTCTTCAAAATATCCAATCCGCTCAAAGGACACTTGGACGCCATTTTGAAAACTGAGGATTCCGTACCCAACGGCTTGTAAATGAGGAAAGTAATGGGACGATATGGGGGAGGGGTTTATAATATATGCAACCAAAGTATATATTTTGCAAATGCTTCAGAGCATCAATAATGATATAATGTGTGCTGTGGTTGTGATTCTCTTTGATATCAAAATCAAATGTATTTATGTGCGGCATTGTGCAATGTGCAAAATAACGTTCACCGCGTGCGGGTTGGTATAAGGTATATCATGTTGCATTTGGATTTTTAACTAGCGATAATCGCTGCTTCAGACACAACTGAGTGGGCAGATTAAAGTTCAGATAGTAATTCACATTTTAAAAGTACTTAATGGCCAGTTCTTCTGGTAACTTAGAGAAAAGACACCTGGAACGAAATATTACGATAACGATCACCAAACAATCTCGGCCTTGGGGTTCCTAAATTCTGACACAGATGGGGCCATGACCTATGCTGTTTCATAGAACAACCATGGCTATGCCTTATTGAACTCTGTGTTGCTATGCTGTTTCACCGGCTCAAGATAACTGTTCCGACAAGTTAAAATAAAATGCTGTGTTTGAGTTGACAATACTGCAATATAACGGCACATGACGGCCGCTTTCTCCTTAAAATCTCTCAACCAGGGCTATGATTATGATGTTTCACCGAACACCGTGGCTATGGAGCTATGCTATTTTCCCAGTACAAGTTAACCTTTCACTGCAGATAATCGAAGGGCGGCTTGAACATTTCCTTTTTTTTTTTTTTTTGCTTATGTTTCATAAAAATTGATAAGTGTCGAGATTTGAACCTTTTCAGTGGGGTCGGTCGGGTCATCAGAAGAACCACACACACACATATATTTTTTTAGGCCTTAGGTTACTTGGGACATTTGTCGAAACATGACAGTTATGTTTAAAATGGATGTTCCTTCCCTGTTTTCACGTTACCACCTTTGACGTCAGTTACGTAGGTTACCTGGGCACTTGTTTGACAATTAAAATCACATATGAAACACCACGGAAGCCCGCCCAGTCATGCCGACTCTGGTCCTATCTTTCCCCAGTGACATGCCAGAAAGTAAAAGGAGGTTATGTCCGACAGCGCTATGATAGTTTTGGTCATTTTCGGATTTATGTTATTTAGGTGGACATGTACGTTGTCTCTGATTATCCAAATGCTATCCGCATTACAATCTGAAGAAACGAACATAATACGTTTAATGTAAACATGACACAAAATAGGTCGTGTTGACTTCCGATCATAATTACAGACTCCAGCCATTGCCACAAAAATGGCCGTAGCACATGGCTGTATTTCTAATTCTAATTCATATATATATATATATATATATATATATATATATATATATATATATATATATATATATATATATATATATATATATATATATATATATATATATATATATATATATATGAAACATTTTCCCATTTTAGTTTCGCCTTTAAAAAATGGCATACTTTCATACTAGATCCCTGATACCTTTTTGCACTTACAATATGAATAGTATTTTTATCTTGAGTTTTTGTCAGACATATCCAATTAAAAACACATTTTAACCAAACGCTTGTGTTTACGAGGTAATGTTTAATTTTGAGTTGCACCTTCAATGCAGTCAAATTTCTTTAAAGCCTTGTGGTAAAGAGTGAAGTTATTTTGCTCGTTGGACATAACCCTCAGTTACTGGGGTATCAGGTATATGTTCTCGTGTTGCTGCCGCCAGACCGTGCCGATGGATGGACATCTAACTAAACACCATACTTTGTGTGCAAAATTTATATCTTAATTAAACTTAAAATATTTGGTGTCGTCCATAAAATTGTATTGATTTTCACATGTCTGTATCAATACTTTTTCACTCTATTAGTACTTGCCCGACACTGGGAAACCAAAACTGCGTTTGGTCATTCGAAGCTTATATTGTTAATTGGCGTACAAACAAGTAAGCAAACAAAGAAACAAAAAAAAAGAAAGAAAGAAACAAACAAATGATCCCCATTTAAAGGGCACTTTGAGAAGACATACTAGGAAAACAAAATGGACTCGTTCTGATATGTAGTACTCCTTTGAAATGAACTGAAACACGATCAATATGCGTGAGTTGATCGTTGAGTACACTCTCGACAAACCCTCCTAGACCCATACGGATTTTTTGCCGGTAATTCTGAGCATTACATGACATTCATTTACTGGCACTTGTCACTTAGAAACCTTTTTTCGCACGTATTCCCTTGAGCTGAGTTATGGGCATCGTGTCTCCAGTAGTCCCTTTCCCGGGCAATATAACACAACAACGTGTGGTCCTTTGTGCAATGCCAGCAGCAATCTATACATACCAATGATACCATTGACATAGTCCGTGTAAAGGAAGAGGAGCCGCAGATGTAACGTAAATATGGTAACCATGATAGACGTATGTCTGCCTTTCACCTATGTACATACATGTACCATCTTGATCCGTTACCTCATGAGGTCAAATGAGAGCTCGTGGTAAATTGTGCAGGGCATAGTCTATCAGTAAAGTGTCAAGATTCGAATCATCACTTTTTCTTATCAACATGTACTTTAACTGTTTTATAGTGTAAAACTAAAATACATGAATGTAAAGTGAATGTTAGGAGGATGTTTCATAGCACGTTGCAAGCACAAAAGCTGTTTTATCGTGTAAAACTAAAATACATGAATGTAAAGTGAATGTTAGGAGGATGTTTCATAGCACGTTGCAAGCACACAAGCTGTTTCAAGTTGAACTTGCGTCTGATTAGCACTCAAATTTATGACACCTATGACACCGACTTTTGTTACAATAATCTGGCTTGAATTTATCGTCTGCAATTATTTTCCTGAGGAAGATACATCATGTTACAATAGAATTTGAGATCATCAGCAAATGCCGCACTATAACAATGATTTAGTTTGGTGGTCTTCATCATAGCTTTTGTGAACAGGATTTTCAGGTTTAGCACATTTGACTGTCTTTACTCTTTCACTTTCAACTGCGACAAATGTTAAAGTTCTTAAGATGAACTTTTCTGAACTATCCAGTTTATACCATACTAATTTTCTTTGTAAAAAGGACTTTCGTTCAGGTACCAGCATGCCTATAGTCCCTTAGAATATAATGTTCCCGGTCAAGAGCTTTCATCAGCGAGCTGTGGGCACATAGCTCCATATGCACGCCGAGGATAGATATTGACTCATTCCAAACCTTGGCACTGAAAGAAATAAAACAACTCACAACTAATCTTTGGTCACCGTCTTATATTGGTGTGTCTCTTTTCTGTCTCTTACTCCTAGTCGTTCTCCTGCAAAAGCGACTATCATACGGGTTAGCCCATTTCCCAATGTTGTATTATAAAGTGACATATTTATTGAAATTGTAATTTGAAAGGTACTCAGTTTGCAAATAACAGGGCTAACTGGAACAGGAATGACTCCCTGAGTAAGAATATAGTCCCCATCAGTCGGGCATTTTTCCCATTTGGTGCTAAACATAGCGGCCCTCATGCATTATAGAGAGATGTCTGGCAGGTCCCTGTATCAGACATGACCGAAAAAAAAGTTGCAAACTGACAACGTGAACAGAATTAACTGTACAAGAAATGTTAGTCATGCTCTTCAAATACACACTGAATTGATGTAAGTAGTCGTCACATGTGGTTCGAATAAGTGTTCTTTACTCGCACAAATATGAAGGACAACGTTAGTTTTGATCACCAGTATGCCCGTAGTATGGCGGATGATTCTCACCATTGCACTGTTACAGTGTCAGAGATTTTGCTGGGAAACAGTAAAATAAAAGTATCGTATTTGCCATTCAAGGTAGCTGGTCTATTCTCATGCACCTACTGCAGTGCTGTGCCGTGAGGGAACAGGTAAAGCAGAAGGCGAACCAAACACGGGGATAATAATGCTTACTTCAACGCGCAGTACCAACAGAGCCTTTACAGCTTAAGTTCTCTGGCGTTGTGATGCTTTATGGCCTGAATTTATTTCAGTAAGTAAGAAAAACATTCAGGGGAATAACAAGAATGAGATGGGTAACTGGTTCCTGGGGGAACCAGCATAATATGACAATTGAAGCGGTTGTGTGTGTGGAGGGATGGGGGTGGGGGTGGGGGTGGGGGTGCACTTCCATCATAGAACTGTCATAGCTAAGTTATGTTGCTGGGGGATATTTGCAATCAATAATTGAAGACAGATGGGGTAAGAAAATATACATGCAAGTAGTTGCCATAGAACAAACAAAATGAACAAAAGATACAGACAAGCTGGCCGACAGTATCATTGGGAAAGGTTGGATGAGTGAAAAGCATACATCCCAGACGGATGCAAAGAAAATGGAGAGAATGGGTAATGGGGAAAAACGCCGAAAGCATATGAAATATTAGATTAACCAGAGGAAAGTACATCTCGGGGCGGAGGGAGGGAACCAAGTTTTGTTTCAAAGTAGAGACAGTGTTACCAATCTGGAGAAAAGGCAACAAACGTGGACAAGAAGTAACACTACCATATATACAGTTTGTGTACAGGAGGCAAATGATAGATCACTGAATTTTGTGCTGTTATGAATGTACAGCAATTGGGGAAAATGTTTCACTGAAAATGGCAAGATGAGGATCATAACCGTAGGGGTCTCCATAAAGTAAGGCCCCGGAGAAGAGGAATGTGTTGCTTGGTTTCAAGGTTTAAAAGGAGACGTACACGGTCTTCAACTTTCAGCAAGTGGATAGTATTTACTTCCTTCTGACCAATGTGGTCATGTTGATCTAAGTTCAAGATAAACTGGACTACTTTGTTTTGGCATATATTTTTCTGAAATATTTTGTTGAGGCCTGAAAACCATGAGGAACAAGAATATTCAAAATGACACTATCATGAGCTAATGCTGATGGAAGGATTGTTTTGGTCTTCTGATTGAGAGATATGGCGTGTCTGTATAGGAATTTTAGACGTGAATTTGATTTGTTTATAATGTTATTGACCATGGTCTCTTCAGAAAATGCGTCATCTAATGTGGCACTTAAGTATGTGACAGCCTTTGTCTGGTTTATCTTTGAACCATTGCAGGAACCTGAGAATTCTTTAACGTGTTTCAAGTTTCTCTTAGACCCAAATATTATCGACTGTGTTTTACCTAGATGGAGTGACAGCTTATTGTCTGTTAACCACTCTGTACATGACTCAGGTTCTATGCTTAGGTATTGGGCAATGACATATGGTTATTTACCAGGTATTAACAGTGCACTATAAACATAAAATAACATTTTTCTCTTTCTACCTCATCAAGTGAACACTGGTTGGTAACAAAAATAGGAAATCAAATACAGTTGACGAGAACACACAGAGAGGCACGACCTTAGTACTTATGTAATCCATTTTATTTTGAACACCAGTTCTGTTTCATTTGTCAAATGATGAAAATTAAGTCTATCGGGACAACCTCAGGTATTCAGACATTATTCTGCCTACATGCCTGATTTGAAAATATATAAAACATCTAGTGAATCGCAAAACATAACATGAAAAATATAACATTAGCAAGGGTGTTTATGTTTCTAAACAATGATTTCATGAAATGGTATGTATACAATTTCGCACAAAATGTCTTTCAAGCCAAATAGGTAAACTTTCTCCCTAAATGCGGTTTTGTAGTCAGCGGTAATGCAGTACAATACTTTGGTTTTGTAATAATTTTATTAGGAGATATATTTACATTTCTTAACATTTTATAGTATGAACTCATTTTTGCATTGTATAATAAAAATTCAGATATTTCTGGAGCAAAAAGTAATTTCCACCCACAGGACTAACTCGAGAGCAACTAGGAATTTGATTTCTGTGGCCCAAGGTGATTCAATCCTCCAACTCTGTGGCCTGAGGCAATTCAATCCTCCAACTCTGTGGCCTGAGGCGATTCAATCCTCCATCTATGTGGCCTGGGGCGATTAATTAAAACTGGCTGACCTATGTTACATCCCGATACATTTTGGATCGATTATCCCTTAGACTGAAGGGGAATGCCTGTATGGTTGAACAGTTTGTAAAATTCCTAAAATACCCAACAAATAAAAAAGATGTGGACAGTAACAGAGATACAATCAGCAGTACTAAACGTAATTTTAGAACGAGTGTAGTTGGCCGGAGAGGATGATGAAGTATTGAAATATCATGTATGTGGAGATATGTTTGGACAAGAAGGAGACAGAATATTGAATTTTGGCGATGACTAGAGACATCGCTTTTGTGAAAAATCCATAGGTATGCCAGGCAGTCAATATAAAAACCTACAAAATGTAGATAGATTGTTTTGTGAGTGTGCGTGATTTTTTTTTTGGCATTGTCCAACATGCATTTCATATATCAGCAAAACACGGCCAAAATACTATCTGAGCAATCATAGAAGAAATGAATAGGGAATGTATTGCACTGAAAAGGACATTTGAAGCCCATACAAAATGTGCAGATAAAATGAAACAGAAAAAGAAAAAACAAAATACCTGTTACAGATATCACAGTTGCCACGCTTTTAGATGAAATGGATGCAACATTTCAAACACTGGAACGCAAGATGTGGGCGAAAATTAACCAAGTAGGTCCGGCTAAAGTCAATCAAATGTGGATTAAATTCATAACTGACAAGCAGACAGAATAAATAATTTAAGAAAAGAATGTAAAAACCTTTTCATTGGAAATGATGACGGGACACAGAAAGGAGGAAAGAAACTTGAGAGCCAAACACAATTATACCCCCGGTTGGAGAAAGCAAGATGGAAACCATCAGTAATGATATACATAGCATGAGACTGGCTTTTTCAGATCACATTGTAACGAAGTACCGTGGGACGAGGCAATATTGCATCTAAGAGATGATCAACGAAATAAGATTATCACTCTTTCAGTCGAAACTTTGAGCAAAATTCAGGTATACAAAGGAGACACTATTATAAAGTACCGGTCATGTCGACCTGCTGGACTGGAAAATATTAATTTAGATTTACACCAAAGCAACACATCAGCTGGTTTTATTATTCAGATATTTGTTTTTTGCAAATTATGAAATAAAAATGTTTTCCTACATGTGGCAGGTGATAATTATTTGATATATATATATATATATATGTATAACGCAGTTGACATAATACATGCATTACGCGTATGCTTTTTTGTCCATCACACAAACAAGCACAAATACTGGCTAAATAAATGAATTAAGAACGGATACAAAAAAAACCTAAAGAGAATGAAAAGAACGAAATTAGTAAACCAACAAAGACACATACAAAATCGGAAATAAAGAGAATCGCCAAAACACTAAGCTTGTAGCATTACATCATGTTTGCAAAAGGAAAAAAACCCAAAGAGTTGCAAGATGCAGCTTCACGTAAGAAGTATCGTTTAAAGTAAGAATCGTTAATACCAGAGTTTGTTCAATGGTCGACACTCCTTCAAATACATGGGTTTCTGAGGGAATAAGACATCGTTCGTATTGCGATCTGTCGAAGCATCCATGTTGGGGTGGCGTGCTGGCTTTATGAAGTCAGTACATATTCGTAAAGGATAAACTTACAGCATCAAATCTTTAATCGAGATACGGATTGGTTAATACAACCCTTCCTTTACCAGTACAGACACTTGAATTATATTGTCAACACCACAATTAGAGTATTTATGGATTTACGTTTACGCTGAATGAAGACAAAAGAACAACACAGAACCAGACAATGTGCTTTACACCCACTGGAACTCAATTATCTTTCTAGGATGCAAATCTGTTCTCTCAGGATGTCCATGGATAGCGACGCCCCGCCTCTGTATATACAATCCTTGCAAAATGGGAAAATAGTTAGCTAAATTCCTTTTTCTATACAAGCATGTCTTGCTGTTGACACCTCTTATGTCCAATATAATATTTCGACACCATTGTTTTAGACCTATATGTTTCGCGAAATTTTATACATTTTAGGACGTTCCCTTTGAAAGATATACATGTATGTAATGATGTATTAAATTATTAATGTTCCTTCTAGATATGGTATTGCGGCCACGAATAGGCAACGTTTTATTATATTTTTGCTCTGTTGAATGGCTCGCAGAGATTCATCGCAAAGACAGGCACACATTTAAACTCGCCAGTTAGAAGCTCAAGTGATGAGATCTGAATTTTGTACCATATTGCAATGCAGTTCGAATAATCATTTTCAAGGACATTCCTGTCAAAACTACGGCCGGCTTACTAGTAAATTAACTCTGCGGACTGATACTTCAGTACGCCACCAAGCATTTTTAAAGTAATTTTGGTGGGGAAATCGTGAATGCCAATATACATTTATCAGCATTCGGTCTCTAATAATTAAATTCGAAAGAACAGAAACTACCCCAAGTGTACCGCGGTTATTTATGCTGCATTTTATGGACCTTCACGTAGACACCTGCATATCAGATTTAAAAACACCACAGCATATTGGCGGTGGGTTGCAGAGTTCCATGTGACCGTAACCTAACACTTTGGCAGATATTACATTTCGCCGGAACTATGTCTAACACTAGAGATTTATCTTGGACGGATCTGTACATATAGATAGATAGATAGATAAATAGATAGACAGATAGACAGACAGATAGATAAACTGACAGATAGATAGATAAATAGACAAATAGACAGATAGACAGATAGATAAATAGATATAAAGACAAATAGATAGATAGATAGATGGATGGATGGATGGGTGGGTGGATGGATGGATGGATGGATGGATGGATGGATAGATAGATAGATAGATAGATAGATAGATAGATAGATAGATAGATAGATAGATAGATAGAGAAGGTAGCATAAACGCTACTTCATCTTCTTCAGGGCCCTCCATATAAGGTCAAGATAAAAGTGTTTATTACGCACTTGAACAGTTTTAAATTATATATATATATATGTATATATATATATATATATATATATATATATATATATATATATATATATATATATATATATATGTATACAGGCAAAAGGAATCAACTCTACAGATAAACCTTAGTTTGCAATTGGTCTAGCTGGGACCACATACTTCATTCAAGTTCAAGACGTGTTTGTAATCATCTGCATTAAGATTCATACGCTAAGAAAGAATTAGAAATAGCACGATCGTACACATATTGTAATGAAAATGGGAGCAACATGCATCATTTGATATGGTTTGGCTCGGGTCCAGTTGCTTGGCCGTCCGGTGAACCAATAAGAGAACACACAGCTTTCATGGTCCCCAATCCATTCTTGATCCTACCCACTGCTTACATAATCAGCCTAGAAAAGTAGTTGCCTTTGATTTTTTTGCTGACTTCTAGTTATATTCGTTTCGATTACGTGTCTAATGTGCTTTTCATGTGCTACTTGGTGTGTGATACATGGATCTATTCCGAAAGAAGAGGTATAAAAGTGATTGTCTTTGATTTTTAACTTAAGTCTCTCTTTATTTGATTTCACACTAAATATTTATTTGGTGCGTATACATGTGTTTAGTCTGAAATGATATGTACTTCTGTGCTTTAAATTTCGCGTATATATATATATATATATATATATATATATATATATATATATATATATATATATATATATATATATATATATATATATATATTTATGTTGATGATAACACGTGACATTAAATACCAACAATAAAATTAAAGTGGACGTAATTATATCAAATGAACGTGGCACAGTCAAAGATCAGTTGGAGCAATCATTTAACCGGTTCACATTGTCTTTTTGATAGATCGACAATGGAAGAAAAAAGTTCGGAGGGAAATGATGATTGGTCAATACACAGTAGGGATTGGATGTAAGCTTTCGTGGAATAGCATTTTCAATTTCACGATAGAAATGGGTAATTCAGTTGCTAAACATAGACTTAATTTCTTTTCTTAGCAAACACTATTGAAATTTTGTTGCATACAGTTAACATGAAGTCAGAAACAAATACACATACATGTAACTGTTTTGGATGTTTACTGAAATTTCAATACTTGCCTTTGTGACTTCTATCGTGAGTGAAGTAAACCATTTTTTGAACGACTGCAGTGTAAGTTAGACCCTATTTACAAATTAAGAGTCAACAGATATGGAGGATTAAGTGAGGAAAAAATGACCTGATCAATATTTGAAGACGTCTGTACAAGTGTATTCAACCACGACATAGCCCTCAGTGGACTGAACAATTTCTCTTTGCGAAGGGTGGACGCACGGATCAAGGCTGAGCCAGAAAAAGCTGCATTAGTACAGCGGGAAAATAAAGCACACAGCATTTATAACACTGGCTCAGGGTTAATAACATTTAAGTGTTGAATATATAATGACAATGGGTTTGGACACTGTAATCAAAATAAGTTCTGATCGCTGTTGCTGGAACAGCCTTTGCTTCATAAAAGCACTTGCAGCTGCAGGCACGTGCGTCCGTAATGGTTTTTCATAGCTGCACCCTGGCATGAAGTAGATTTATGCTGACCTACGGTCACTGGTTATTTTCCCCACCAACAAAAAGCCGTGTTGACAGAAAAAGGAACTCACTGTCAGCTATGTCAGATTCTTTATGTATCGATCCACGAGAAAACATCAACAATTTAGTTGCTGTGGGCGCGTGCTACAAATACTATACGGTATTGAAATTGTTGTGTGCAGTACAAGCTGTAGCATTGGATACGAGGGTCTCTTTTCATCAACAATGGACTGCATGATGCACACTCAAACAATATGCAGCTGGTTGAGATCCAGGCTCTGATTCCATTAACGCTAGGCCCTGTCTCTATCATCAACAAATTTATGTATGCAGTAAGACGCACATCTATATACGACTGGGTAGGATTGAAAAGTCGCATTTGATCAACACTTTATTTCACAATGTACGTTAATATGCTACTGGGCATTGACGGGTTGCATTTGGTTAACATTGCATCGTTGAGTGCACATCTTCATGCAATGGGGCAACATTGATGGGTTTCATTAGATTAACACTGGACCGTTAAGTGCGCATCAGTATGCTATTGGGCAGGATTGATGGGTCTCATTAGATTAAAACTGGACCGTGCAGTGCACATCAACATGCTATTAGCCAGCATTGATGGGTCGCATTTGGTAAACAGTGGATCGTAGACTGCACATCAGCATGCAATGGAGCAATGTTGATGGGTCTCAATTGACTAACACTGGACCGTAGTGTGCACATCAACATGCTACTGGGCAGGAATGATGGGTCGCATTTGAATGATACAGGGCTGTACAGTGCACATCAATATGCTATTGGGCATGATTGACGGGTCTCATTTGAATGAAACTGGACCGTACAACGCACATCAATATGCTGCTAGGTAGGATTGGGATTTAGGGTTTTATTTCATCCACAAAACAATGGAATGCACATTTCTTCTTACAGTCATGCTCTTACTTTGCTCAGTGGATTGGCATAAAATAGTCTGGTATTCATAGATCAGCAGTACATGTTTCCTATATTCCCAGGTACAGAATTTGTAAATTGATCTTACCGATCGTACATTACAGCATCATGACCACCATCTCATGCTTTGTCACGACCGTATACCTGTTGTTAAGTGATACAGTATGAGATGATATTTTTACTTGTTATATTGAAAATTGGAAATCATGTCCATTTTGTTAAACGGCAATCCAAATGCATAACAGTATCATTTTACCAATCATGAGCTGTGCGTGTGCTGTAAAAGAGAGTCAGCTAACGGTCTACTAACGAAAGCGGCGTGCATATGCGCAAAAGTTTGATGGAATGTTTCATTGTTTTTACCTTGGTACTTTCGGTATTCATTTGCAACATGTAATTATCAAGAGTTTGTGAAAACACCACATGCAGCACAGTGAAAGAATAATTGCAAGCCCCACAATATTTGGCCTGTTTTTATCATCAAAATATGATAACGATCGCGTTTGACTTTGATCTAAAGAAGTGATTACCAAATGATTTTGAGGAGTATACAGATACAATATAAACTAGCTGCTGCTTGAAGGGTTGCTGAACATATCTTGGAGAAGCCAATGTAAAACTATGTGGAAAGCTTGTATCACCAAACCCTGGCGAACGAAGAAAGAATGCAATATTGATTACGATGTACACAATAATTGAAAACTCTGCCTCAATAGCTATATTATAGGTATTCTGAACTCTGTGACACCAGCTTCCCAGTCATGCCTGGGAGGTGGCCTACCTGATTTTAAAGCCTGAACTGATCTATTCAATAATTCCTTTTTGAGCATCAACAAGACACTCAAATCTTATAAGCTGCATTTTGCCAATATTATTTTCCCTAACGTTTATCATACATTGTTAACGCTCTCAGATACAGTCCACAGTTTAAAATATTTATTCATTTTCAAATATATTTGTAAACAAAAAGCTATGATACTCATGGCCATGATCAATGGATTATTTGTTTGCTCCTTCCTAATCACTTTTCTCATGGGAAGGTAGGTGGGCCATTTATATTTTGCCAAAATGGCATACATTAATTAAAAAAAAATTGTTTATATTTTTATAAGTTATATAATGGCGAAACCTAATGGAATTTTTGTATGAAGCATATATGTGCACCTTATTTCCTGTACTGTGTACTGGAGTAGAGCTAAATTATTTCCTGGAATAAAGAAGTAAAAAGAAAAAAGCAAACAAACAAACAAAACAAAAAAAAAAACAAAAACGAACAAACAAAAACAAAACAAACAAACAAAAACCAAAACCAACAACAAAACAAAACAAACAAACAAACATACAAACAAACAAACAAACCCAAACCCCCCGACAAACCAAACCAATACCAAATTAAAATAAGGGAACTAAACAAATAAAACCATAAATAAAATTAAAGAATCAAAAACAAGAAAAACCAAAAAGAGCCCCTCAATAAAAACAAAAAACAAAAAATAACAAACAAACAAACAAACAAACAAACAAAAATACCCACTCAAAAAAAACAACAACAACAAAAAGCCCCCCCCCCCCAGCCCTTAGGTAGTGACACATGGCCATGTTAATGCAGCAAAATAAATTGCTTGAAATAGATCCATTGAGTATTGAGCACACTCATATGCTGAAGAGGCATTACCACTCTTGTAGATATCTGGGCTTTCTCCCAAAAACATTAACCATAACCGTATTTTTGTGTATCCACACTAACCATTTTCGATGGGCAGTATCTGGTGTTTCCGACATTTTCAGAAATATCTGTCGAAAGAAAAACCGTCCTTATTTTCGTTTAAAACTGTAAATGGCGGTTGGGCATTGTTTGGCTTATACTGCGGAATAGAATGTCTTTAATGTCCTCTCACTGGTCGTTTTTGTTCGCTCTTTTTGCACGCGCAAGCAGTGATGACTTGTGCTTTCCAGATGATATGTTCATCTATCCCTGCACAATAGAGACGATCAAGCGTTTGTGAAACTGTAAAGAAAAAGATTACAACATGTCGTGTACGGTCAAGTAATGTATTTGTGCAAGGTATGAAAGGGTAACGTTGCGTTGGTCATGTCCATTTAGTCTGTAGCCACGACCTATGTTGACTTTGATATTACGTGATTCCTTGAAATCAATGAGCAGCTGTTGCTCTGTGAACATTTATAATCGAAGTTGTTTCTTTTTTTTGAAATGGGCCTTTATTGTAACACATAATCAAGATGGAAACATCGTGGTAAGACGTCTGCCATAGCGATATTTTTTCTTCGCAGACCAACCTCGTGTCTAATATTTATTGATGGAAAAAAATTATTTTGCATCCCTTAAAATGGTAAATAAACTTGATCAGTTACAGGGACATGTATAGTTTCGTTGTTCCTTTTCAGTCTACTGCATTTATCATGGTTGTTTGCAGGTATTTCCCATTATATAACACAAGTAGTCAGGCTCCTTTGTTCGACTTAGCAATTTTCTTAATTCATAAAGAAGAAATCGTGCATACAAGGCAGGAGGCATGGTATACTATAGAAGAAACTTTGGGTATTACCAATTTAGAATCAAAGTTCAATACCAAGTACAAAAGCTGTTTCTTCTAATTTCGTAACTTATTTCTAAAATAATTTCAGTTTAGTGTGTTCAGCAGGCAATGTCGGTGAGCCCTTGACAACACAGTGGTAAATGTCTCTCCATTAAAATTTTATTTCCTTCCAGAAAATGCCTGTTGTCTGAAATTTGGGTTATAAAAGCAAATGTAAGGGAGGGGGGATCAGAGGTAAGTTGGAATATGCATGCACAGAAGCAAAGGAAACAACACAAAGAGAGTAATGAGCCTTGAATTGATTATCATGCCCCTTGTTCTAACCCCTGCCAGCAGATTTATGAAACTTGTGTGGTTCTAATTCTAAATGTTGTTGTCAGCCCATTTGACGCATTTACATGTGCTTGTAAACACACGGTCATGTGGGTTCTTGGCCAAAAGCTATGATTTTAATAAACATAAATTTTACCTCTAAAAATATTTTTCTTCAATTTGATTCTTCATCCATCCCGTGGATGACCACCTCATGTTGCAAAAACATACAAAAAGTAACTCTATTGATGAGGCACAACCCCATCCTCCTCCAACAGGTTAAACTGATAAAGAAATACCCAATCCTAACTTCTATGAAAGAATAAGCTCTAGGTATGTTCTTAATGAGTAAAAAGTTCAGACAAACTGATAGTGTTGTTGCTTCTCCCACAAACAAGTTGTTCAAAAACGGCACCGAAGTTATGTTGGTAAACATCAGCAAGAAGTATTTGAAAGTTAATTTGCTCTTGGGACATTCAGAAGTCTTAGCCTGTCCAAGGTTTGACACTCCATTTAAATACTGCAGATTCAAACAAAAGGGTATGGGAGATATGCTCTAGGAGTTGTATCCGGAATTGCAATTTGCCACAGAAACTCCCAGGCTAGGGGAATATTAGAATAGTACGATTCGCTTTAAATCATTCAAACATTGGTAGGTTAGATTCTGACATCAAAAGCTGGACTTTTGGAAGTGGCGATAACTGCATGTTTATATGAACAGATTCCTGCTGACTCACAGGTGTAGGTATACACTGGTGCTTATGACAGTGATAGCAGCAGTAAAAAAGTGCACTAGCAAAGAGTGAATATACAACAGCCATGTTAACAGTCAATCCACCACAAACTGTTTGCTATGACAGTGACACTGACAAAAGTAGGTCTGACTGTGAGTGCCGGGACTACTGCCATACAACTGAACACTATGGACTTTAATAGCCAACAACTGTCCAGCAAATAGTCGTTTCGAGATGGTGTCCATAGGCTGTCAGTGTAGCTACGTTGAAGAGCGCTGACACCGAATATGGCTTTTTTTTAATGAAATATCAAAGTAGTGGTAAACTTTTTCCTTCACAAAAAACAGTACGAATGCTTGTTGTAAAATCTGAAGGCTACCACATCATTAATGGTGCTTTATTTCATGGAAGAGTGGCATAGTCGAATTGCACAAAGAGTCTTGAAGGGTATGAGATCCCACTGCCAGAATTTATGTCTAGAACAATGATTGAAATAATCAAGTCTTCCCCATAGTTGGGCATCTTGTTATTAAAGACATTAGGATCAGACTTTTTTTTAACCTTGCTTTACTTTTAAAACAGAAAAATGGCCACAATCCCTACAAAATCGGATATTGTAAAATACCCTAATCTTGAATGCCAATTCGAGGTATATGAAGTAAATGACATATTTATGTTTTGTGATCACAGAATTGCTGGGTCTTGAGCCAGTGACCTTTGGCGCCTATCACCAAAAGGTAGAAACGTACATACCAACTGTGATAAATTCCCATTCCTAAAACGAATGCTCCAATGGAGGGAGGTATGCATGAGCGCCATAATCGACACGGCCCAGTTCATTGCATTTATTCCAGTACAAAAGAAGAACTGTGTTCGGGAGTTGTCCCATATCAAGGACTATACATATGTAAGTCCACCAGCATCAAAGAAGCACAGAAAATATTTATATATGTGAAGTTGCATTCACAAAATATAAGGACAAGTAGTTACCCTAACCATGAAATAAATATTAAAGTCAGACATGTAGATTTCTATGTGAATTGCACCTTCATTTTATGGCATTCATCTGTGTCATTATCTCCCGGTTCATTTTTAAATGTTAAGTACTTATAACCACAATGTATCCTTTATTTGCCAGTCCCATATAAAGTAACAACAAGTTACAAACGTCTACTGATCAATGACTAGTAACAAATAAATAGGGAGTCGTTTTGTGACATAAATCTGTACTGCAGCTATGACCATCTCAAAATGAGAAACAAACAGCTCAGGAAGTGGGCTATGCTCAATTCATGCAAAAATTGTACAGAGTGGAGAGAACTTAAAAGTAATTTAATGGTGTTGATGATTAAGATCTCTGGCAGCAAGAATGAATTGTGAGTGATAATTGAGCCCTCCCTATACTGGGTACAGCTTCAACTGACATGGGACATGGGAAAATTACATTCCTGGCCTCCAAGCTTGCAAGGTCAGATGACTGGGGACTTAATGATCACTTGTGTCCATCAATCCTAATGGTACAGATTATGGGAATTGTTTTCATAAGGCTTGTATATGTATTGCAGGCAAATGTAATATCAAGAGACTAATGTACCCGCTCCTAAAATGGTACTTGCAGGCAACAATGATATGGCGAGGCTAGCGTACAAGCCGCTGACTTGACTTCTGGACCTTAATTCATTTACTTTGAGGACTCAATCACATACTTTAACACTTTGTGTTATATCACATGTTCCATTTGTTTCCAGCCAGAAAATATGTTATGAGCTCTATTGATCACTTCTTGCAGAAAAAAGGTCGGCTGGGTACTGCACTTGTCATTTCAGTGACCATTTGTATTGGTGTGTGTTTTTGCTCTTAATAACAAACAAGCAGTACCTGTTGATAAAACTAAAGGATTGGTGGTAAATAGTTTAAAAAACATTGCAGATTTTCATAAATATAAGCCCAACAATGACAGCATAGGAATCTTTCAATACAAATGCGAATATATAATTTACACTCCTGGCTTGGGACAGGTGGTTGCTAATAAAAGGCGACTGATGTGTAAGGATGAGTGTAGGAAATTTGTTTATTTAATTGCAACAATGATGTTATTACCTATTTTGGGAGGATGTGGTGGCCATGAAAACGAATTTCTTGTTTGATTGAAGGGTGCATGGATCAGTAATGTGAAGGACCACCATACTTCAAGCAAGCCTGGATCCTCTTTGGCATGCTGCTGGTGAGCTTAGCTATCAGGGCATGGGGGATTTGGTTGGACTGGTCTGTGAGCCACTATGCCAGTTGATTTAGGGTGGTCGTAGGTTTGTTGTACTTGTCCCTGACTCAACAGCCAACCACATCCCATAAATGTTCAGTTGGGCAGAAGTAAGCAGTCAGGCTGGCCATGCAACATTTGGATGTTGTGTCAATGGAAGGTCTGCTTGCTGACCTGGCAGTATGAAGCCATGTATTGTCTTGATGCAAGGGTAGTCCAGGATGTTGCCCGAACCATTCAATTACTGTTGGCAGGATCTCATCCACATAGTGCTGACCTGTTACAGTCTCATTTACCCTTATGAGTTTTGTTCTTCTTGTCACCATGATTGCCCCCATATCATGACAGTGCCTTTACTGTAGCCGCCATGTTCCATCATGTATCCATCCACAAATATCTCTGAAGGCACGCATCTTATCTGTGTTCTCCATCTTGGAAATCAAGGCAAAATAGTGACTCATCTACCACGGCGCATTCCTACAATGCTCTGTGGTCCAGTCAGCAAGTTCTCTGACACCACTGTGTGTACATAGCATTGTGTGCAGCACTGAGAGGTATGTAGATGACAGGATGGTAAGATCTCAGTTTGGTTGACAGCAGTCTCCTCTTGATTGTACATTGTGAGGCTGCAATGCTGTTTGCGCAGCATAACTGATAAAAGAAACCTCTCCAGGGAAAAAATGGCTCTTAATGTCCTGCACCAGGTACGAGTCCACTTCCCATTTCAAAGTCCTCGTCTTTCAGATCCCGATTTTTTCAGGTATACTCTGTTTCTTGAAAACAGTCCCACCACCTCCATACTGTCGACCTGGAGCCCCCCCCCCCCCATTTTCCTGGCAACCTTACACCAGAATAGACTAGCCTCCAACATGCCAATGATCCTCCCTGTGTCAAATTAACAAAACTGCCAGTTACCTGCATGATATGGCATTATGTATCTACCTTGATTCCTATGTTGCCAGTGGCCCCGTATAAAGCCCATAAACACCCCAATAATAGACACACTTTTTGCACCTTTATGGCTGTAATCTCATTGGCAAATCATTTTGCTTTTGTGTGAGCATTCAGGCGTCTGCTAAGCTGCCCTGTCCATGTTACATAACAGTCCATGTTACACCTATAGTTTCTACACAAACTTATTCAGAGCTGACATTGTTTTACCTGTGGGGGTGCCTTTGTTGGCAAAGAGTAGAGCTTCAGCGTGGTACATGAGTGTGTGTCTCTCTTTTTTTCTGAGATTCAGTAAGTAGGCCATTTAGAACTTTTTTCACTGATGAAATTTGTCTTCCCCATATGATTCCTGTATGGGAGGCATATGGGGGGTAAAACATCAACACAATTTTATTCATGCTTTCGTCAACCTAACCAAAAAAAGTTTTTGGTACCAATTTTCAGTTCTTTTTGTGCACCAACACAGTTTTTATTATCATCAGCCTTCAGGGTCAACAGTTTACGTCAGCAATTTATGAGATAGACAAATGCGTTTTTTAATCCTCTAATTCCCAGGAACTTTCTGTATCTAGGAGAAAAACTCAAAAATTAACATTTATGGCGTTTGCCTGTGCCATTGTCCCTTTTTTCCAACTAAAGCACCAAAGAGTGTACCTCATAATTAAGAGGGCTTCTCCTGAAGTGACACTTTCTTCAGGTAGATTTTAAATTTTTGTCTTGCCAGGGGTTGATAAATTTTTGTGACTGAAAACACAATCTTTTATAGTTTTCTGTACTACATACCTGTCATGAACTACCCCATGTTGGCCCCTGGTTAGAGATACACTATGGTCAACTAAAAAAATTACCTTCTTCTTTTATGATAGTTTCCAACAATTATAATTCAATGTAGCCACCTTTAGATAGAATTATGGTTCAATACTTTTCCACATACATGAATGCCATAATAAGTTTTGTTTTCGAATTGCTTTTTAATACATAGTTGCCCAATTTTCACGATCACATTCTTCAAAGGAGGTTGGGTCCCTTCGCCTGTTTAGTTTTTGTCCAGACCCTTTCTTTTTTCTCTGAAATGGCACCTTTGCATAAATGTGATTATTTTATTTCCTGACCCCCTCACCTCTTCAACCGAATCTTTGATAATATTGAATCTTGCTGGCATTTATGCTTTTAACATACTCTGGCAGATACTTCTTTAAAAAGGACATGCTGTGGTCTTTTTCAGCTAGTACCAGACGGAATATCTGGTTACCAGTCTGTCACGCACAGGAGACCCCCTAACTTGTGTACTAATTCGATATGTCTGGGTCTGGTGCTTAACATCAGGGTCTGCATATACCAGTGGCTCATCTTTCTGTGTTTAGAACAGGTCTCTTTGGGTTCACCTAACTTTCTGATCCCTTGGTTGCAGTTGAATACTTGTCCAGCTTACCAGATTACCTCTGCTTGTACAATGTGGAGGGTTAAGTAAGGTGTCAAAGTGGTTCCATAGTCTAGGATCTGACCTGAGCCCTCTTGGTGTCATCATCTCATAGATAGCAATATTGTGCTATCTGTCCAAAACGTTGACCTGTGTAGGAAAAAGACCAACTACACTGCAACATTAGCTCTACCGCTAAAATAACACCGATGATTTTAAGTGCGCAATTGTTCTAGGCTTGATGGGTGCAAATATAGCTTTTGCTGTGTGCGGATCTGCTGAACAACAGGCATGAACACACCCCAACCGCTGCTATTGAGGCTTCAATACAGTGAAGTGACGCAAATATTACTTTGCATGTGTTCCTGCAATAGAAACACTTCTCGGAACATTCGGACTACTTATTTCTGTTAATAAGTTTTACCATTTGGCCAATTATATATGATGCAAGCAGAAATGCAATGGTCTGAGCAAAATTTTTGCTTTCTCATTTCTTGTAGAGTAATCTTTGTTTCAAAATAAAGGGACTACCCAGCCCCCAAGGGATCACATGCCGACCAGCCTGCCCCAGTAGTACTACGTGCTCTTGCAGTAATCCATTTCAAACCATAGCCCCCTTATTTGGGAATCTGTACCATCAACTTTTATATGGTTAACTTCAACGACGTCAGGTTGACCTCGAGTAGTAGTTAATGTACCATTTAAAGCCCAGCCTAGGGCTGTGCGACTGCATGGGAGTCCCTGGTTCCTCAGTCCTTACTTCTACAGGTGTCAGACGCTGGGGAATATCCTATCAACAATTACACACACATTTCACTCATTTCACGTATATCTACTCCATCGAGACGTGACCACTTGCTACAATTATCTTGCCTACTGATACATGCATTACTAATTTTCATGTTTTAACAAATGGCCTGGAAATAAAGATAAAAGTGTGCTGTCCCTTAGTATTATGGGTTCTGATAAAGCCACATTTTTGTCCATATTTTATTTTTCCTGGGTTAAAGTGTTCATGGTATATTTTCCCATGCTCCTTGAAAACTTAATTTCTTGCTTATTCTGAAGTAGAAAAGCTACGGTCAGATCCCGTTTCTAGTGTAAATCATAGTTAACACACGGTCTCCGGCTGTTAGTCATGTCACCTAGGCCTAGGCCTTATCTGTAGTAACTACTCAAGTCTCTGTTGTCACAAAGTTGCCCTGTCTTTTTGGCCTTTCAAATAGTATGCAAGGTCTCCATCTGCATGGGGTTGCAGTCACGACAGGCTTTCTGGGACTTTGCAAGTGTCTGCTTTAGTCCTGCAATTTTCACACGGAGCATATCCTTGTTGACTTTGCATATTATCAGTTCACCCGGTTTTGCAATCTTCCTGGTTACGTCACCTTTAGCGGGGCTTTAGGTGTCCTTTAAACTACCGAACCCCCCTGTTGCCTTGGTAACGCCATACCCTAAACGAGTTCAATACACTCAAGGGTAAACCTCAGTAAAAGGCAATGTGCTGAATTTTTGTGTAAGAGTCAAGAAATAAATGATCGTCGGTGACCGTCATTATCTTTGTATATGTTAGAGGGCGCCAAATTGATAATGGGTCAGACAGGAAGCCATGAATAGAGATAGACGCTGAACAAATATTTTCATTATCGTATTTTCGTTCTATATTATGTTTTTGTTATAGGTATTGGGGAGCATGCAAGACCTAATGGCAGGATTTGTTAATTTGCCATGATGGTAACTCCTTCTACAGATCTGCAATCATGAATTAACAAGTTCGTTTCTGTATAAAGCTAACGGCTAATTAATTTTCTGAGCAATGGTGTAGTTATTATCGTCATTGGTAAAAAATAAGTTGCACACATTTTAACCCCATTTAAGTTTTACACGAAAAACCAATGTTGTCATTACTAATTATTAGTAATGTTTCCTATTTTTTTGTATGTGTTGCAAGCTCATTAGTAACTCTGCTACTATTTACAACGGATCATGTATGAGTAATTACGTTTCGTTATTGCAATCATGGTGCATTGGATGACTTATCAAACATATTACATATCTTCTTGATGTTGACATAATTTTTTATGTAATGACCTGAATGACAAAAGAATTGGGTCACAATTCTATTATCATGTATTCTATAAAGACTAAACTTTTTTGGGGGTAATTGTGCTTTTATTATGCTTAGAGATTTAGTTTGGATATTGATACAGTACAAGACATTACTTAAGCCGTCCAACGAAGGTTCACCCAATATTTAAGATACGCCATTTACTCTAAAATAAGTATGATATATAGCCACGTGCTAATATTGACCTTCACCAAGATTATCTGTGTATTTAGGATTGAGTTAGCACTCTGAAAATATAATACAGATTTTATATTCATTCCGAGATGTTTTTGTATATAGTACTTAGTTGAATAATCATGGGTTTATTTGTTTGGTATATGGTCGGAGGAAGCCACCGTATAGCTTCTTGAATCAGGATGTTCAATTCAAGTTGAAATTTAATTACCTTATCCGATGAAAAAGTTAAAGTAACGGAGATAAATATGTTTGACAACTCTATTTATCTTGATTATGGGAAGCCAAATTAAGTGTCTGATCAGGCCACTAACAAATGCATTGTGCGTGACATGTGTGAAGTCAAGGCTCCGACAGCTGTTTAGTCAATGAATCGTTCATATATTGAAATTTAATAGTGGATAATCATATAATGCGTTTGTGTGTTGGGGGGGGGGGGGGGGCAAAAAGTGGCAGATGTGATGAGGAGCCGGAATAGTTTGTTGGATATTCTTGTATTACGGGGGATCGAAGATGACCAATGTTACTACGCTATGGATGGCGGAAACAAATAAAACTATTGGAACTTCGATTGACGTAGACGCTGATTATTTATACCTCGCTACTTGTGGGAAATGGGCAGCGACGGAATACGATTTAAACCCAAAAACCTTAACCCGCGCCTCACAAGTGGAACTTGGTGCATTAATGAGTCATATAATGTAAATTGAAATGCCCAATCAACTATAATTACAGCCTCACTTCACATAAAAAACACTATAACAAGCCTTATTAAATACTCCTGGAACCACTCTTGGCAACAGAAAATGACTGTTTTTTGTGCTGTCATGTCAATGTCCCGCACACAGATATGTCACCGGCTGTTCAACAGCTCGAAAAGGGCATAAGTCTTGTTTTTGCTAACTTGCGTTCAGAGGTGTCTGCTTTGTTGGACTCAAAATATCTGAAAGGTATATGAATTCTAAAATACCAATGCTGAGGGGGACAAAAAGAATCTTAAATGAAAGATCAAGACGGGGAAAAAAGTGAAAATGCGCAGTTCCGATGTCGATGTGGTAAATGAAACGTTAATTTTGACACGGGTTTATTTAACATTTTGAAGTGAACTTTATATTATTTTCAAAGAAAAGATGCGTACATTAGGCAGGGAATGGCCTTTTGGATACTGTCTTGATTTTCGTCAAGTATGTTAAAAATTGGATCATGCACCATGGGATAAAAGCGTTAAAAAACCCGACCAAAAACTGATATTGTTTCATAAAATCTAACCGAAAAAACAAAAGAATTAGATCTTTGGATCACTGTATGCTTATCTCAGATCATGCAGTCAGAACCCCTCTCCCCGAAAAACAAAAAAAAAAAAAAAAAAAAAAAAAAGAACAACCCCCCCACACACAAAATACACCCCCCCCCAAAAAAAAAAACGTTGGTGGAGCTTTTATGACTTTTGCGCAGTCTAGGAAGTATTAACCTAGTGACGCAGCAGCTGTAGATTCACATCGTGTTTATTACTAAATTTAGGACTGTATGTGACGTAATAGGGCTGTACTTGACGTATTTTGAAGTGGACTTTTCAGGTGTATTTTTGAAAATTTGAAAAAAACTGAATGATGCAATGGACCAGAGTTATTAGCTTAGCCAAATGTTTTTCCAAGGCTAAGTGAAATTCTCGAAAGGAATTGAAAATAAAGATGTTAAATTTGATATTATCTTTTCATCTAATAAAATGATTTGAAATAGAAACTGTAGATTATATCTCGCTGCACACAAAAAGATTGTAATTGTGCTTCGGGTTTTATTAAGCAGACGGCGTCATGATTCGCAGATACCTTTCACCTGCTAGTCTCGTCAAAATATTCCTCTTGAAAATAGCCTGACGCTTTCAAGGCTGGATTTCATAGTGGGATCCATGAGAATAATGATTTTCTGCAGGCACAGGCCTGCAGCTATAGATCTGTCCTAAGGATACATGCACAGTGACTATGCACAGATTATGTAAACACGTTCATGATTTTCAGCGACATGGATCTGGTGGCGGGGTCAACTGTATGACTTTAAGCACAGTGTGACCGTGCCAGAGCCCACATGTATTGTACAGGACAATTGGGATGTAGTATACTCAAGATAGCTG
This sequence comes from Hermodice carunculata, assembly GCA_964020975.1. Classification (NCBI taxonomy): domain Eukaryota; kingdom Metazoa; phylum Annelida; class Polychaeta; order Eunicida; family Amphinomidae; genus Hermodice; species Hermodice carunculata. The sequence goes on along the minus strand of OZ026614.1, from coordinate 92,096,314 downwards.
TACCTTGGCACACTTAAATAGGGGAAACAAGTGTGACAGTATAGACTCATTTACTGCACTGGTGGTTATTGTATCCGTCGTGTCTGCACTTTTTGCCACAAATTGAACTATATGTGTTTGGGTTCGTATTGACTTGTATGTCTGCGGCAATGCCACAATGCCCAGAGTAATTACTTGCGATGTAATTATGATATGGAATGGCAGATTTACTCTATGTCAAAGTTGGCAGAACCAGATTGCTACGGCTCCGTGATAATAAAGGCCCATGAGAACACTTATTGCGTGCAGCAGGTTAATTGTGCAACACAGCAAAGCAGCTGAAATTGTGTATAGATAGACAGACAGGATCAAAATTGAAACCACATGGACACATCACCATTATTTATATTGCACAGGAGCATAATTATATTTAAGTCTGTGTGTAAAGACAGAGTTTTTGTTCTTCCTCAAATACATTCTTTCTTTATTTCCGTGTGTCAGTTTCGTTTTCATTTTTTTCAAACACTATTGTTCCGAAAAGTGTCAAACTTGGCATGGTGATTGACCTAGTAGTGAAGCTGTGCATATTGGTTTGAACAGTCACGTTGTTACAAATTATGCTAATTAGAGGAATATCTCTGTAAATTTTTATATCTAACATATCTCCGAAACTTTTCTATACAAAGTTGCCCTTCCAAGATTAGTATATGGCTCTATTGTCAAATTAAGATCATATAGCATGCAAACAAAGTTGAGAAGTTGAATTATGTTAAAAAACCTGAATTTCCTTAGAATACACATCCATCTGACTTATTCCCTCCTCCTCACATACTGGTAACTGTTTCCACAGCTAGGCTGTTATGCAACCAGAGATTATTGAACTGTGAAGTCTGGCCTCCATACCTATCAGTACAGAGGCAGTGATGCCCAGTGCCCAGTGTCCAGTGCTGTGGGCTTACCATTCAATCCTTACTGTAAGTGGCAGTGTTGGTACAATAAGCGTGTCTGCATTGTGTAACCAAGAAGGCTGCATAGTCTGAAGACTCCTTGGTATAAATCCCCATCACAAATGGCTAGTGCTGACTGAGAGTTGCCATTTCAACTACAATTGATAGGTTAGTGACATAGCAGCATCCAATGATATATGAACCAAAGTTTAGCATGTCTTTGTGATGTGAGATTCAGACCAACTATTAGAAATCACTAAAACACAGATACAAACTCCCTGTAATGACCAACTGTAACATTGAAGGATTTTGGTACGGTTCAGTGGGTATATTGGGGCAGGCAGAGCTGCCATAACTTTTGTATTTCTGGATCCGGCAGTGAAATTTGATCATGAGTTAAATATAAATCACATTGCTTCATAACTTTCGTAAACACTGGCCACTTCCAACAAAGATTCATCTTATTTCATCCATGTTCAACCTGTGCAAACTTGCAACTTAAGTTTGTCCACACCTTAAGGAGGTTGTTGAACCTTGATAGTCAAACATGAACATGCATTATGGCATAAATTTTTGTTAGGAGGTATGTGAAGTTGGATGTTGCCTGTGCAAACTAACAACTTTCGTTTGACGACACATTCACGCTCGCAACACTCAATAGTTAAACACATAGATTTCTGTAAGAGCTATGTGAAGTTGAATGTTATGAATGACTGTGGATTTATGAGGTGAGCCTAATACTTGTAGGTGATATTAATGGAGATTGTCGCCTAAATGTTTTTATGTTCCTGTAAATAGTGAAACTCAAATACATGTACTTATAAAAACATACATATATCAATGTATATATGTTTCACTTGTTGCAGTCATTTTATGCACCAGATTTGCAAACATGGGAATCTGGTGTTGATGTGGTAATCTTTATTCCATAGTGTAATGGGTTAAGCAACATATTCAAGTGTTAAAATTATGCAAATTAGGGGCACTTAAAATCTTGAAAGCTTCATATCTTTCAACCTATTACAGAAAGACACAAATTTTAACGTAGTACATACAGGTTCGTGATACCTGCCAATATAATGGACAATAAACAAAACCTGCAGCATTTGAAATTATGCTAATTAACAGAACTTGAAACATTAAAAAGTTGAGTATCACCAAAACGATTATAAATACTGGTGTCAATCCAATTTCTGTTTATACATTTGTGAAACAACCCCCACCCGTGAATCATGAACCAAAATTGTAGCATTTTGATTCATGCCAATTAGCTGAACACATAAGGTTGAATTATTAAATAACTTTCAACTATTACAGGTAGAGGTTTTATTCCAACTTCAATTTGTAGGTTTGTGACATTGCCGCGTCCAATTAAGAATTAAACTTCCTCTCTAGTGTAATTACGGGCGCATGGTTGCAGTTTGTGTGACAGGCATTTCTGATGACGCGCGGTAGCGCGTCATCAAAGAAATGCCTGCCACACAAACTGCAACCATGCGCCCGTAATTATATTAGAGAGGAAGTTTAATTCTTATATTTACATTTAACATCAATTTCTATTGACATAAGAGTAAGTATTATCATTGATAGTTGATTTAAAATCGTTTTTAGCTTGTTAATTTACAAAAAATCGCCTTTTTGTTTACTAGTGGGAGGAGCCAAGTAGGCGGGGCTACTACATCAGCCATGATTTGTCAAGGCAACTCCTGGAACACAAAACTAGGAAAAAATAGTTCCGAATAACACAACAACTTTATTTCAATAAAGCTTGCAAAACCGGTAAAAGAAAACATTTAGGCAAGTTTTGACGAGCAGATATGCAATTCTTGATCATCTGATACCGTCTTCCCATTACGCGTAGGCCTATGAATCAAACGCTTCGGCAGTACTTTCGGCGGAAGCTTAAATAATGACAAAGTGCGTAAAGAGGATATTATTGCGCAGCACGTTGGTTGCACGAGATGCTCTAGTGTAACCATTGCCTCATGAACTACACTACCGTTCCTATTCTTTCAATGCTAACAAAAATAACAAATGTAAATATTGAAAGATGAATCATAGTTGTAGCATTCCAATTTATGCAAATTAGATGAATGATTGAAATTTAAATCTTGAAAGACTTCAAAACTATTGTAGACGGAGGAGTCCCTCAAACTTCAGTTGATAAACTTGTTAGATAGTTATATCCAATGATCCACGAAGCAAAATTGTAACAGTTTGCTTTATGCAAATTAGGCAGACACATAAATTTAGATCTTGAATAGCTTTAAACGTATAAAGGATTGCCTTTCAAATTTCAATTTATAGGTTTTTGAAATAGCCCAATGAAAAAATATTCTCGCAGGAGTTAAATAAATACTGAATAGGCAGTCTGTAACAATTTTCTAGCGCGCAAGCTGATTTGCTGACAAGCAATTTTTCTCTAGTTCTTTTTGTCAGCCTTTGATCGCCTTATTGACTGGACATGCTGAAAAAAAGTATGGCGTGCAAGACTGCGGAGGCAGCCCAACACATTTTAGAAATCTTCTTATATTACCACGTAGAGGGTGCTACAAATACCGCCATGGAAACAAGACACCTGGTAGTGAGAATACAAATGGTTTGGGCGATTTGCTACGTGCCGATTAACGTAATCTGCTGTCTGACGATAGGAAGCAAATCAGATCAGATATTCATTATAATACTGCAGTATGCTAAATATAAGATATGTTATCCTAAAACCGGCTACACATTGCTTGCCCTCCATCTAGAGACCGTCCAAACATACACCGTTTGCTGACGTAAAATTTAAAATGATAGTAAGCCTCGTGTGGCAGGTGTAAGTAATACATTTACTATTATTATAATCAACGGTACAAAATAACACGTGAAAGATATAATTTTTACAAAGTATTGACTTTGATAGTTAGGTGTTTCATATGTAATTGTGGTTTTATTGCTGGTAGGTTAATCTTATTTGAACGCCTCTTGACGCTGTTTTCCAAACTGACCGCGTTATAAAAATGTCTGCAGGTAGAAAGGTGTAACGGTTGCACCAGCTCATAATCTTTAATTGGACACCACGTGACAACTTGATAATGAAAGATGTTTCACAAATAACAATGCATACACAAACATATAGAATCATCCTAAATGAAAGTTGATTTTGTCAGAATATGAGGACATCTGGAGCATAATTAGAGTTGATTTACTTTTTGGTTTGTGTTATACTTTGTCAATGTGGAGGGAGTATACTTCTAGGTCCATGACTTGTCTGAACAGAAAAAATTCCTCGAACGTTCAAGTTTTCTTAATAATTTCATGATAATGTGGCAACGTAACTCGAGTTAAGTCAATATGTAGCCAATTTTGTTTTACTAATGTAGAACTCTGATCTGAAAATAAGTAAAACAAACATAGATTAGAAAAGTGACAGCCGATTTTTATTATTAATATGTCAATTTAATAGGGATTATTTTCACAATTAAGATGATTACAATGTTTCCATGTACATTTGAAAAAGGTGACGGAGAAAAAAGTTATTCCATGGCTCCAATTTTAATAGCCATTAGGTTGGGTTGCCGCCGTGTGTTGTTTGAAATCTGGATCAATGTGGCTGTAGCTAATGCTTGCAAGGAGGAATGGGGGTTAAAGGCCTGTGCCAAATAGGCACTAAGCCGGGCGTCTTTAGCTGAGGAGTGCATAGCATGATTTTTTGTTTAATTTCGATTTTGTTCAGGTTTTTGCTTCGCTAAATCATACGTTATCACATTTCTATGAGCTCAATGTGCTTTTCTTTACTCCAAAATTGATCAGGGTCGTATAAGCAGCCTGTAAATGGACTTGAGAAACACAAGTAGTAAATGATATTGATGAGACAAACTCGAAATCAGTTTCAATTTGATTGAAGAGGAACGGACTTAAGGGGCATGATGATTACAAAGGCTTGAGCAAGTGCATTTCTATTGAAACACTTTCATGCAAATGTAACAAGTTCTTTATAAAATTAAGCAGCACAGGCCTTGTCTTATCCTAGCACAACCTCTTTATTGATGGTGCCTGTTGGCATTCCGAATCAGTTATATTTGTGGTCTCTGAATTATATGGTATGCCTAAGTTTTGCCTCCGCTTATCATTTAGGTACTTATTGCATCTTAAACTATGGAAATAGCCAGAAGGCTTGGAATGTTAGGCCGAATGAGCAGGATTTCTGGACCAGGATCATACTAGTGCTGTTTTTAGTAGCACACAGAAACTGTATTCTAGAGGCCACCAAAACTTTGTGATATTCATGTCAAAATGCGTCCGTGGGCTTGGCAAGCATGTGGTATACCTGAAATACTGTTTTTCCACCACCATCGATCTCACCTGGTGCGAATAATGTCTGCAACTGACCTATCACTACAAAGCCATGCGAGTTATATAGTGTTATGTCTGCACAAAGCCTTTGCAATACTACATGGTAAATTCTTTGTCAAGGCTCATGGCTTTGCTACAGAAAAGGAAAAAATTTGGAACATAAAAGGTTTTATGTATCAAGGAGTCCAGAAAAACATTATCCATATTCATAAATTTCAATCCAACAATGACAACAAAGAGATTTAATAGCCACCAAAACATCAACATTTATCTTCCAATACTAAAGTGAAGAAATAAATTTCACTCCTGACTTGAATCAGGCAGTCAACCATAAAAGGCAACAGGTGGATTAAACCGGTCCTCCCAACCTATCGAGTATTATTCATCAACAAGTTCCTCCAGCTGGACCTAGGTAGCAAACTAAACTGGCATCAAAGGAGGTAATGTGTAAAAGGGGAACGAACATCCATTTTAAACATATTTTAATAAAGGTCCAAGTTACTTTAATTGAGAGCACATGTCCCCCTTTTATTGGGACATGCTGACAATGTCAGGGCCCTAGCAGCATACGTTCTGTGTGTCCATATTTAATTAGCAGTTCAAGTAACTCAATCATGTTGTTTTGGAAAATAGTTTTTTGTAGAAGATGTCTGCGCGGAATGGACCGTTGCACAAAGAATATTCCATCAGGTTAATTCCCTGTTTACTAACAGTCATACAACGTACACATCTCAATTGGTTAAACCGGTTCTGCCAACCTATGGAATATTTTGCATCATCTAGACTCTTGCAAAGTATCTCCCTAAGCAATGTATTAGCACTTTTAAACATTGAATCTATACATTCGGCCTTGCACCTGTTAACTTTTCGATTTGAAACACCAATACCAATGCATTGGGTATTATAGAGAAGCAGGGGCCCTTTTTTAGTTTACATACCAATCAAAAGGATGAATAATTGAAAATAAACTTCTCTTCCTCAGTGACTCTGACACGGTGGTATTTCGCGGTTTGAACAGTGTGTACCCATGACACCATTGCTGAATATTTGTCTCCAAAAGCTTCCTACATGTGTTCCAAAAGCTCAGCTTGTCTTTCGGTTAAAACCATTTAAAAAAGCATGCTCTCAAAACTCCATCAGCCACGTTGAAGAAGTGTACACTATACGAATGCAGCATTGTGTGACCCAAAGGTTTCACATATTCAAATTTCTGTCAGATAAGAGTGCCAATGCGTGTTACACCCATATGGAACTTATGACCTTCTCTCAGTGATGTCTGTTGTTTATGTGTAATTACACTGAAATTCATGTGAAACGTCAAACAGTGAGCTAAAATCTTTGTTAATTTGATTGCTTGACGTTGGTACAAAAGTAACAAATAAAAGTATCCTCCGTCGCTAGTTATGCTTACAAAAAGGTCTGAAACAAGTTGCTTCATTGCAGCCGCCACTGAATGTCTTTAAAGGTGTTTTGAACCGAATCTTTATTGTGAACTTTCGATGGTGTATATTCTGTCTGAAAACGGCACCTTGAGCCCTGCGTTGAAATTGTTAATGGGTCTCTTCATTTGACTTGCCGATTAATGGGTCCATTAAATACAGGTCTCAAATCAATGGGGTGTTATCTTTTCATTTGTCACTGACAATTTTAATACGTGCATGCCAATAACAAGGAAAACAGAACCGGTTCTTTGCAGAGCTATGGGGAACAGTAATTAAAGGGTGCTGGGTTCACTGGCCAAGAGTGTACTAGAATTCATTTATCTTTTTAAAGACGTAGGATCACTGATGTAGAATAGCAACTTAAGTTTAAAGGAACTTGTCCCCGCGTATTTCAGGTAGCACAAAACATAAAAAGTGGCGGTACGTGATGAAACCAATGAAGAAAAAATTTCAGCATAAGCAAAATTGTTATAAGAATAAATCAGACACATAATAACCATTCTATCGTTTAAAAAAAGACAGGCGGCAATATAATTGAAGTGAAAATGTCATTTTTCAAATTTGAAGGTTTTGCTGTTTTTTCATCTGATCGTTTGTGAAGTTAGCAGGTTTTACTATTTTTCCCGTCTTTTGACCTCAAATAAAATAAACATTATCTGAAAATGTGGACAATTAGGTAAAGCTGAATATGATGAAAACAGGTATGCTCTTCTGACGGCTGAGCTCAGGAGCTCACAAAATTTATACATCTTCATACCAAATCATATGCGGTGCATTATTTCATGCCATCAAAAAGAAAAACAAATAAATAAAAAAAAAAAAAAAATAGAAAAACAAAAAATAAAATCGAAAGTTTCTTATAAACATGCACTCCGTATAACTATCATAAAATTATGTATAGTTTCAAAAGAGCTTTATCCTTCTTATTGAGATGCAGAATTATAATTGTTGCCACGAGAAAGATATTTACCACAAGCCACGAGAGTGTAGAGACTTCGAACAGCAAACTGATGTTTGTTGAACCACAATGCATTCATTCTGCATGCGTCGGAAACGAAGTATGGTACATCATTAAAAACGTTATACTATAAAATGTCAAGAAAAAATATCTGGCGTCAGCAAGTCTGCAGGGTCTTTGTCAGGAATTATAAGTTATTACTTCCACGGTTTGGTTCCAAGTCGCGACTGTAACTGATTCATGACTCTTAAATCTATACAATTTGGATGAACAGAGTAAAAAAATGTATTGGCTACGGTAAAGGTACCGTTTATGTGCAAAGCGTATTGGTCTGCCCTGTTCGTCATTTTGATGTAATGCGAACGATATCTTTCATCTGCAGTTACTCTATAGGGTCCGTATGCTGCAATCTAGATCCTGCATGTGAATAGATGTTACTGTACACCTAAACGTCGCTGGCAGTCAATTACTTGTTTTGGCAGCCGCTTCCCTATTGAATGAATGAAAGCAATCTTAATAAAAATTTGATTCGGGTAGGAAATCGTCAACTGTGGGCATAAAAAGATTTGTTCATTTTCATTAATCCATCTTTGACCTTTATTTAAGAAGGTCTTTTTTTAGTTCTATGTAGACAGTTTTGTTGGCGTAGTGTTTTGGTTGACATGGCCTATAACATTTTAAGAATTGACCATGCACTGCTTGGGCTTCGTAACTGGACTGAGTTAGCAGATTTGTTTGCTTCAAACAAGGGACCAATGCAGCATTCATGACGGATGGCTCGCTGGTCTCGTCGACAGTTTTCATTCAAGATGGTAAATTAAAACAGAGGACATTTAACAGCCGCGATCTCACTAATATTCGGGAGAAATAGTCATTCGTGACCTTGTGGGTTTGAACGTTAGTATCCACTGACTGTGGGTATCATATGCGGTTAAGACATGAAAAAATGACATAATTCCTGCAGATTGCGTGCAAAGTTTTATTGCTAGCTCTATTCAGACATTTTTTTTATCATTTGCTGTTTTCCCACAAGGCGCCATCAGGTATTATGCGAACGTTAAGGATTTGATGAATATACACATGTCTCAGTAGGCGTCAGGGCAGTTATTCATGCCAGATCATTGCAGGCAATGCGTTGCTCATTATTGGTCGGGCAATTCTGATCCGACCATTTTTTGTTGTTGTTGGGGGGGGGGGTGTCGTACACTAACATTTTTTTTGAAGACAAAAAGACTGAGATTTTGGTTATGCTTTCGATTTTGTACTGGGTTTGAGAGCGATAAAGCGTATTTTACCGCTCGAGGGCTCCTGGAACAATCAATATATTTCATGTTGCAAAAACCCGGCACCATCAACATTTTTTAGTTTCCGCCTGTTGAAAATATGGTTGTCCCAGTAACATGGGATATTATAAAGATAGCGAGTGAGTCCCCACAGAGCTGTTTACAAGAATTCAATTTACAAACTGAATAATGCATAAACTAATAGATCAAAATGCTCTGGCGCTTGAGGATCGGTGTGCGTTTTTCTGAGGTTAGGCCAGAGAGCCAATGGAAAAAGATACAAAAAAGCACAACATGCATTGAATTTGATGCATAGTTCATGTAACGGAAACACTGTTTATGCCTTCTGGCTCAGAAAAGATACAGTCATTTGAGTAAAGAATATAACTGATTAAAAGCCGGCCTCTGTGCGAAAATAAGCTAGCCAGCGATACAACCAGCCCCCCCCCCCCAGTCCATCCTGGCTACTTTTGGAACAGGACATGCATGGATACTGCATGTAGTTACAATGAAAAAAAAAAAAAAAACATATGAGCCGAATAAATTCGGGACTTTAACGGACGTATTCACCACTCACTCTTGGTTTGAATGAGTAAGAAAAGATTCTTCAATGTTTCCAATTTTGATTAAATCGCCAATGTCTTCTATCCAGCTACAGTGATATTATGGAACTCAAAGAGAAACATATTTCACTTTTGAATGGCTTGCTTTAGCAGTTTAAACAATGAGGTAGTTTACCACAAATGAAACGCACAACTCAATTTACATGGAACAAGCGATCTAAGAATACAACTTGACTGATTCTTTTCGCAGTGCATATGTGGGGTCAGGTTGATTTGTCACACGTATGTGTTAGTTCAATTTCGTGGCCGCTGTATTGTCTTTCAGCTTTTCAGTAGTCAGGTTCATTTAGTGTGCCCTCTCTGAGGAGTCTCACCATGGTAGAAAGTTACACTGCAGCGTAATGTAGCAGCATGAGCAGAACCTATTGGTAGCCAATATAATGGAATGCATCAATAGTGATACACATAGAGTCTTTATTTGCTACAATCTACTTAAATGCGAAAAAAAGAAAAAAAGAAAAAACAAAAAAAAACAGAAAAAAACATAAATGGACCAAGTTGCGTTCAGGGTCTGGTATATCAACAAATAAGGAAAAATCAATAGGTTTTGGAGCGGAAAATGCATGCTGCAAATTGGGACATTATTTGTTTCGATGCCGTACATGTTAAATCAATCACGTATACAATTGAGATTTTTCACATCATCATAGATCTTCTAGGTTTTCAAAATGCCAATAAAGGTCTTCTTAGATTTCCTTTTTTATATGACACAAAATAAATTCACTGCAAGACGGGTGCAGATCAATATTAAACAATAGTAAAAACTTTCTGTAAACAAGAGTGATTACTTTCTGTAAACAAATGTGACCACTCTCTGTAAATTAAGATGCATGACAAATTAAGAGACCATGCCTGCAATGGTTAAAAGACAACACAGGCAACTTCCAGATTAGCTATAAATAATGATAATAATAATAATAATAATAATAATAATAATGATGATGATGATGATGATGATGATGATGATGATGATGATGATGATGATGATGATGATGATGATGATGATGATGATAGTAATAATAAACAAGTACGGCAAATTGAATTTTAAATGTAATGAGAATAAAAAAAGGATACGTCTTCCAGCAATTAAAAATATGTGTCACTTGTTGCATTTCAGCACTGCGTGCATTCTTCTGTCCATTAATGTATCCACAGCTTTTACAATTTCTCACACTTCATGAGGTACCCAAGTAAAATATACCAATACACAACTTAGATATACTGGCATGTTCTGGCGCTTTCGTTGGGGGGTAGTCAGTTTAGCCCTTTTGTATTAATCTATAGAAATCATAGAGGACACATACATAAACATTTAGTGCTACCTCGTTTCGCAAATTCTGCTTCAGACAGTTTTAATTTGTGAAGAGAGTATCAGATTAACAGGTCTCCTTTAATTGCAAATTTGCGTATGATTAAGTTCTGTGAACCATAGGAGTAAGACAAAGTCTTTGCAAACACGATTCCGGTATTCTAAATAACACACACACACACACACACACACACACACACACACACACACACACACACAGACACAAATCCTTATATTTGTCTGCTTAATTTTCCTTATTGGATGATGAAAACAGTGCTGAGAATCATTTTTATGATTATGCTTTTGTCTGTTCAAACGCCAGACTGTTTGGCATTACAAACATGTCCGAGCACTGTGTCACTGTTGTTGGAATTCATTTTTCGAAAGTTATATTGACTTTCGCAAACCCTTCACTGATGCTCCCCTTCATTAACGTGCAGAAGAGCGCTTTGGCTCAACATATCTGTCAATCTTGAGTATAAAATCGAATTTTCGGGAAATCTAAATGAATGCTAGTACTTTCAAAATAGGTTAACTTATTTAAAACTAGTCATTTCATCCTTATTTCAAGTGCAAAATTTCCTCTTTGTAATATTTCTAGCAGTAGGTTGATCAAGAACATGTGTTGACCAACCGCGTTGGATGCACGTGTTTCCTCCCGAAATGTCAGCTTTGAAGTTCAAAATATAATGCAAACAACAAAGCAGGCGGGATATTCGTATGCAGGTCGAAAGTTGAAATAAAAAATTACATCTTTACGGGACAATTTTGCAGGGAAAAGAGTAAATACAACTTAGGCTTCCAGTATGACAACATTCATAGAACAGTTGACCTGAAGCTTTGGGCCAGTTAACACTTTCCTAACTTGACATAATGCACGAAAATAGTAGGCTTTGCAATTATGTGATTATGTTATCGAACTAACTTACCACATTAACTTTGCGCGCTTCATTATCAAGGTCGTCCAATAAAAGCTATTCACTACTTGCTTTTTCTTATATTTTTGAGGTCCTTCACTGTGATCCTCATTCAATGTTTCGTAAAAGCACATATCCAAAAAAAAAAAAAAAAAGAAAGAAAAAACAAAAAAGAAACAAAAAAAAAAAAAAAAAGAAAAAAAAAGAAAGAGGCAGCCGAAATTTAAACTTACGAATCCTTGAAGACATGTTCAAGCAGAATAATGTCAATATGGTGAGATGCAACTATAAAAAACAGTAAATTTGCATTACATGTGAATTTAAACATTAAATTTGTCAACACAAACGAAACAAGAGAAATATATAGGGATGTAGAATAGTTTAGAAGCTGTTTGACATTGTAGTGAAATGGGACAGGTCAGATAAAAGATTTGCCATAAAATCAGGCGCCAAGTTTCTTTGCACAGCCTGAAAATTGCAAATTATGTTCAGTGGGTTTTAATAAAGAGCCCAGATACAAAAGAAGGGCGAAATTGTAGATTGCAGCTGTCGTGCATTTTTACGATGCACCTGGATTAGTATCCAAGATGTGAAAGGAAAGCCACCGGGTAGACTGCAGTGTGCATGTGTATATTTCACAATGGGTCTTGTTTCGTATCCTTGGAATGTAAGGAGAGAAAATTTGTTGATTGCAGCTGTTCCTGTGTATTTTATGGTGAGGCAAGTTCACTTATTTAAATATAAAAGCAGACCGAACTGGTAGATTGCAGCTGTAACTGTGTATTTTACGCTGTGTCCTGTTTTGTGTGCTAGAAACGAAAGGAGAGAGAACTAGAGAACTTGTAGATTGCAGCTGGCCGCATGTATTTTACCCTGTGTTAATTATCCTACATATAAAAGGAGAGCGAACTTAAAGATTGCAGCTGTTTTAATGTATTTTGCGGCGTGCCATATCTACCAACGCACCAATTTTGAGCCATGTAGCTTTGACGGTTCACACGGACATTTGCACAATCTGACTTTAAGTTAACCATAATTCAGTGCAAACATGAGGGTAAAAAAGCAAACAGCCAAGAGTCAGAGTATTTTAAAAGACAAACAGTTCTAAACTTGTTTGCTGCTCTGCACACATAAAATTCGTATTATGCAATTTTTACGTCTCATCATAAACTGGGCTCCCATGTTACTAAATATTCATGTCCAGCTAGCAGAAAGCTGAAAGCACAAATTATATTTTGTAGCAGAAAATGTGTATCATTTACTTCCACAGCTCTTTTGACAATTATTCCATGTCCCCTTAACTTGTAGACGCAAAATTCGACATATCTTTTCATTGTGACACAGTTATTTGTATTCTGCAGCTGGTTCCAACCTCACATTTTATGCGATTCGTTGTTTCAATAAGACATGGCATTGCATTGCCATGGCTCATAGTATATGCTGTAGACTTGGTTTGTAGAATGTCAATGGCCGTTGCGAATGATTTTATGACTTTATTTACATTGAAGATAGGTTGAAACGAAACCGTCAGAAATTTTCAACTTGAAATCTAAAAGATTATAATATCAGTTGCATTGTATTGTAAACATATTTATTTCATAACTGGATTAACCAGTAGCCACACACGTGGCTAATCGAGGGGTTCTCTGGACATACACAAACGCACAGAATCATATACAAAACACACACAACAATACACAAAATACTGTTTCCTAGCAGACTTCAAAACAAGTGGTCATATAGGAGATAGTTGGTAGCTATAGGTATCAGTTGACAAAGGGTGTTGTCTGAGTAATGAAAAATTGTAAGGCAAAAAAATCCATTATTGGGTTTATCCGAAAGGTAAGCACTGCCACTTAACATAATGTCAGTGGGTCTTTCAGGGGGAGATTTAGCAACAAGATTTTGGTGAACACCAGGAGCAAGTACATTAGGAATAGACCTCAGCAGTTAAGGTTTATAAAGTTCATGGAGGAGACAAAACAAGAAAAGTGACTTGTATCTTCCTTTAAGTGGTTGCACGGGCAAGCTGCAGAAGGTAAAATATTTCTATGAAAAAAAATAATGGTTCGATTATTTAGGCGCAGCTGCGTGTGCATAATATTTGCAAAAGGATAGCCAAAGGTAAAGTATTTTGGAATTTGTGGATGAAAAAAAATACATAAAAAGAAAAGAATTTTGGTTAACTTTGCCTTGAAGTTGAAGAGTGTGGGAGACAATCCACTGTAGTCAGGTAGGTCATTCCATTGGCCAATGCTAGACGGCAGAAAAGATTTGAACTAGCGATCAGTCCTACACCTGATTCGTCTGAGTTGAACGGAATGGCGGAGTGGGTGGCCTGTTTGTGTTAATACCTAATTTGAAATTAAGTTGTAAAGGTAAAGGGGCGTGAACTTATTTAGTATTTTATACAGAAGAACTAGTTCAGATAATTATCTGCGAGTATGCAGCGGCTCGCAGCCTATTTCAGCGAGCAGCCGGTCACTTGATGTAAATTTCATAGTAGCAGTACAGATTCTGGCTGCTTATCAATAAGGACACACCCATATTCCAAATTTGGGTGGACCATAACAAATACATTTTTCCAAGGTTTTCCAAGAAAGTTTGAATTTCAGTCTTAGAGAGAAAGAGAGAGAGAGGAGAGAGAGAGAGAGAGAGAGAGAGAGAGAGAGAGAGAGAGAGAGAGAGAGAGAGAGAGAGAAAGAGAGAGAGTCGTTTACTTGATTTTGATGACGAAGCGATTTGCATGTGGGTCCCATGTCAGGTCAGAAGAAAGAGGTATGCCTAGCATGATGTGATTTGTAATCTGGGGTATTGTAGGAGCGTCAACGTACAAAGTATGGTGGTTTTCTTTCTTTTTTTTTACGGGAGAACAAAACCGAGAGACATTTAATTGCACTGAGAGTCATGCATCATATCCGACCCCAAGTGGATAGGCAACCAAGATCAATATTGATGCGGGCAACAGAAGCTTCGTAATCATAGATAATCTTAAGAATGCAGTGTCACCAGCAAAAACCCTGATGTCACATGTTAAATTATCGACGCTGTCATTGATGTAAATTAGGTATAGAAGAAGCCCAAGGATAGAGTCTTGGGGCGCACTAGCCTGTATGTATGACCACGAGGAGCATTGACGTGTGTGACAACCCTTTGTTGGCGATTATTGTGAAAACTATTGAACCAGTTGATAATGTGTGGGTTGATGCCAAGTTGTCTCATTTTAAAGAGAAGACCAAGATGCCGATCAAATGCTTTACATATGTCAAAAGAAACCCTCCTGTCCCCTTGCCAAGTTGCAGGCCATTGTACATATTATGAACAATGCTAACTAATTGGTTTATAGAAGAATCGTTGGAAACGAAGCCCGAATTATGCCTGGTCAAGAGGTTATTTTGCATTTGATATTCATAAAGTTTCTTGTACACCAGTCGCTCAAAAGCTTTTGACACATTACACAGTGAAAATATTGGGCGGTAGTTCAATTTTAATTGCATATCAGATTTCTTGTGAACAGATGGGTTATCGTCATCTTTATTTGATGATTTTTAAATTTTTTCATGCACGCTTCCGTTTCCCCATAAACCGTTCAGCATTACCAGAAACCCAAGGTTTGTCTTTTAGTCTGATAAGAACGTCTTTACAGGGGATACATTCTTTTGAAGTATCAAGAAAGGTTGGGTCCAAGATTTCACGTCATCATCTATTGAAGTAAATAAATCAAATCCAATGTCCCAAGGAGCATTGGACAGGGCCTCATTAAGATCATCAAAATTCCCTCTTTTGTTGTCCCAAACGGTTCTTTTGAAAGCTTTGTCATTGCGGAAAGAAATAGAAACCGTACCAAATATAGCAGAGTGATCGCAGTCAGATATGGGAGGGAGCACAACGCTGCTACTATAAAGCCGCGTGGGTTGGTTATAAGGAGGTCTAAGACAGTGCTTCAAAATTCAGTCGAATGAGTGGGTTCATTGACAATTTTGGAACAAATGGTTGCGTGTAGCACGGTAGGCAGGCTTTGTTACGCAATTCATTATCGACGTGATCGGAGTCCCAACGGAGGCAGCGATCATTAAAATCGCCAGTTATTATCAAAACTCTGGGATTTAGTTCCATGGCTCCAGTTATAGAATCAGACAGTTCATGCACGAATGAATCACTTTCGTTTCATATTACTGACCAGGTGGACGATAATATAAGAAGAGCGAGGCTGCTATCAGTGAAGAGTTCAGCCCACTTACATTCGCAATGTTGCGATTCAAGATCGAGACGGCGGGTGATCGGTAACGAGCCCTTGGCAGAAAAGCCAACACCACCACCGTGGGCGCCCCGCTACTGCCGAAGTAGAGGCTGGAAGCCTTGCATAGTCAAGAGTTGGCTGGGGCAGCTAGAATTGAGCTGCGTTTCATATCAAGTTACAATATCGGTATTTTCGGTCCTAGAGAAGAATTACAGTTAAACTGGTTTCCCGTCAGTTTTGAGGCTACGAATATTCTGGTGACAGGGTTTAATTTTTTCAACGTTCTGCGGTCCAGGAATAACATTAATGTCAACAGCTGACAAAGTAAATAATAAAGGACCATTAGGGCAAGTCGGATGCTCAAAAGAAAAGCATATAGTACTAACAGGAAAGATAAAGGTAGAAAAGACAAAAATGCAGCAATATGGTTGGCAGCGCAATGGTCAATGAGAATTTTTAACGATAATTTTGATAGATGAAAAAGCCCAATTGCTTGTATATATCCCTATATTTTTCAAGGCTGTAGTTCATGACCAAGTGAATTTAAGTGAACTTTACCTGCAACTGCTCAGGGCGGTTGTGCGCATATATGTACTAGTAAAATACCAAAATTATCACAAAAGTATTGGCTTACTGGGGACTTTGGATCATTAATGAAAAGCTTTTCAAATAAACTGATGTAAATGATATGGTATACATAAAAATTGGCAAACAGGAAAACAAAAAATGAGAAACATACATGAAAATAAAGTGAAAATAAGTAATTTAGGGTTGGCGAATCCACAAAGTTTTGGACATCAAACATTATGCATCTAAAAAAAATTAACACGTTAAAAATGTATGAAACAGGTCCCTCCTGCTACGTACCAAGTACTCGAATACACATTGAGCATACAGAGCACGTATTCGAGACATTCATAACGCTTTGGCAATGTTATGAGACAATGTAAAATTGACTTACAGTTAAGTGATGTTCTTATGCATAATAGATATTTTCATGCCGGAATACATATATGTATGTGCTTGTAACATTAAAACTCTACAATGGGAAATGACACAGAGTCTTCTTGTAGTACAGACCAACACATTCGAGGAAACAAAGAAAATGACATATGAGTAAGCTCCATACAAAAACTGGGTCCGTACACAACATTATATCTTTCCCCAAATAAATAGTTCTACAAAATTTATAACACCACACAGTCCTGCCCTTTATATTATTCGCTTTCGGTAATTCACATGTGTTGGTATGATGTGAACCAATTCGTCCTATGATACGTCAATGTGTCAGTACAATGTAAACTCAATAATAATAAGAAAAGTATCTTAGAATATATCATGTGAAACTATTACTGGAAGTAGGCTACTATGCTTTCATGCAACGTATTTGTATATAATTTGAGTATGATAAGGACATACATTCAGATTCATAATGCTCTGCAATGCTTTGAGACAATGTAAAGGTAACAAAAATAAGTGGTTTTGTCAAGTATAGTACATATTATGACTCAGGGTATTTTTATTGGACCAAAAAAACGAGTAGACAATACATCAGCTGATATAAAACATAAGAATTCCATAAATAATAAACACTTGTAAGTCAGGCAGACTCCTGTTAAAACAAAAAATTGTCGCTATCAAGGGAGCCACCCTCATGGCTTCTTTAAGTGTGTGAAAGGCCAATTACAATAAAAGTTACAACCTTAACTAGTAAAAGACGTGTCGATTTACTTTACAAAAATTACTGATATGTAGAAAATACTAATAGGTAACCTTGGTAAAGTATAATAATAATAATAATAATAATAATAATAATAATAATAATAATAATAATAATAATAATAATAATAATAATAATAATAATAATAATAATAATAATAATAATAATAATAATTGTTGTTGACACAAAGGACAATTGAAACTTGTAAAATTTTCTGGATTATTTTGTATATAATAAATCTTGCCATAACTTCCCATACCTTGCAAGCTATGAGTATGTTTTCGTCACGAGCAATATGAGGCAAATTATTTGTAGTGTCGGACGTATCAAACCTAAAATGGTTTTTAGCATGGCTGTGGGAATATCTTGAGAGATGAAAATAACTAGACATTTTAGTGTTGAATCTATGTATATATTGGCTTGTTTGAAAAGGAAGCCTTTGAAGAAGTCAGGGAGTTTATTATTGAGAAATGTATAAAAAAATTATACTTAAAAATAGTTAATAAATCATCTATTTATAGTAGATTCAGAGCCTTAAACAAGGGATCTGTATGGACATTATATTTCTGCAATATATTATTTTGCCTTTTTTTGCAAATTAAAGATTTTTGAAGATTTCGATCCCAATAATAAAATCCCGTAATTAAGACCAGATAATATCAAGGAGCTGTAAATCTTTACTCTAGCGGTTATTAGAAGAATATTTTTCAGCTTATTTAAAATGCTGAGGATTTTCGATATTTTCTTGCAGATTTTATCATCATGGGCATTCCATGTGAAAAGTTTATCTAGTGTGGTTCGCTGAAAATAAAAAGTGTCGCCATTTTCAACCTGGGTTCCATTTATTTTAATATTTGGTACAGTGATTCTTTTATTGGGTTGATAAAATAATATGATTTTGTTTTATTAACATTAAATGATATTTTTTTTTTGCATTTAACCATTCTGTAATTTTTTAAGTTCAGTATTTATGCTATCGTTTAAATCTCTGTTATTATTTATATTAAGGGTATTTAATGTTGTAGATACAGTTAAATCGTCAGCATACAATATTAGTTTAAATATATTACTAGCATATTGCATGTCATTTACATGGATAATAAAAAGCATGGGTCCTAAAATGAACCCCTGCGAAACTCCAATTGTTAAGGTTTGAAGGTTAGATTCCATACCACCAGATTCAACATATTGTTCTCGATTTGCTAAGTAACTTTCAAATAAATTTACAGGATTATTGTTAATTCAATAATATGATAGTTTTTTGTAATAAAGTTTTGTGTTCTATGGTGTCGAATGCTTTATACAAATCAAGTAAGATACATAGTGGTATTTTATTTTCATCCATTTGCTGAATGATCTTATCCGCAACTTCCACGGTAGTATATTCAGCGGAATGGCCTGTTTGAAAGCCATATTGACTATCATGAAATAATTTATATTTTTGAAAGTGTTCATACAGTTGATTAAATATGATTTTTTTTCCGAAAACATTTAAGAATGAAGGTGCGATAAAGATGACGATAATTTATAAAGTTTGTTTCGTCTCCCTATTGTATGTATATAGGGATCAAGTTTGAAGAAAAAATGCAATGGATGTGTGTTGCATTTCTTCATGATAGTTTCGGCAAACTAAAGTGTTTTACAAGTCCACACTCTCTTTGCGAAAGAATTTTGTATTTGAATCTGCGGAGGAGTTCTATGTGGTGACTAGCTTTGTTAGAGATATGGGTGATGTGAGCACGCCAGGATAAATTACTGCTAAGATGGGTATTTACGTTGGCTTCAGGAATAGCTGATTGACCAGGAATGACTGGTGGGTGGAAACGTTGGCTGACAAAACCAACAGATAAAGATTTAGTGGCATTAAATATGACTCGCCAAGTCTTACTCCTGAGTGCCACTATTAAGTACAAGTCTTGGTGCATCAGTGATCATACATATGTTTATTATTTATTTATACTGGATAGCCATATACCACAAAATAGTTGACAAACACAAAGGGTTCTCCAGACACAGAGAGACAAACAGAAAATACGTACAACACGCCCCGGGCAGTACAAGACTTAATAGCATTGTATGTGATATGCCATATTTCCCCCAAGTTGGGAATGATTGGTATAAATATATGATTTGATAGATAAATACCTAATGTTTTATTAAAGTCTCACCTGCTTACACAGTTATGAAACTTTACAAATGGCTGATTTAAAGTGAAGCCACTCTATGAAGAGCTGTGAGAGACTGTTCAAAAAAGAGTCCACATCTGGGAAAGAGTTAGGCTTAGATGATGTTCAGTAACGTTAATTGAAAAAAGCCTCCTTTTCCCTGGCAGGTAAATATGACTTGGGCAATAATTCTAATTACCAGTACCGCTTTGTTCCCACTAGAAAGACTAGATTCTATTGCTCAGACATAGCTTTATTTAAAAATGTTTGTTCCACATCAAATAGCATATCCATAAAAGGCTTTCTTTCCTCCTTGTCCTTCTTACAGTTGACCTAAACATGATATGCATTCTCAATCTGGTAGTCACAGAACAAACATAAGCGTTCATTTGCTGGCACTCGAATTGCATCATAGCTACTGGTTACTATGCTGATCGGAGCCACACCACATTTAAATACCGGTAAAGCACGCCTGTGGTTCAGCAGCAGTATTGTGAGAACGTAAGCTTCCGGCCCAAGGGTTTGCTTCTGAAGTCTGTACATACGTAGTCAGTTCTGTCCTTCACCAACTCTTGTCTAGTATCTCGACTGTGTTTCTTGTTTGATGTAAACAGCTCATGTACATGGTCAATGACCAGTTGCGGCAGTGGCGTTGTCACCGCCTTCTTAAAGTTCTCCATCGCCAAGTACTTTAATTTTTTTTTACATGAAAAGTGAAATAGTTGAATTGTTATAGCATTTTGTGAAGAAAAATTGCATTTGCAATGACGCAATATATACTTTATTCACAATTTTATTGTGCGCAAGTGCATGTCTTTTGGTGGCCATACTCGTCAGGCATAAGTACTTTCCGTCATAGTTTGACCACCAGGGTATGTGACATAATGGAAGGGAGCGTCTACATCAATTACGATTCCTTACTGGACTTAAATGTGGATGCAAACAGGAAAGTGTTCCCGCTTGTGAACTCATCCACCATGGTGAAGCTATGTTGGAAGGAGCCATGGGCTATGGCAGTCTGCTAGTGCAACTGGGTTTGATCGAGTCCGTGCCCAGCACTGATCATACCGCAGTTGCCGCGGAATAAAACCAAAGGAGGCCCTTGGGACGTTTAGACGTGTAAGGGATGCTTTTCAACAGTCATTGTGCGAAAAACTCCTATATAAGTGACTCGTTGAAGGTCTCTGAGTACTACCAGATTATACCCTATAATAAGAAGGCAGGCCATTTTTTTTATCAGTGATTTGCAGTTTTGTGACTTGTGTGTAATCATCTTTTTTCGGTGATGTTTACCTTGTTTTGTGGTACAGTGCTTTATTTTATCCAAATTTTTTATGTGAAAATGATTCATATAGGGCTGCGCCATGGTTGCCGATCTGGTTCTGATCGTTTCTGTTTTTTTTTTTGTTTGTTTTGCAATAAAAAAAAACATGAAGGCATACCATCTTGTGCAGTTGCCAATACCAGCTGTTTATATTGCTTGTTAGGACAGGCAAAACAATAGCACCTCCCGCTGTGTGTCGTATGTGTATTCAAGCTGTGGTAAAGTGTTTGTGTATTCCCCTCTTTTGAAGTTAGCAGCATGCTATATTCATCATCATTAATCCGTTTAGGCATGCACTGGACTTACAGATGCTTTTCCGTGCAACTCTTTACCGTCACGTATCCCAAGCCTTGTTATTGATCACTTAATTGTATAAAACTAAAAGGTTGGTGCATGTAGGCCCGTGATTTCAAATTCCACCAGTTTTCAGTTTACATTTACACTGTGTAAGTGTGCAGTGCACATTACCAGTATTGCCAATTGGCAAGCACACAAGATGAGCTACTGTAAACTTCAACCAGTTACTTATGTAGGAATTTTCAAACAATGCCTTTTGAAAAGCACCCCTTATCCATACCAGTCTTAGCTTCCCAGGGGCCAGCTTTGGTGATCTTCCGTGGCCGCTATCGCATGGTCCGTGCTGGGCACAGATTCAGCCCCAGTTGTACTGAGAAAGACCAGTTTTATCCTAACCAGTCCATGGCTCCTACCAGTAGGGCTGAATTGCTCTGCCCTTCTTCTTTCCTAACCCCATATCTGCCCCTTTGACCTCAGTAAGGTCCTCTTTGGAAAAGAAACAGCTAAAACTGGAATCCAGCTCATTCTCTCCGTCCCTGCTGCTCATGCTTTCTCTATCGCTTACAGCCATTGTATCACATTGACTCCCTTCCATGACGTTACTACCCAGAGCACGCTTGATGGACAAAAAGGCGCGAACTTGTCAACTTTGGACCTATCATGGGCAACAAAATTCTTTTGCGAATAAAGTTATTTTCCTTTGCAAAAATGGCAATTTTGTTCACAAAAGTGCTATAACACTCCAAGTCCTTCACTTTGAAAAAATATATTTTGGCTTTTCGGACGTTCACGTTTTTGGAGGTAACTTTGCAGGAGAAGGTTATACTGTGGTATGACCAGTTTCTCGTGTTTTTACTTGTAGAAACACGTTTGTAGAGCAATGAATCAACCGTCTTGCTCAGTTTACAGTAGAATTTCGTAACACAGATTCACTGGTGTTGTCATGGTACTGTGAGTCCAACATCACCCTGTATAATGTATGCAGGCATTTGGTGTCCTGTTGCTAACGCCAAGAATAAATGACACGTTTTGTTGTGTACAGCATTAATGCCCTGAATACGATATTTCTAACGCATGTCATTAAACATACACAGGTGCTCATTTTGTTTAATGATTGCAATAATAGCACGCATGTTTAGTTTGTTGAACGTGTGTGAAACGAACGTGTCCGTAAATTAAATCCCACGTGCATATTCTTCCGTTCAGAGCACACCACCCCCTTGACGCGTGAGCAAAAATATGCATTGCTAAGTAACATGCAATTTACTTAAGACATGTTGGAATTTACACACAATCAAATTTAAGTTGCTTGAGAAAATTAATCTTGTCGTGGACCAGTTGCTGGGTCGTAGTTTGTGTGCAGATATCAGACAGTGATGAAAGTATGTTATCAGCGTGAAAGTTCACAAATATGTAAATATATGAACATGACAAATGGACATGCGCAGTAATAATTTTTGCATTTTGCGCAGTAATGATTTTTGCACAGAAAACTGAAATCTGTTGTGGGCTGGCCAGTGTTGCTATATTGGGTAGGTTATTATAAACATGGTTGATTGATATTTTAGCCGACTCATTAAAAGATCGAATGTGTGATCAGTTGATGATGATTGACTGTATGACTAGGATATATATATGTATATGTATATATATATATATATATATATATATATATATATATATATATATATATATATATATATATATATATAGATAGATAGATAGATAGATAGATAGATAGATAGATAGATAGATAGATAGATAGATAGACACAAAGAGCAAATCTCTGTTTATGAAGGAATATCAAATTATCTCCTACCTGCTTATGATGGTCTGCTGTCTCAGAATGCCCCTTGCAGGTGA
Organism: Hermodice carunculata; assembly: GCA_964020975.1. Lineage (NCBI taxonomy): Eukaryota > Metazoa > Annelida > Polychaeta > Eunicida > Amphinomidae > Hermodice > Hermodice carunculata. The sequence continues at coordinate 92,072,909 of OZ026614.1, read as the reverse complement.
CAAAATTATTCATGTCATAACATGGCTAAGTGTTCGAATCTGGACACAAGGACTGTGCATTCTCATTAACTGTCTTCTCCAAACGTGTGAAAGACAAGATTGGAGTTTTTTCTATAGTTTATATTAGACATCAATAAATATTTATATATTTGCATCGAGGTCATAGAAATGGATCAGTGATGCAGCCCTGCAAAACACACCCCATACCGAAAATACAGTTAATAAACATGTAACAATTCCAAAGCAGTATATCATCATGTTTTTCATGAATGTGACTGTGACAGTCCTGTGCTAATAGCTGCGCTTGCGTTGGTAGACTATCATGGCCCTGTAGCTTTGGGGATTAGGTCGTAGTCTCAATCGGCCGCTTTTAGTGTAAGTCTGGTCTATAAAGAAGCGACCATGACCATCTGCCGCATCAAGGTCCCAGCTAAATTAGCCATCATCGGAAGTGTTTTCATGTATCCTTAAGGTCAAATGCCCTGCGATATTCGTTTTCAACAATACAAAATCTGTTAGTAAACTTTATACAGTGACTTTAATCGCATGAAAATGTCACGCAAATGATATGCATTTAATTGCAGAACCAATGGAACAAGATAATGATTCAAAATAATGGATGATCCTTCAGACCTTTGGCCTGTTATTGTGCCAACATCACGATGTGGTTCATTTAACTCTTTAATGTCCAAAAACGTATTTGGTTGGTCTTGTACTTGCAGGGTGATGCACAGGATACTTGCAGCGAAAACATCCGATTTTCCAAAAATGACACAGTATAATTTGTATTTTTCAGACGTTTTAGTTAGATAATCCGAATTTTAGTGGAACGGCGCAGATGAATCAAATTTACGATATTTATATCAATCAATAACCAAATATTTATTGCATATGCTTTCATGTTCAGCTTACAGTGCAGGTATTTTCTTAACATAAACGACATCAAAGTCTATTGGTTTAAACGTATTTTATTCCATGACAAATCAATTACACAGAGGCAAGTGGTTTTCAAAGCAGTCTGTCATGGAAGGCAATGGGGGGGGGGAGGGCTTAGCCCTATATTAACCCCTCTTGCTGACATCGAAGTCTATTATTACCACTTATATAAAAATACCCAGCGGTACTTTTAGACCTGTATCCACTATCTGGGCAACCTTCTGTACTAACCTCCATCTTTGGCTCAGCGGGGCTCTCGACTGCTGGGCCCAGTGGTGCCACTTTATTCATTGCCTCAGGGCGACTTCAGTGTCTGATACAATATCCCAATTCTGGGGCCCACTGTTGTCAACAACTGGTTATTTCAAGCAGTTGTATTTATATTTTTTAAGTAATGCTCACACTGGAAAAGTCCCATTTTATATTTCACATTATATTCATTTGACAAATTAACCTTTCGTTAACAATAATCACACATAAATTTTGGATACTACCTCTACAAAATATCGAATCTGGAATAAACCCTACTTCCATTTTGGGAACTCGTGGAGTCCGCACCCAATGGTTTGTAAATGAGGATAGTAGTACTTGGACGGTGGTGGTGGTGGTGGTGGTGGTGATGGTGGTGGTTGTTGGGGGGGGGGGGGTAATATATGAAACCAACTATATATATATATATATATATATATATATATATATATATATATATATATATATATATATATATATTGCAAATACTTTAGAGCATCAATAATGAAATGAAATGATATATGCTTTGGCCGCGATTCAGTTTGATATCCAAATCAACTGTATTTTTGTGCGACTGTCCCCCCAAAAGCAAAAGATACAATCTCGAAATGTCCCTGATGTGCGCGATATCTACAACACTGATATCGCGGACATTTGTAAGGCAGACATTTTCTGGCTTTGTTTCGAAATTAAAGCGGATGAAGCCGCCCGTGCACACTGCATCATTATAATTTATCATTCAAATATGATTGTGTTTTGTCATGATTAAATGTAAATATGGACGGTGGTTCCATGATCTATGGCTCTTGCTATGCGCCATGATTATTCAAAATGGTGCATGATTCGCCGGCTTGACAGTCGAGGTATCCTGTCGCATTATGATTTTCAACTGACGATGAAAACTGTTTCAGACACAAACGAGCTTGCCTCCATAGCAGACTTCTTGGGGTGCCAAGGTTTTGACCAGACCGAGCGTTCGCTGGGCACAGTTGAAAGCTGGCCAAAAAAACCTCTGTTAAACAGCCAACAACTGATCGGGCAGATTAAAGTTAAGATAGGTCATGCTTAAAAACTGGACGGGGGCGGGGTCGAATTTCGAACGGGATCGAATTTCGAACATGGGTCTGCTGAAGCTCTCTTAAATTATAAACAAAACTACAGTAACCTGTATACATGTTGAATACACATCACTGCTCATGACGAGTTGAAATGTAGACTTTAATAACATTGACTGGCTAGCAAGCACCCTGTACATGCTTGTTTTAATAAGTTGTCCGGTTGTGTATTTCCACCGATTTTTATATCAACGCTGTACCGGTTCGACGGCTAAATTCTGTGATGTCACTTATTTTTTTATGACAGATTCAGCTTGTATTTTTTCTTGTCCACATTTGAAATACAACCAAAGAATAATAAAATAATTTTCAAACTCGTCTTGCGCCCGAAAAGGACAGGTTTAATTCAGGCTTTGTCATCGTATTCTTTATTTTGACACCAATAAAAATATTGCTACTATCGCCATAGAGACAATATGCCATGACAAGAGGTCTCTGGTCTATAGGGTAGCGACCGTGATTGTTTAATATCATCATTGCCAGAAATGTTACACGTATTTAGCTACAGGCGTATGAATATACCAAAGTGTACCTTCCTCTATTAGGAGTACACAAGTACGTAGTTACTTGCTCGTATGTTAATAGTTTTTTAAAAGATGCATTTCACGGCATTTTTCATAGTCATGTTATCATTGTACTTTAACTACGTTAGGCATTTTCCTTGTCGAACTATGTGAATCATCCACCACATTTGACATAATTAAAGTGTGTGTCAACACACACATTTCTTTCTTTCTTTTTTTCTTTCTCTCTTTCTTTCTTTCTTTCTTTCTTTCTTTCTTTTTTTCTTTCTTTCTTTACCAGTGAATTTGTCCAACACTTTTCTTGGACACTATTACACATAGAAACTCCAAAATTGGCATGATTATACCTCCATGCAAGGAGTTGGACCTTTTTATACAGAGGAATGTGGATGTTTAAAATTATGCTAATTAGCAGTATTCGAAATTTTCAGTCTTGAATAAATTCAACACTATTATAGATAGAGATGTCATTCCAATTTCTACTTGGGGGTAGTTGACCAATGGGCACCCAATGAATTAAAAATAAAAGTGTAGCAATTGAAATCATGAGCACCATTATAGATTTTTAATCTTGAATAACGTCAAAGCTTTAATAGATAGAGATGCCATTCCAACTTCTACTCTTGTGTTATGGAATAGTTGTACATTGCCATACCAATATGCTTTGAAGACACACACACACACTGATTTGGTATGCAGCAAATAATATGCCCTGGTTGGAAACTGTATTTGCATGGACAAAAGCTATGCCAGGTAAGGTAAATAATAACATTTTACACTATCTGCAATGCAGTCACGGAATTGATTCTTAAGAAGGATTAATTATGCAAGTATTTCTTTTGTTGGTCATTATATAATATAAAAAAACCCACGAAACATCAGCAAATAACAACAACGCCGCCCAGCGGAAACTTAGGAAAAGTCAAGGGAACTATGATAGTAAGTTCCCAATGGATCGAGCAAGCAGCGATTTACAATTACAAAAATTGTGTACGAAGCTCAGTGCTTCAGATAACATATGGACACTAAATTCAGTGAAGCAGCACTGTGACATAAGGAATGAGAGAAAGCTAACTAATTTGATGTTTCTCCGTGACACTTAATGAGGATCATCATAACGTACAATGTCAATGTTCCAGATTGAGTGCACAGTTGACAGAGCTGCAACATGCTCGCCCTTCACCTCTTCGGCCCGGGTTCGATTCACGGCCGGGGGAGCAAGTGAAAAGAGCTCCTACTACTTTGACTGTGCACGGTGGTTTTCTCCGAGTACTTCGATTTTCTCCAACAAACAAGTAGGTAGTAAAGTATACGCTAGCATCTGTGCTATGGAGAGTGATTAGTATAGACTGGGCCTGTTTCGCAATCTATTTAAAAGATATCGGTCCATACTATCTATACTATAATGTTCCAGATTAACTATACAAGTAGGTAGGAAAGTACACGCCACCATCTGTGCCATCGAGAGTGATTAATATAGGCTGGGCCTGTTTTGCAATCCATGTAAAAGATATGGGGCTACACTCTAAAGTTCCAGATAACTAATAAGCTACGCCGAGCATTTTTTGCCATGAGAAGTCGTGCTTTGTTACATGTTTGAAGCTACATGTATACGATCGTGACCGATCTGTGCCGTGAAGTGATTAATGTAGGCAGGGCCTGTTTTGCAATCCATGTTAAAGATATGGGTCTATACTATCTGTACTGTAATGTTCCAGATTAGTAATAAGCTCCACCGAACGTATTTTTGCCATTAAAAGTCGTGCTTTGTTACATATTTAAGGCTATACGGTCACTTAATGGTACTATGTAACGAATATTCAAAATTAAGAAAATACATAAATACAGTTTTTCGGCCATCATTCCAAAACAATGATAATAATAATAATAATAATAATAATAATAATAATAAGATAATAATAATAATAATAATAATAATAATAATAATAATAGTAGTAGTAGTAGTAGTAGTAGTAGTAGTAGTAGTAGTAGTAGTAGTAATGATAATAATAATAATCCCTCTGAGGGTTAGGGTTTGTTGTGATCACCAAAATGCACGGGCATTCTAGTTCTCACAGAAGATCATCATCATCATCATCATCATCATCATCATCATCATCATCATCATCATCATCATCATCACCTTCATCATCACCACCACCATCATCATCATCATAATCACATCATCATCATCATCATCATCATCACCTGCAATTACAAGGTGAAAACAGAAGGATCGGCGATCATGACCTGGTTTTAAGTGGGACCTTAGAGTGAAGCATGGTGATGGTACATATACGGACTAGGTCGAGAAGGCATGTGGTTCACCTTCACCTAATGTTCTGTTGTTACACGGTCATTAGTGAGTTCAGAGTTCTGATAATCAGACAAGAACAAATTTTTATAGGGCTCCTTATGTTGCGCATTTGGATGTTCGATGTGTGGTCTAGTTAGAAACTGCATATGGGATTACTGACTTTATATTCATGGTCACAGGGAATTAAATGTTCCACTTATAACTCAGGAACCTTGTAATCGGACATTTTGATACTGGAAGTGTTGATGGCCTTTCATGAAGTCCACATTTAGACTGCGCGTGGATTACCACTACTTAAATCCAAACGTCACAAAGTTAATTTGATAAGTATATTTTTCATGTGGCAGCTTGTGAACCGCTTAAGTTTGGGATTGATAATGTACATAATGCTAGTTCTCTGCATGGCCTCAGTGGAATTTCATTTTGGCGACCTTGATGTAAACCTGAGTCGTTAGATCAGTGGTTACCATGGTTGATTTAGTAGCTATATCAAAATTATAGAACTTTTTCACATATGATTTGGATTTTTTACTTTATGGTGGCCCCCAATCAAGGTAAGCTATCATTCCTTGCAGTGCTCATTGACCTAATTACCAAGTTCACAGAAGCATGAACATTCTTACTTGACATTCTGGAGATGGAAGAGGGATATGTCTTGCTGCTTGCATTTGTCTGCATGATAATAGTCTAGCCAAAATTATGCGGGGTCAATCTGATTTCCCAACGCAGAGTAATTCATTTAGAACTGTCATTTATGCCACATATATCAGTCTGTGCATAAAAGCTTACTTGAGCGCAGAAATGTCACAGTCCTCCCCTGCCCAGTCCCAATTTGACGTACATCTTAACGGAGTGTTTGCGGGCCGGCTTTAAGCAAGTGTATACATATTGTTTTTGCATTCGTTAATTTCCCTGATAACTGACTTAGTGAGCATTAAGTTCAATAGAGATTGGTCCAGGATAATGCTGGTCGTTCTGATGCGACTGTCTCTGTTATACATATATTAGTGTGTGGAGCCGGTTCATTCATTTCTAACTTGTGTTCAGAATATCTCTGTTGCCAAAGGGTGATCTGATACCTAGCAAGTAGCATGAGGGCAACGTTGGGAAAAACACTTTTGCATACCTCTCAGAGTGGTTACTGCTCTGTTCAACTGGGAACAATGTTCAACATTAGAATTATAGACAACAAGACGGAAAACCAAGTATATCGGAATGTAGGTTACGTCGAAGCGGAAGACACATACAATTGTGGAATTATAGGCATGTGTATTGCTGACTACAAAGACTCTGGAAACGCACAGTGGTACATTGGTATACAGTATGTTCCACGAAGCAAAGAAAAGTTTAGATTTTTACAGGGTAGCAATTGAATTTTCTGCGTGCCCGTCCCACTGAGGTCCGTTTGATAACGTCACAAGCACAACCATTAAATCAAGCCTACCACATACCATACTCACATTGCACAAAATTACAATCAAAAGTAATTCCAAAACTTAGGCTTGCATATCATGTAGATAATCTTGAGTCCTTTTTCAACATCACCAAGCACGTTTTGTAAATTTCTTTCCGGACACTAAGTCCAGGTGTTTCTTGTATTGACGTACCACTTTGACAATTCACATGATTAAGTGAGTATCACCTGTGTCAAAACAATGATTGCCAACAGAAACCCTTTACCGTCTTTTCAAAATTGTGGAGACAATCTTGTAAAGAATACAACCTAGCTGACAGTTCGACTACAGTTTGAGCCACCACTTAAAATTGCACTTGAATTTATGTATCTGTACAATAAGGGTTTCATATTAGTGACCTTGACCCTATTCTTCGGGTTGTGGGATACCTAACGTAGCCCGTTTGTTAACTCCAAACTTCTGACAGCTGGGAGTTCCAACTTTCATGTAGTCGTTATTGTCATTTGCCCACCTTTCTGCGGCTTCCCAAGACACGTTGTGCTGCAATGGACTAATAAGTGCACAATCACTCAGTGGAGAGCCTGGTACCTTTACCATACGAGTACCTTGATCTAGTGTGAATAAAAGACGCAGATTCTTTAAGCAAGAGCTAAACTTTCCGTATTTAGAGAACTACTCACGCCAGGAAACTAAAATATTTCTGCATTGACACCCTGTATTCAAGCAGATATAATGGTCTCTTTTGTATGTTGTTATACCAAAAGTGATAAGATTGTTTTTTTTTTTTCGGAAAGAAAATAAATAGACGGGTAAAGGTAATTCTGTCACGCTGTAATGCAGTCTCTACCCATTTACGGTAACTTACTAACTATGAATAATGGTTAATAGTCCTTATTAATAAAGGACATGGCATTTGTGAATCCAAAGGACACTTTAAACCAGCTTCACCGGTACACTTTGTTCCATTAGCACAAACAACTCTCTAATTACAAGGCAACTTCGAGCAAGTGATCATTTCATCAGCCGTTTTAAAGTGACAATAAGACTCATATGCCTAATAACGCACACATATGCTTTGGACTGGGCAGAAATCATAGAAAATATAAAACTGTCTCGAACCTTAACACTATTCTCATACTATTAAAAGGGGTCGCCATACATTTGAATTCCTATTACATCACTAGTGTACGAATTGATGGCAATTTGATTTTAAATTTCAAATGGAAAGGCTTTGCACTCATTGAGTCAATATTATTTCTTTGTTATGCAGGTTCGAGGTGCTATAGAATTCCTTCAATGTATTAACCCTTTCAGTGCCAAACTTTGGACTGAGTCAACAGCTTTTCTCGGCGAACATTGGACGCAATGCACCCAATGCGAGCCGAGAAAAGCTGTTCACCTGGGGTATTCTCTCTGGAACTACAGGCACACTGGTACTTGAATGAAATGTGATTTTTACGAGGAATACGAACCTGGGATCCTGATGATAATTCAAACTTGTCTGACTAAATTAGATCGACTTAAGACGTAATTGGCACTGAAAGAGTTAACATCAATCTGGTAGCTTCTGTGAGGACTTAACTCTTTCTACGTTAAAGGAATTTCATGCCGCCATTACTTCAGAATGGCTAAAACAATCAATAATTGGCTGACTGCGCCATTGTCTCTCCTGTCTTCAGTGTCATTTTGGTTGCATTTTCATACTGGGCAAAGCTGTACTCTCTAGATTGTGTTTCAGCAAAACCAAGTCGCAATCGGAAAGTAAATGTAGCTTACTCTGATCGTATGTTTCTCTGTAGTTTGTCATCTGTCAAACAACGGTAACTTTTTTTGTTTGAACAAAAGACATGAAAAATAAGTAATACTCACAGTAGTGGTATATTTTACACTTTACAAAACGCTTAATTGTAAGCTTGTACATATTACGCAGCAGGCTGACATGAAAAACAGAACCGTTCTCTGAAAGAGTGCAAAAAATAGATATATGTTGAATTTTGAATTTTTTTTGTGTGCAACAGTGGGTCAGAAATCATAAAATTGTTTCAAATGTCCACACGAGCACTATACAGGCTTCCGGTAAAGGTGTTTTTTCCCTTTGTTTTCTGTTTTTTTAAATTGGATTGCGTTCAGCTGGTAAAGGAAGACCCCCGTCGCTGCTCTTAAAAATTCATGCTTGTGCACGTAGGTTCGCTTCCTAAGCATGTGCAGTAAATGGGTAAGTTGTATGTTTTACGGAAAATATTATTTCTTTGCGTGTTCTACTCGCATCCACTGACCCAGCATTCCTATCAAACCATTTTTGTTTCACTGGTTTCAATTTATTGGCACTTACTTATACAGTTTTGGAACACACGTGAAAAACAAAACAAATTGACATTGTGGTTATCATATTTGTCTGATGAGTAAAACGTCTAAACGTGTTGGTCCTGAAGAGAGCACCCACAAATATTATAACGCCTCTAAACGAAAACTTGTATGATGCGTTTGCTCTGCTCAGTGTTCGAAGTTCTGGAACCACTGCTTCAGTGATGTCTGGATTTTCAGCCAGACTTTTTCAGCCTTCGATGACTGTACTTGAGTATATTTGGTGGTTGCTTTTGTATTTCATGTTTTGTAAGGAGTGAGTGCATCTTTTTCTCTTAACAGACAGCATATCACTTGTTTAAAGTAGGATAAGGTTGGACATCGGTGAATTCGCATTCCACAAAGTGCGCGGAAAATACGTGGCTAAGCAGCGGAGACAGCTTTTTCCATCTAGTCATCGCATACTTCCTCATGATTGCTATATTTTTCTTGTTCAATCGGAAAAGGAGAAGAGTTTGAATAAAGTTTCACTCGCAGTACCATGACTACGTATGTGGATGTGGAGGTGTTTTGACCATGGATTGAGCTGGTACGTTGTTCCAATACTCAAATACATGTATATGATGGTAACTTCCCTCAAAAACTGTGAACAAGAAGTGTGCACCCAGAATACTTAATAGACCAGTTCACAGGACTCGGGTTTATTCGGTTCACTCCGGGAAGCACACCCTGATTTGTTTACATTTTGTGCTCGACCACGCTGGCCGGATTTAATTTGGAAGGATCAGAAAGTAAAACACGGGATATGCTTAGGTTAATGGAAAATCAAACCGTCAGCAAACTAAACATGCACATTTCATCACTGATGTGACATTTTAGGTAAAAGATTAGCACTGTTCAGCACAATCCATGCTGTAATCACAAGCGTTAGCCGTGGCATCCGTTGTGAACATATGAAAGCGTGGGCCCGACTCGGCCGCTTGCTGATTGGACAATCAGGGCAACAATGGAATGCATAATTAATTAGGGTCTGGAAAAGTTCGGTACAAGTCGGTATGAACAGGTCTATTCCTTGTGGGACCTCCGTATAAATAGCTAACAGTTTAACTAGTGAGGCACATGACAACCAGACTCCGACTGCAGATTTAATTTTCATTATACAAAATATGTTTAACAGCAACCTACAAGGTAGTCCCCCACTGAAAAAAATGTCTTTATCAAGTTGATTAGCTTGAGTACACACAAGGTAAGAGAGGAAAGATGTTATCCACACCCTAGTTGGCATTTGAAGCACTTACGATAAGCCTCGAACAATCTTCTGAAACCACCGTCTATGGAGTTTCGTCTTGCTTCAGTTAATGACAAAGGCAAAGACGAGAATTCATTAACATTTTCTCAAACAGATGATCAAGTGAAGTATTTATGTGATTGCTTTCTTCTCATTACTTTGTATTGGGTGTATCCCTTTGCAGGGATGTGTGGCGTTTTCACCCCCAAAACAGTTAAATGGTTATCTGTTAACTGGTTTATACCTTGTATGAAATAATTAACTGCTTGATGTCATGTACGAAATGAATATGTATGGTCAAATTTGCACAAGGTTGTGCACAGTCATGATTAATTACCTCAGAAATAAATCTGGGGGTCGCGATATGCGATCTCGTCAAGCCGATCTCAGTCTTGAGTTGGAATGTTGTGCGCGTGGATAAATATATTTATGATTGGTTGTTTGTATACAATTGATGTACTGAGTTTAATAAGAAGTTTCATGAAGTAATTTGCCATTATTGAATAAGTTTTAATGTCTTCACACACTCTTTCTTTGCTGCTTTTTTGAAATCGCGTTTCATGCAACCATGGTTTCATGAGGCAAAGCCAATCATGACCAACATACATAGTCGAAACGTTTGTTGCCTTTATTCTTAACTTACACATCCCTTTTCCAGTAAAGATCAGTCTATGCCCTGAAAACAGTTATAATAATAATAATTTCAAAATTATGCAGATAATACTGAAAAAAGTTTAAAATTGTAACCCTCCAAATTATGAAGTCACTGTCATTTATACGTGAAATTACTACAAGCTATAGCCTCGCTTATTGTTTGCTGAGGTTAGAATGTAAAGTCTTTGGTACTTAAATACTATGTATAGCATGTTTGCATTGTTGCAGGGTGGTCTATATTGCGGGGTCCGAGTTAAGGAACCGCACCCCACCATTGAAACATTATCTTCCCCTCCCCCTGAAAATTGATGCAAATTTCAGTTGGAGTCCATTATGTTCATGTGTATTCTTTATGCTAAAACATGAAGTACATGATGAAAACAATATATTTAATACAAGCAGAAACTTAACATACCTAAATCTATTAGCCCATGTACCGTTTGAACACTATGAAGTCCGCTATTCTAAGATCAAAGTCCTATTCCGTACCATTTACTGAAAAACTGCACAGTGCTAAATCATTATAGCAATTTCATTTATGAAAGGAACATATCCTAGTCATAAAAGTTGAAATTTAGAAGAATGTTTTAGGCATTATTAGCCTTTACAAAATCGGGTCATCAGAGGGGAACCAGAGCAATACTTGTTTCCGTGCCATTAATCCCCGGACAAGTCATTCTGCTAACTGGCGGCACCATGTTTGCATTTCCAATACAAACATCCCGAGCTGATGTGTTACGGAAATATGATGCTCCTTTGGTAATAGGCCTACTTATGCTATAATTTTGTCAGTTTAATACAATTTTAATGAATCTTTACAATAATAAAGCAATCACAAATAAATCTTTATGAACGATGACGTCTAGTGGCCGCCTGTGTGTGATCTGCCAACCAATGAACAATTTCGGGCATTAGCTGAAACTACTGGCGGTGAAACCGCACATTTCCCAACTGCATACCCACCTCTATGGAAATTAAGTAGGCCTCTCCCAGCAACAGAAAAAAATGCCTTATAATGGACAGGAACATGAACATTTTGGGAGGGTGACGGCTCTGTATTCCGAAGGTCCTATGTTCCTATGTTCCGAAGATCCAATGTTCTTAAGGTTCATAGTTCCGAAGGGTCAGTGTTCCGAAGGTCCGCAGTTCCGAAAACTGGCAGATGTTTGGAAGGTCCAGTATTCCTAAGGTTCAATATTCCGAGGGTCCTGTGTTCCGAATGTTCATTGTTCAGAGGGTCCAATATTCCACAAAAATTGTAGATATAAACCTATAACACAAGGGCGTCAGTGTGCCTGGAAATGATCGGCAGCCCACACCCTAGTGTACTAACATACATGAAGATGGGCCTACATTCATATTGTACATGTCGGAAAAGTATGTTATTTTTTGTACAATAAGTTCAAGAAAATAAAAGAATTCTTTTAAAATGAATAAAAAATACACGACTAGTCTTTATTGATTACATCACAATACAAATAGCACATTGTATTCTTTCTACACATAGAGGCCTAAACAACACAATTAAGCAAATGAAATTTGTAAATAGACACAATTTTAAAAAGTCGTTATTACGATACAAAATTGTAATTTCGAGTTTTCAAAAATCGTTATTTCGAATTTTTCAAAATAATATTGGTGAAGGTGTCATTTGATGGTCTAATACTGGCATCGGGCCTTTTTTGCAGTATGCGGTATCGGATTGAAAAGTCACCCGATACTCGATACCAGAGGGAAAAAAAGAGATTAAACTTTTAAATCTCATTTCCAATATTAGACAGATTATTTGGGCCAATACAGCCTATGTCAAAATTCTACGGACGAGCGTGTGCAATATGGACAATAGTACTTCCATATGTATACAGGTTAGACAGTGACAGGTTAGCTTATGGAGAGGAAAGAGTTTGGACTGCGGAATAGGGTAATAAGTACCAGGAAGTGGTTCTGGACCCCCCCCCCCAAAAAAAACCCCAGATAAGTATACAAATGAAATACAGCGAATCTTGAAGATTTCATTATAACCGATTTCAGATGCCTAATGACTAATTATGTTTGCGTTATCACTCATCATGAAATCTTTCCACTGAATAAAATGTTTTCTTTTTACTGTTGTTCAAATTTGGACGGGAAAATGTGACCGAATGACCCGATAGTTTTCTACATTTTGTTGCAATATAATTTATAGCATTTATTTTTCACCAGACAGCATTCATTTCAATACTGTCCACATAACAAAAAAAAACAAAAAACAAAAAAAAAAAAAAAAAAAACAAAAAAAAACAAAAAAAAAAAAAAAACAACAAAACAAAACAAAAAAAACAACAACCCAGCTACACAAATTATCTGTTTCTAAATGTAAATTCGGTTATTAATCTGGACAACACTCACTCAACCTTGTTGTAGCCAGAAGGTATACTCCTAATTCAGTAAATAGTGCGATATTAGAGGATCTATCGGTAGACATCTTAAACATGGGGATTTATCTTGAATTGAATTTAAGATGCGCGAGATTACATTAAAGATATCTATGATTAAACACTTTTAAAAGCTATCTCAAATTTAATTTGAGATAGCTGAAAGTGAAATGTATATGATATCTTGAAAGTATTTACACTGAGTATGTTACTAGTTTCTGCATAGGCCCTCGGTCAATGTGAAGACGTCATATTCCAATTGAGCACCGTTATAAAATGACACATTCAAGCAGATCCAGTTACCACTTCCCTTGTGGTTAAGGGTTCATTTGTAATAATTTAACGCTGACTTTTCTAAGTTTTGCGTTCCACAGGCTTCTGAGATTTTACAGTCTAAAATCAACCAACACTTTTTTGAAGATGTGCACACTCGAGTAATTATGGTACGAGTTCTGAACAGAAAGGTCAGACGGGAACTAAAAATGAAATATTTGCTTTCAAGCAAATCGGTCATTAATTTATGTTCCTCATGCAAAATCAGCTAGCTACAGATTAATGTTCAGTGCAAAGAATAAAAAATATACATTAGAACTCAAGTGAGAACTCGGGTAACTTGCTAAATATGTCGGCTAACCTAGCCAAGATATTGTTACTTGTGAAATAGGAATAAACTACAATAATTCCATGGCATAACACATACTTTTCAATTTATATTCATTTACACTTTTTGTCGATCATCTTAGCTTTCCTTTATCATCGTTCATGGAACATGTAATTTGGGTATTACCTTTTTTCTTACTTAATGAATTATCTTAAATGCGTTTTGGGACATTTATTAACTAGGGCTCTGTCGGGTCGTAGTTTTTGATACCCGGATAGCTGCTAGATGGGTATTAAAATATCTGGATACCCACAATTGCAAGTATTACCCGCCACATTGTTTAATCTAATAGCGCAAACACAAATCAGAGTGCCACACTTTGGAATTTTTTAAGTGCCCGCATGTCGTGACACATTACATGTGAAGGGCGATGATTTATTTATCTATAATATTTGAATATGCCTCTATTTAGTTATTTATTCTCTCTCTTCTCTCTCTTTCTCTCCCCCCTCTCTCTCTATATATATATAGAGGGAGAGAGATAGATAGATATATAATATATATGTTAGGGATGGTCCAATAAAGGTATTTCATCCTATATCCGATACTCATATCCAAAAGACTTGTAGGTAATATAAATATACAAAACTAAATTTAGTGTTCTCATCTTTATTCATGACCAGTGCCCGGAATACATGTACATAATTGTATTATCGGCATATGTTCCAAATTCCTTACAATATACGACAAAAAATACAGTCATGAATTATTGATAAGTTAATTGTCTTTATTTGCATACTTAGGGTATCCTTCTAATATTGAAAATTCGGATATTTCAAGTTTTTGTCAATGAAAAGCAGTTTGTCTACTTTTTCTTTTTATACGTGCCAATGCACACACTACATAGTACTAAGGGTAAATCAGTTGAATGGAAATTTATTCAGATTGAACACATGAGTTAAGGAAAATTTGACGTGAATCTTTTTCCCTTTATTATCAACTCGATTTGCAAGTTTTATCTTATTTTTTTGCTAGTATCGGGTATTGGGTGCCTTTCTTGAGCCGATACCCGATCCGATAGCGGATACTGCAAAAATGGCCAAATACCACCCGATTACCACTTTCGACCCATCCCTCACATATATATATATATATATATATATATATATATATATATATATATATATATATATATATATATATATATATATATATATATATATACGCCCGTAGATTCCATGGAGAGCAGCTGCCGATTCGGGTACCCGCAATTTTTTACGGGTACCGACACAGCCAAATTGACAATAAGTTTCTTTAGATCTCAGAAACGGGGAATGGATTTTGTGAAGTGTCTTCGTTCTAGAAAATGCATGCCTAAGAAGACGACGAGTAATTAAAAAAAAAACTAACCAAACAAACAAACAAACAAACAAACAAACAAACAAACAAACAAAAACAAATAAAATGGAGGTAATTCCCGCAGGTCCCTAGGTATTCAACTTAATTAGGCTACCCCGTTTGGTGGGTACCTGCGTAGTGAAAACCATTACCCAACAAAACGGGTCTTTACCATTTTATTACCCAACAAAGCTCCAATAGGCCTCCGAAAATCGCGTCTTTAATAAAAGATGATTGAATCATTTCAATCTTGCAGAAGTCTTCACTGTCAATATCGGAACATCGGGCCTTCAGAACAATGGAGTTTCGGAACACTGGGCCACTTTCTGGTCTGAATTCGGAACATTTGACTTTCGTGATATTGAACATTCGAAGCATTGGACCTTCGTAACATCGGCCCTTGTAGTGACACAGAAATGTCCCCAAACGACCCATGAATTTGGACAACTTGGCTGGTTCTCTTCTGAAAGCACTCAAGAACACATTCACTGGGGTGCTTGCATTCTGAAAGGTGGATACTGTGAACACACATAATAACAAAAGAAACCTAGGATATATTTATTGCTCATTCTTCAAATCTCAGCGTTTTATCAACCTATGTCCCTTTGGAATAGGCAAGGTCAAGAACAGAGGGTTCTAGCCCTGCCTAAAAGAGGGCACTGCAGTCAGTGGAGGGCTAGGGCTGTGTATTCCCATTACTTTACATTGTAGTTTGCAATTTAATAAATTGAAAACAACTGCACTTAGAGACACTAAATTTCACACAGTTAATCCAGATGCGTAACTTAATACCTGAAAAAAAAAAAAAAAAAAAAAAAAAAAAAAAAAAACCTACCAAAGTGGCCAGTTTATGTAAGGTTACTTTAACATGCAAACCAATGGGAATACACAGCTCTACCCCTCCACATTTTTGTGTGTTCAGTTGTGTATTGGGCTGAATACACACTTCACAGCTAATTCTGACCTATCCTATTATACCTATCTAGGCTACGGCAAGGACAAGGCGACTGACGCCTGTCCAATTTATCCTCAAATCACAACCTATTCTGTAACTTTCTAATCCTTGCTTGTTCCTGTATCACTTTATAATCCGTTTCTGTGTTTATAATCCTCCACAGTCGACAATTTTTACGGAAACACGCTGATGTACAATACCGGATTAATTCCCATTAACTAGGATCCTGTGTTGTGACGCAGGCTGCAGCAGCGAAATTGACAGGAACGACGGCAGATTCGTGTGTTGAGCCGGACTAAGTCAGCTTATCTGCCAAATGTAACAACTCGATTAAGCAAAAAGCCTAAGAAACGCCATTCACCAAGTTTTAAAATATATAAAATACTTTATATATTCAGAAACTTTTATTAATTTGGTAGAAAAAATGCTATTTTTGGATGGTTGAATTGCATACATGTAAGCTAGCACTAAAGAATTAATACGCAACGGGGTTTGTGGACTGGTGCTTCAGCCATGCATTATAAATTAATATGCAATGTATTACGGGTCCCTGTTGGTGACGTCAGTATACGTTGCATGTCTGCCATCAGACGAAATTATTAGAGGGAAAAACATTCTACCCCAAAGATTCAATTGCATTTGAATGAATAAAGAATTCTTTAAGCCTTTATTTTACCAAACAATTTCATTTATTTAACTCAAATATGCCAGAAGATTACCCCCTGAAGGGGGTAAGAATAACAAAGAGATGTATGGACTTTTTAATTTTTAAACACAGCCATATCTAGTGCAATTGCCCTCACAAGGCAAAGCCATAGTTCTGTTGCCAAGTAACAGAGGGACAGAACTGGTCTGCAGTTACTATAGTTAAATACAAATACTACATATTCAAACCTAGTTCACTCAAACCGAACGATGAAAGCAGATCACTCCGTTTTTGGAAGCACACTGTACTTAAACAAATTAAAGTAAATCAACCCAGCAAGCAGATACGATCGCGGCACGGAGAAAAAACGCCAGAGAAACATTTTATTTCTATTTACTCCAATTATATTCGTATTCATTCTAGACTTTTTACTGCTATGATTCCACAAGATATAAAGAGTCGATACTCAGCCTATATGTACGGTAACATGACCTCATATCACTCGGTATCGGCTGAAAAATTACTACTTAAATGAACAAGGACGGGACTATTTGCATCAGCATCCTGTGTGCACTGCGACGATGCATTCACTTTTGGACCACGTTGCCATGCAGCGGAAAGGCTAGATTGGCCTTGGATGATGATTTAGCTTTTGCTGCAATCTGAAAGTTTGATAAACAGCCAAGCTCAGAAGTTCTTTTGTTGCAGCTGTTTCACACATATAAATGGAACGTGACTAGTCTGTGATTCGTTTGGTACGAGGTCCATGAGGTTCACAAAAACGCTACCCTGCAATTAAGTCCCTATCCTCTTAGGATTGACCCAGTCTGAACCGATATGGCAACATGGCCTACATGTATGTTACGATAGTTCCAAGTTATTGGAAGCTATGGGTCTAACCCCATGAGCGAACATATTAAACAGCAGAATGTTGACGTCAATATGTTGTGGAATTATCACAGATAGAACAATTCAAAATGGCGTGTGGCCAATGAAACTATGAAGATCTAAAACTATATACGAGGTGTCCTCTCACACGGGCAATGTCTACATACAATGAAGATGATCAAGCCAAAGCACATAGCACATAGGCAGGCAAATTTACTCTTAAAGGCTTTTTAGCTTTCCTTCGCTATTTACGTCTCTGGTAGTTAAGTGTACAAGTGCATTTAATACATATGTTTTGGTGTCATCCTTTTTACACAAATGAAATATATATTTTTGTGCCCCGATTTAAGTAAATTATTATTATTATTATTATTATTATTATTATTATTATTATTATTATTATTATTATTATTATTATCATTATTATTATTATTATTATTATTATTATTATTATTATTATTATTATTATTATTATTATTATTATTTGCCCTTGACAAACGAGAGCTGTGCCGCCGTTTATTTAGTATGTTGAATCAAAAATGCATCTGCATGTCTGTACTTAGTGTAACTGTACGCTTGAATGCAAGTGTCTTTAATCATGATTATTATTCAGCAGAACCTGAATAATCTAGACTCAAATAATCCAAACCATTCACTTTCCCAACATAAAAGTATGGGAACAAATTTTCCATTTTCATGAGCATTGGATTTATCTATCCGGATGCTATGTTCATACTAACAGTTTCCACTGTTTTCAGTATAAACCTTACGTTATTCATGACACACTTTAGCAACTTAGTCATGCAGATGATGAAATACATGATGTGCCACTCAAAGTTGTTGCAGCAGTTAGGTTTACAATCCTGCAAACGGCAAACCACATTTTATACCATCGTTTCATGATATAGGAAGTTGTTTGGAAGCGCCTCTCCCACCACCTAAAACGAAATTATTTGTCACATTTTTGTCAAAATATTGAGACAAAATACAAATTCCTCAAACTTTTACGTTTTCAACTGCATAATTTATGGAGAATGTTCTGTTATCAGCAGCGTTTGTCTCAGGCAATGCTAACCGTTTCTGTCCACAACTGGTTGTGAATATTTTATATTCGGAACGAGCGGGACTCGAACCTGCTACCTTTGACACCAGTCGCCTAGCTGAAATGGGAAACGCACATATCCACTCGACCAAATCCCCATTCCTAAAAAGAATGGTTCAATAGAGGTAGTTATGTGCGAGTGCCATATCAACACGGTAATGCAGTATATTTACTGAGTCGGCATTTATTTCCAGAATCGGGGACTTAAATCCACCAGCATTAAGGAAATGCCGAAAAATGTATATTTTATATTCGGAACGAGCGGGACTCGAACCTGCTACCTTTGGCACTTTTCTTGTCATTGTTGTATATGTAGCTCGTTTGCATTGGTTAGTTTCTTGTTTAGCAAACAATTGGCGAAAGAGCGATGGGAAATATGGCTCCAGTTCAGAGGTTCTTTTGCTATTCCTTCAAATATAGGCATGTAGGAAACAGAATCTAACACTAAGTGGCAGTTAGTTACAGGCAACGTTTGTGCCAAGCAAAACCGAAAACACAACAACGAGTGCACAAAGGTTGTCTAGATCTGTGACTGACATCCAATAATAAAGTCTCCCTGTATTTGTCTGTATATAATCCAAGGATACAGTCTCCCTGTATTTCTCTGGAGATAATCCAATTATACATTCCCCATGAATTTCTCTGGAGATAATCCAATAATACAGTCTCCCTGCATTTGTCCGTAGATATTCTAATAATACAGTATCCATGTATTTTTCTGTAAACAGTTTGTTATATAAGAGTATCAGACACCTGAAAGGTTCCAATTATGTAGGAAAAACATGAAGCATTATTCGGTATATTACAGTGTCAGCAGTTATTCACGTCAGAGAACAATATTGTGTGGTCAGACCAACACTCGGGATGACAGAAATTATCCCGACAAACTTGTATTTTATTCTCCTGTTATGGCGGACCTGCAGAGATAAAGTGGTGGCAATTATTACGTTGTTTCACATTGCAAAGTTCGCCCTTAAAAAGATTCACTCATTCGCTTTAGTGAAATGTCAGCTTTCAAATGACATGATTCTGGTATGGTTCTGTCAGTTAACATCACATCGACTTCTATCGAGATTGGAAATAAAGGAGTTAAAGTGTGGCCAAAGGTCAATTCGGAGGCAGTCCATCTGTGCTTCAAACATTACCTTGCAACGGACACGCCGTACATAAGGTATACCTGGAATGCCACGCCGAGATAAATTAATGTTCTTATATTTTTTCTCGAAAACTGCCAACAGTACGGTATAAGACCTTTGTAATGTAAGAATTATATGTATCGAGTTATGGATGCAATGTTGTAGTGTATTGACCAAAACATAGCAATCTTTGGAGGAACAGGGGTTGCAAAAAACCCCGAACCTACAAAAACGTTTGTTTATCGAAAACCCCATTTGTTCAGGGTGAATATTTTAACAGGATTTACATTTATTGCGCATACCTGAAGGTACCACATTACGTGAATATGGTTGCCTTATCACACAACTGTGCTTGATGTGATATACATCGCTTCACCCCTAAGATGTACCGTTTACCATGCTCGACAAATGTAAGATAGGAGCCATTAAAGGCGACACAAATACCCTTTATTTGCCTGCCATTCTTAGCCTATAGTGTTGCAAAAATGATTCTCAAATATCGCAAAGTGCTAAATATCTATTCATCTAAAAGCCCCAATTCATCAGCAGAATAAGATCTAATATCAGGCATGCATCTCAAGTCATTTTTTTTTGTTATGGATCCTTTAAATAGAACGGTACACAACTAGTAGATCTCAATAATTAATGTACAGAGTTTGAGTATGCCATATGAATTAAGAATCTTGATCGCATTGGAAAATGTACACTCCTCTGGTAAGAATTCTTTAATGGTGGTCGGAGATCATTTTTCATATATTCACCGTTAGAAAGTTTTCAGATCTCATCTGAAACTCCATTTCTCGATACTTTTAGTGGAAAACAGATGTGTTCAGAGAAGCTCGATCCAGGCACACACTGGTCTACAGCACAACAGTGTATCAAGTAGAATTACGGTGTAATTGGTATAATAGGTCCAGCACTAGGGGTAGATTATGCGTCTTCATCGCCACACCGCTGTCATCACTACTGAGTTTGAATTGTTTTCTTGTGTTATTGTTTGTTTATTTCATTAGCAAAAAAAAAAAAAAAAAAAAAAAAAAAAATGACCAGATCCCGGTATAATATATTCAGGAGAGGGATTTACAACCTATTAAAAAGTTGTTGTTTTTTTCAATACGAAA
Organism: Hermodice carunculata; assembly: GCA_964020975.1. Lineage (NCBI taxonomy): Eukaryota > Metazoa > Annelida > Polychaeta > Eunicida > Amphinomidae > Hermodice > Hermodice carunculata. The sequence goes on along the minus strand of OZ026614.1, from coordinate 92,051,846 downwards.
ATCAGAAAACAAAATGTTCGCCATTGGCGAACCCAGACACTGTGCGCATGCACGTAAAAGGAAGGTTGCTTGCCCGGCCTCGTGTTTATTTCCCTTATCGACAGGGTAAGGTGAAAGTCCAAAACATTTAAATGTAATGCCGGACATTGTAACACAACACTCAAACTTGGATAATGGTTATATCATACGTATTGTGGTGGACCATGTCATCTGACCAGAAGCAAAGGCTGTAAATTACCTTTTAATATTTCTAAAACCGACCATTTGCGATTCAATTTCCGCTCCAAGTAAAAGCGTGTCAATTTATTCAAGATTCTTTTTGTCACAGGTTACAACGTACCCTGCAAACGATGCTACACGTCTCTCGAGGGTGGTGTCTGTGCCTGTGTGTGTGTTGGCGGGGGCGGGGATCAGTTTGTGCTAGGGGGTCCATTCATGTATGTGTCGTGTGACCAGTGATCAGCCACATCGTCTGTCGATCAGTTTCCTCTTCATATAAATCTTTTTGGACCCTGGGATCTCCCTCCTGGTGAGTTAGGTTCAAGATCTTGGAATTGAAAACTGTAAACTGCCACGTAAGTCTTGGTTGGACCTCTTGTGGGAAACCTTCCCCATAACTTATAAATAAAACGAATCATAATTTTAGATTGGTTTGGGATCCCGACTAAACAAATAGAGATACAATGCTCAAAACCGTAACTGCTTTATTAGGTCGGGCCGTGCATACAACTAAGTGCCTCGCGCCCAACACAGCACAACTCTGTTGAAACCTCCTTGCAAAGTGCATCAAACACAAACCAGTGTTTCCGTGTGTATTCAGATTCTGAGTCACTTTTATTTTGACCATATGAAAACACATAATTGTACATAATCGATACATATAAACCAAACAGGTCAAGGAGACCCATGCTGAAACATTGTAGTAATGTTGTAGTCAATAACTTTACTATTCTTATTAACGAACCCACAAGAATAAGTGAACATGCCCCAACTTGTCTTGATCAAATATTGAAAAAAATATGTTGTGTTTATAATGTTCCAGATTCATTAATATCACAAAAACGATGTAGGCCTACTTTACTCTTTTACTTTAAACTTAGCTGACTGACAAGTCGGGAGAACTTAAAGGTGATAGGCCTAACAGGTCTCTTTTTATTTTTGGCAGAAGAAATGAAATTTATGTTTTGGGTGGTTTGGCTTATACATTTTGGAAAAAGAACTAGTGTCTGCAGTTAATGATGAATATTTCTTAGGTTGAGAGGACCGGTTTGAAAGCACCAGTTGCCTTTTATGGGTGACTGCCTGTCTCAAGTCAGGAGTGAAATTTGTTTAATCACATTGGTATTGGAAAAGAAATGTTGATGCTTTGGCAAGTCTGAAATCTCTTTGCTGTCATTGGTGGGTTTGGAATTAATGAACATGGATCATGTGTTTCTGTACTATATAATCAATATGTGCGAGGTACTTCTGTCCTGCCGAAAATGATCATTGTACCGTGTCAGCGAACCTACTTTTTCGAGGTAAAACGGACAAGTCAAACGAAAAGGTTTATATGGCAGTTCTCATAAGCTAATTTACCATTTCAGAGAAAAATTAACTAAGTTGACTGCCTGTTTTTGCTCATAAAATATGTTTAAACCAATGTTGTAGTGGCATGCTCAGTGTCGTTTCTATAAAAAAAAAAGTCACGGAACGTGGTTGTGAACAAAATACGCCAGTCGATGCGTTCATATTATTGTGAAATTAAATCAAATACTTAACGAAAAAGACGTCAACCCCAAGCAATGGTGGAAGTTGTTCAAGTATGTCCTTGGCAGCAAAATTTATCAAGATATACCCCCACAGCATCAACAAGAATATTGTTATGCCATGCTGCATGAGAGAAAAATGTTAATTCTTCAATATTTACTTTGCAAGCCAATGCAAAACTCTACCTGATACTGATTGCCCTCCCATTCATATTTTATTAGAACCGATGCACGCCTGCGTGATATTCCTTTTAGTAAGGATGATGTGAAGAAGGTGTTATCTTCTCTCTGATTATCTTCCTCTTCTGATCCCGACAACATTGGAAATATGTTACTCAAGAATACAGCTTAGCCTCTCAGTAAACAATTCACCAATTTTTTTCAAACAGTCGCTCAGCCCATCATATTTTCCTAATCCTGTAAAATCCAATGTATGTCCTGGATTCAAAAATTGAATAGGCAAATGATAAGTAATTATAGTCCCATTTCCTACTCTGCAACGTTTCCAAAGTGTTTGAAAGACTGGTATTTAATGCTCTATATGAATACCTGACACGGAATATTCTCCTAACTCGCAAGAATTCCGGTTTTAAAGCTAACGACAACACCATTAACCAACTTGTGTATCTACAATTGCCTGGAATCTTCCAAGGTAACCATTTGATAAGGTCTGGCACCCGGGCCTTCTTTTTAGACTCAAATGTCTAGGCATTTCCGACAATCTTGTACTCTGTGTGGGAAGTCGTCTATCTACCAGTTTTCAGCGTGTGGTTATTCATTGACAGACATCTATTTGGTTACCTGTTGACGCTGAAGTACCCCAGGGATCTGTTTTGGGCCCATTGTTATTTCTAGTATTTGTGAACGACCTAGTAGGTAATCTAGCATGTGACGTAAGACTCTTCGCCGACGACAGCTGTCTACGTAAACTTGTTTACACCCCCGCTCAGTCTTCTCTTCACCTGAATACAGCTTTCTATTCAATATGGAATTGGGGGAAGATGTGGCGTGTAATTTTTAATGCCCTGAAATCTTAATTTCTTGTGTTCTCTGTTCAACGACAAAAGCTAAACCATTACCCGCTTTTTCTTAGAATCAGCAATACCTGAAGGAGATTCTCAAACTCATCTTAGTATTGCCTTCAGCAGCAATCTATCTAGGTGCGCCCGCGTTATTGATAGAACCAACAGAGTAAGTCAGAGAATTTCTCTCCTCCGTAGGTTTAAATATAGACTCTCGTAAAACTTTAGGTACACTGGATCTCTCTTTAGTTCGACCCATCCTCGAATATGTCTGTGTCCTCTTTGTGGCCAGGGTTTATCTTTCTGAACTTCTACCCCTACCCCTTCTGTCCGTGTTTTACGTCAACCTGGAATCATTCGCCGTATTAAATGCAGAACTCAGCACATCTAAAGTTCCTTTGTACTTGATGCCATCAAGCAATGGAACAGTCTCCCGCCCGAAATCAAAGACTCAATATCTCTTCAAATTTTTTAATAGGAACTGAAACATCCATCGCTAGCGGTGGATTTTGTTCTCCACTTCTTTTCACACGAATATAGGTTTCCTTACACAGACTGCTGAGCCTTGCCTTTTCCAAGCTGAAATTTAATCTTTACAAAGTTGAAATATTACCTCATCCAACTTATCTCTGCACTCATCCCTGCGAAGATCCTATACACATTCTTCTGTTCTGCCCACTCTACTGTCGATTAAGAAAGATCTAACTTGACACCGTTATCCCCGTTTAGGCTCTTTGTGGTCACGTGCATCCCAAATTATGTCGTGACATTGCGCCTTTAAAGCCACGTGTAATCCTTCTGTTTGGTAGCAAGGACTTACCTGATGTCATGAATTCTCTCACTTTTGATGCAATACAAACTTATTTTGTCATTGCCAGACGTTTTGTTTCCTAATTTGTTGAACAAAGCGGGAACTCATATTGTTCACTCGCCTGTCTGATTCATTGTTTTATACTCTGTGTACATGGATTTGTTGTGTCTAACATGTGTCAATTATATAGTGCTGATTTTTCTGTGCAGTCATCCAGATATTGTATTGTATTATATCATATCTTTACCTCTGTAGTTGACATAACTTTCTATTGCCCTGTGTGTTCTGTATATACAGTATACATCTTGCGTGTCTCTGTGTCTGGAGAACCCATGTATTAGTCTCATTGTACTATAGAAGAATCTACTTTAAAGTTCTCCCTTGCCAATTACTTTAGTTGTCATGAAAAGTGATGGAGTTGAATTGTTATAGCACTTTATGAAGAAACTTCGCCGTTGCGATGACGCAATATACTTCATTCATAATTATATTGGACGGAAATGCGTCTCATTTTGTGGCCGCATCCAGCAGGCATCGCCATTTTCTGTGACAGTTTGACCACCCGAGTCGGTGATGTCATGGGCGGGGGTTCCAGACCAAGTCCGATTGTAAACATTGACTTGCTTACCGTATTAAAATGGGGCAGCAAATGGGAAACTGTTCCCGCTTGTCCAGTCTAAAGTCATCCACCCTGGTGAACCGATGTCGGAAAGAGCCACGGGGTGCGACAAAGGCGGTCTTTGCCGGTGTAACTGGGACTAAGTCTGTGCCCTGCACTGATCATGCCGCACATGTAGGTGCCAAGGAAGATGATCAAGGCTGGCGCATGGAAGTTAAGACTGGTAAGGGATGCTATTGAAGAATCTTTGTGCAAAAAATCCTATTTAAGTGACCGGTTAAAATTATTTGAAATTTATATAAAGGGCTACACTCCTGTTCCCCATAGTTTTTTTTAAAAATAAAAAGTGTTTAAACCAAAAAGGCAGGCCATCTTAATACGCTGCACGCTAAGACAGGCGAAACATTCGCACCCCCCCGCTGTGTGTCTTACATGTATGCGTTATCAAGCTGTGGCCAAGTGCTTGTGTATTAACTTCTCTTTTGAAGTTTGCGGCATGAAACAGTAGTCATTTTTAATCCGTTTAGGCATGCACCGGCCTTACTGATGCTTTTCAATGCGATCCTTTACCTTGTCGAAGATCTTGTTATAAATCACCAAACAGAAAAAAACGAAAAAACCTGCTGCACGTATAGGCCTATAATTTCAAATTCAGCCGCTTTTGAGTAGACATTTACACTGTAAATTGTCTTAGCATGCGGCGTATACTGCCGGTATCGTCTATTGGCAAACGCGCAAGATGGCCTGCCGTAAACTTCAACCAGTCACTTATGTAAAAAATCTTCGCACAATGACTTTTGAAAAGCATCCCTGACCATTCTAAACTTCTCAAGTCTAGCTTTGGCGATCTTCCGTGGCAGCTACGGCATGGTCATGCATTGCTGGGCAACAAATTCAGTCCTAGTTGCACCGGCAAAAACAGGCTTTGTCATAGCCCGGTCGTGGCTCCTTTCAGTAAGGATAAATTTCTCTGTCCGTCTGCCTTCTGAACCGACGATCTTCGCTCTCGTCTTCAGTAAGTTCCTCTATAGAAAAGGAAGAGTTAAAGCTGAAACCCAGCTCATTTTCTGCGTCGCTACACGCTCATGCTTTCTCCATTGCTATCCTCCATTGTATCACACCGACTCTCTTCCGTGACGTCGCTATCCAGGGCCCACTTGTTGGCTGAAAAGGCGAGAACTACATGTTCAACTTCGGGCCCGATATGGGGAACAAAATTCTTTGGCAAATACAGTTATTTTTCTGTATGAAAATGGTCAAGTTTCTTCACGAAAGTGCCATAACACTGCAAGTCCTTCACTTTGAAGAAACAACGAATCTTTCGGCGTTTTGGACCTTTGAATGAATATGTTTAACTTAAAAATTATATGCTCATGTTATATTGTTGAGCCATTTATGTAACTATGGGTATGTCAGTATACGACTACGCTACTCTCCTAAATTTAAAGATAAAACTTTCTACTGGGCAATATAAATAAGAAAACGTTTGTAGGATAGTTAAATTACTAAATGTGACCGTTATATCTACCTGTATTGAGAAGTGTTTCAAAAGTATTCGGTGTAGCTGGCTAAATGAAGAGCGTGGTGACAAAGATGATAGGATTTTCAAAAGAAAACAGGCGAAACAAGCATACATCCTGGTTTTGGAGTGTGTGGTAAGAAGACGGTTGCTTAATTCTCCACACAACTGCCGTTGTACCAATTTTTTTGTTACTGCAAGCTATTGTTATTTTTATTATGTACCTTATTTATTTAATTCGTTTTGTTTGTGCTTAATTTTATCTTTTGTTTTATTCTTTGATTAGCTATGGGCATTAACTCTTCTATTATATTTAAGCAATCATTCAAGTGCTTAATATTAATCGTTATTATAATACATTGTACGTATATATATATATATATATATATATATATATATATATATATATATATATATATATATATATATATATATATATATATATATATAAAATATATATATATATATAAAATATATACACATATGATATATATGCCTTAATAACTTGCGGACACAACTTTACCAATAGTTATTCAATGCAGTTGTCCCTATTTTTCAAAGGTCTCCAGATTATGTTCTCTTCTGATTCCATGGATGGTGACCTTTTGTAACATTTTTTTCGAAGTGTTTTACTCCATCACTGCCACTTGACGCCCGTGTAGTCTCTAATGCCAAGGAAGGGTTACTCGTCCGAGAATGGCACGTGACAGGCAGCAAACTGCCCCAGTTGTGTCACATTGCCTGCACAGTTGGGATCTGGACATAATACTTTTTTTTATAAGCACAAGACCTGCTTGCTTTGAGCCCTCTTTTCCTGAACACAACAGGGATTAATTGTTACCAGAGACATATCTGGACGTCTGCCACGTTACAGTCGTTTCAAGCGTTCTTACTCGTGATCACGTGTACTCTCGTGTTGCTTTTTGCATTTTCATGTTCTCGGTGTTGAATGCCAGGTGATGAAGCTATTTGTATTTACTAGGAGGATCTTTGGGGTTGAAAGATCAGTTGATACTCAATAATAATTGTCATCATTTTTAAAATCACAATAATTAAACCTCTTGTTCCCTTGTTCCGAAGCGAAGCATAAAATGAGGCAAATATTCCAGACTTTAATCATCATTTGACAGAGGTTACACTCGCCAGCACCCCCGCCTCCAAGCTGTCTGCTTGCTCCAGACATAAGAAACCAGAGTTGTTGTCTTTCATATGCAAGAAACATTGGAGAGAATAAGCCGATCTCAAGATTAGAAGGCTCGAAACTTTCTACACTGTTACCAATATTTATGATTGTTCGCCCATGCTCTTATTATCCTAAGAAGTACTTAGATAAAAGTCATCTCCTTTGACGTAATCTGGTTCTATATACTGATCGTATGCTTAATACATAAATGTGAATTTGAATGAACGATATCAACAATGCATTGTTAAATGATGTTGGAAATTCTGTCGCGAGATATCATGATTGAAACCAGTGTATAGTTTGAAAATTTAAGGGCAAAAGACTTTAATTTGAGAAAACAAAATTAAGGACGGCGAGAACAGACAGGGATCAAACGGACGTGTAACAGGTGCGCTCTTGAAGAAACTTTTAGAATAATAACTATCGCCTCCGAACAGGTTATAAATATGTTACAGCTGGGAGCCCATACAATTGTACGCAGGATTTCGTGTTATTTTTTGTCCTTTAAAAGATATTTTGTGACACTTTCGTAATTTGTGTATTTTATTTGTTTTGCAGCAACTATTTTCACGTTGTAGTTAGTATTTTATCTTCAATATATGTAAAGGTTTTGTTTATATTTTACAGGTTGAATAGAACGTACATGGAACAGAAAACGAACGTTAATCGAACATAAATTGACTGTGTAGTAGTGATAATGCGGAGCTTGGTATACTTGGAGACAATTAAAGAGAACGAGAAAAGAACATTTGTTTTAAAGCAGATCTGTGAAAAAGACGTTGGGGTTGCCTTTTGCCATATCACTCGGGCATTCGATTGGGCTTATTATGCAAGGCTGCTACATAAATTTGAAAGAGCTGGTGTCAGAGGCTCACTGCTACTATGCTTTAAGGATTAACTTTAAGATCGAAAGCAGCGTGTCGGTTTGCTGGGCAGCGAATCATGTTGTGATGTAGTGACAGCAGGAGTCCCACAGGGATCGGTCCTAGGACCTATGCTGTTCTTGGTTTTCATTAAAGATATTACTAATATTGTACAGTCTTCGATTCGATTATTTGCTGATGACACCACTCTCTTTATTCACGTAGATAACCCAGCCTCTGCAACTAATACCCTAAATTTAGACTTACAGGAAATGGACGACTGGTCACACAAAATGGCTTGTTTCTTCTAATCCTACAAAACAAAAAGCATGATAATATTCGAGAAAGAATACCCTTTAGATTACCCAGATTTGATTTTTATGAACAAAACTGTATAGAATACATCAGAACATTAGCATTTTGGGTCAATTCTTATATCAGATCTGGCTTGGCCCAGTCATATCAATAGTTTAGTTAAAAAGTATGAAAATGTTTAATACATTGAAATATCTTCAATTTCGACTAGAGATATTTGGAAATTTTGTATTATAGTTTTTTTTAAGACCAATCTCGGAGTACGGGTGAATTGTATGGGATAACTGCACAGCACCCCGATCGGAGCAGCTCGAAATAGTTCAATTAGCAGCTTCACATATTGTAACAGGTGCTACTAGAGGTACAGTACTGCTCATGACCTTATTGATGAAGAAGTTGGTAAAAATTATGTGAAAGGCGGAAAAAGGCAAAATTATTCCATTTTCATGAGATACTTCATGGCAGTACTCCACAATATTTGACATACTTAGTACCTGACCTTATTGATGAAGAAGTTGGTAAAAATTATGTGAAAGGCGGAAAAAGGCAAAATTATTCCATTTTCATGAGATACTTCATGGCAGTACTCCACAATATTTGACATACTTAGTACCAAACCCTGTTAGTCAAAGAATTAGATCGCGTGTTACATTTCCCAAACTTCCCGCAAGAAATGCATATTTTAGGTCTTCCTTTACCCTCCAGTTATTGGGCAATGGAATGAAGTACCTCGTGATGCTAGGAAAATCGAAAATGCCCAAGAGTTTAAAGCTAACCTAACCAGACATCAAAAGCCAATAAACAAAACAAACTGTTTTACATACGAAATAGGTGATTAGGTGCCACACACGCTCGGCTTCGTATGAAATGTACTAATCTCCGAAGTGTTCTTTTCAGGAAAGGACTTGTTGACTCCCCAAGTGTTCCGGTGGTCATGCTAATGAGGACGTATTCAATTATTTTTGCGAGTGTAATAGGTATAGTGTACATAGGGACATTTTACAAAAGAAAGGTTGTTGCCTTGGCCTCATTTACCGTTCAAACACTTTTATATGGTTCATATAAAGGTGCATAGAATGAAAATGAATTTATATTTCACGCTGTTGACCATTATATCAAATCCACAGGAAGGCTCGCGGCAGTAACCTGAGCAAATTGAATATTTATACATTATAGTATCTGGGTACCAGATTACATGTGCTTCAGGCCGACATATTTGCATGATTGTATATCCATATATCGCCTGATATATCATGTATCAATACCAAAGTAAATATCCCATCTACTTTCAATGCAGTTACATAATGTCTTGGTCATCCTTAACATGTAAGCTGGTATTTGCCACCTACGTGCTGCGTTATTTGGCGTCACTTCTTATTTTGCATTGGTGATTATTTGTTGTGTAATTAATGTCTCTTATTTCTGTACTTTTGTATGTACAAGAGGGATTAATATAGGGCACAGCCCTATTTCTTAATTGTTTTAATTATAATATGTTTTAAACCAAATTTGTTTGTCTGTTACAAAGGAAGTTGTTGCCTTGTACATTCTTATTGAAATTAGAAAAGCTGTATCAGAGAAAACATGGAATGTAAGAAAATGGTGTAGCAAAAGATAGCTCTTGGTTTGAAAAAAATCTGCAGGTAAAAAGGAAATGCTGGAAAGAAAGAATTCTTGATAACACAGAATGCCAAGTATCAGTAAACAAACAAGATTTGATCGTGTAATGAGAAACTGTAGCTAATCCTGGTACACTTTTTATCGCGACTTTGATTCATTATGGGCCAGTGCTGACACTACAGCATGGACTAATGACAAAATAATCCCCATATGGTAGCATGAAAGCGTTATATCTGAAATGAATGTAAGCAACAAATCCTAGTGATGGACATATACATGTAATTGACTGCTAATGACAGATTATGGCGTGTTGTGTATCTGGTCTAAATCACAAATATGTACAAGTCTGATAGAGTGTAAATATCAAATCTCAATGATATGCACCCGATTATAAGTGACTGCTGATGATATATCATGGCCTGGTGTATTTGAAATCTGTGCAAGTCTGCTGTTGTTGTTCCCAATTTGCATAATTACAACTTCACTGTTAGGGCCACACACTCGGCAGAGGTTTTAGCTTCAGTGGTGTATGAGCACGTAGCTCTGGGCAACATTGATGATGAAGAAACCTGGGATGTGAAGTTGGAGTGGCACATGTACACATAATAGTTTTGTAGATACATGTTCAACATTTAAATGTTTCAAGCCTCCCCCCTCCGCATGGCATAAATCGTAATGCCGCAACTTTTGTTCGTGGTTCACTGGATAATCCTACCGCACAAACTTGTGAATTGAAGTTGGAATGACACTTCTACCTAAAATAATTTTGACGATACTCAGCGCTTTTAAACACACAGCTTTTCAAGTGCCCCGAATCAGCATAAATTAAAATTCTACAACTTTTGTTTGTTGTCCATCAAATGCGCTTACTATAGTAATCTTGAAGATATTTAAGGTTTACATTTTTAAATCGCCCTAATTTGCATATTTTTTTCAGACGTCTCATCCCTCTTATAAAAGCGCAAGACTTTATATATGGTAGCATACCCATGCCGAGTTTGGAGGGTCCATGTACAGTAGTCCTAAAACAAAAATGTCAGACAAATTTGCTGGTTACGGAAGAAAGAAAGAAGAAAGAAAGAAAGAATTCACAGAAATACAGAATGTTTGTGTTGACACACAGGCATAAAGATTTTGATCCAACGGGGGTCAGGAAAGGGACAAAAAGTTTGTCGGGGGAGGGTGTCCCTTCAGCTGTGCCTACCACAGGGCACCATATGCACTTGTCAGTATCAGCTCCCAAAAAGCGACAGTTTCAAAATGTTTTGGGTTGTAGTAAAACACATACTATCATATGTAATTGTGTATATGCTTCACTTAATGTGTCTGTATACACACACACATTCACACACACACATTTATATGTAAATATATATATATATATATATATATATATATATATATATATATATATATATATATATATATATATATATATATATATAACTTGGGAACAAAACCAATACATACAATATACATGGACATGTTGAAAGTACAATGAGCAGTTAAAAGAAGACAGAGGTCCCATTTTATATTATATTTTTAGGAGGGTCTAAGTTAGTAACATACATGTGTAAAATGATTTAATCAAATGTAAAAGCAGACCCGAAAAATTCCCATTTTAATGTTAGGGTAAACTCTGAAATCTGCCTAATTACGCTTAGTGGGATCCCATGGGACAACAGAGCAGTGGCTTGAGAGAGGACCATGGAATATCAATTGTATGTGACAGTTTATATACATTTGTTCTCATCAAAGCGGAACGTTATCATTATTAACATTTGTCATACAAAGCTTTTTTCATGGCATGTGTTACCCCATGAAATTGTAAAGTAAACATGCAGGGTTATGGTTACCATATTCCGTATTAAAGCGTATATACATATATATATATATATATATATATATATATATATATATATATATATATATATATATATATATATATATATATATATATATATATATGGAACCTCTGGGACAATTTTTTGTCCTTGGCTTGGATGATTTGCAGACTCACACCTGGGGCTTGCTATTCAAAACAGGTCCCTGCTCACACTTACTGCCTCACTGCACTTGACTGGTCATCAGCAAGAACAATGAACTGGCCATTGTCAGCATGACCTCTCTTGGCATGTCAGAAAAATATTTACCAGTTTTGTAATCACATAGTTTGGTCAAGAGGAATGGGCATCATTGCATCGAGTATAATAGCTACATGTGTGATTGTCTGACTCCTCCCTAAAGTTTGTTGTCCCGTTCTCATTGGAATAAATTTGTACCACAATTGGTGATTGGTCGGCTGAATACAGCATTCTGATTGGGAGGTTGCATTGGATGGCTTCAGGCTATGGAGGCGTCCATACATTTTCAGCGTATATTGACTCATTAAATAACTTTTTGAAATTTCGAAATACAAGGAAGATAAATTCAGATATTTATTCCTCATAACTAAGGCATCCAAATGATGTATAAGATAATGGGACTTCTGTTTTCCTTTAAGAAATAAATAATGCAACTAGAAAAGAAAGTTTGCCTCACAGCAAATCTATCTGGGTGCCTTCAAATGAGAACAGTTTGAAATGTATACACTTTGCCATTGTTCAACATAATGTAAACTTTGTGTATTATGCTTATTTGCATAAATTGGAATGCTACAACTTAAGTTCTTGGTTTATTGGATGTGGCCATGTCACAAACTTATAAAGTGAAGTGAAGACTTTAATTTTGTGAATTTGCCTAATTTTCTTAAATTACAAGCCTACAAATTTGATTTATGGTTCATTGGATGCAGCTTTGTCACATACCTACAAATTAACGTTGGAATGGCACCTTTATGTATAATAGTTTTGAAAATATTTAAGATTTAAATTTATTGTATTCATCTGATTTGCATAAATTAAAATTATACAATTTTGGATCATGGTACATTGGATGCAGCTATGTCACAAACCCATAAATTGAAGTTGGACTAGCACCTCTATCTATAATAGCTTTGAGGCCATTCAAGGTTCAAAGTATGCATATTCAGCTAATTTGCATAAATTCAAATCATATAACTTTGGTTCATGGATCATTGGATGTGGCTTTGCCACAAACCTATAAATTGAAGTTGAAATGGCATTTCTATTTAAAGTACTTTTGGAATTATTCAACCTTTAAATTTTTCAATGCCCATTTAGTTGAAATCTACAACTTTCATTTACTGCCCATTATATTGGCAGGTGTCACAATCCTTTATTTGCCCATTAAAATTTTGTATTTGGCTGCAATAGTTTGGAAAATATGGAGCTTTTATAATTTAGAAAATCCCAATTTGCATAATTTTAGACATGTCGATTAATTCCAAATCAGAGAGTCAACTTCCCTACTTGCTCTGTTACCATGCCAAGTTTAAACATTGTAGCTTGTGCAGTGTCTGAGAAAAGCTCCAGACAAATTATGTGGCAGAAAGAAGAAGAAAGAAAGAATTTTGAGAAAACAGTATGTCTGTGTTGGCACCCAAGCATAATGACTGAACCGACCTTGAATTTTTTCACTGTATTTTGAGCTATTTGCACTGGTACTTAGTATACAACATATTCCAATCTAGCCTGCTATAATAATTGTCAGTATCCTGCCATTGTGATGCTAGAAAATATATAGCCTGATACAACAACTGTCAGCATCCTGCAACAAAAGTGCGCAATATATGTGGTGTTAAAATATATAGCCTGATACAGTAGTGCTCAATATATATGGCCTGATACAATGGTGGTTAGTGTTTCACAACAACCCTCAATAGTGCTCAGCAGCTTTCAACACAACTCGCTACAAACTGAAAAATCACACTACTTGTTCCTTGGTCAAGCTAAAAAAATTGCCCCTTATTAGCACAATTTGAAATTATAGAGGGTCAGCCCTTTTGGGCAATATGTGCATGTGTGTGTACATTATTTATACATGCACATATACATGTACAGTGTGTACATATAATATTTCAAGGGGAGGTGTATACACGCAGCACAAAACTGTCTTTCTTCCTTTATTACATAAACAAATTTTAACAGAAGCTGTCAAGAAACTACATGTACATGTACCTGTGAACTGAGACATGTACAGAGTATACATATTATAATTCAAGGGGAGTTGTATGCATGCAATACAAAACTGTCTTCCTTCCTTTACTCCATAAAGAAGTTTTAAAAGAAGCTGTCAAGAAACTACGTGTACATGTACCTGTGGACTGAGACAAGCACTATACTGTCTCAGTGTGGCCATGAAGAACAGGCTTCATCTCACTGGTTACAAGGAAACAGAGACATGGCTGTGTCCACTGTGAGGACACAAATTCACACACAATTTTAAAATTTACAAAGTTGTGAAAAACAGTCGTTGAGGACAGGAAGACCATACTCTGATGTGTCTGGCCATTTGGATTTTTTTTAACAGAGGATACACTCAGGCTTGGTATGCCTAGAAGTCGAGAGGCCAGCTGGTTCCCTTGGGACTGATAAGCTCAGCAGACTCACATAGCCTCAGGCAAAAACAGATCAGCTAGAATACCAGTCTAAGTCATGGTGCACTGACAGCTCTATGCAGCACTAGTGGGAACTATAGCCTGCCTGGTACATATGGCATATGGAGAAGAGCTCTTCTTGCATGAAGAGAAGGAGATTCTCTGTATATTATTGACAGCCTCATTACACAGTTGTTGAGATCCCCCCTTCCACACACACTAATTTGCTACAAGACCCAAACTTTGCACACCTAGCACCCATGGATAGAAGGCTGCCTATGAGACAGGTTCAAGATTATAAGTAAAGGATGCAAAATGGTTGCCTAGCACCATGGAGGTCAAGCACAGGTCAACAATTAGTTGAAGGCCTGCATGTGTGGCCTGTGGAGAAATTTGGTGAATTAAGCATACATTAAAGTTCCCCAATTTTTTTTTTTGCATTCGATCGGATTGGTCAGTTGTCTCAAACCTATATGTGTAAGTTAGAATTTTGTGTCCATCTATAATATTTTTTGAGATATAGGGCTTTTAAAATTTTAATTGCCCTTATTTGCATAATTTTAAACATCATCACTATTCCATACCAAATGGCAAAATTTTATTGGAAAGTCAGTCATCATGGCAAGTTATGTGTTATAATAAGTTATATGTTAATGTCTGATAAAAACTCTGGACAAGTATTGGTGCCATGGACGTGAGAAAAAACAATATGTCTGGGATGGCACCTAGACATAATTACACAGATAAGCTGCAAGTGCTCCAGATCTGGGCAAGCATATGACAATGCCTTACACATTTACATTGCTTGCATTTGAATCATATAATATATATATATATATGAGTATTTGTTAAATATATATATAAAACAATTAATCGCCCTTCCATCTCTCTTCAACCACGTTCATTTCCCATTAACGGAAATACAAAGAGTTATTTCAGCCGTAAAACACGCACTTTGCCCGGTGCAAAGACACGGAGGGACTGCATTTCATGAATTTTTTTGTGATGGTCATTAATAATTTCTACCAAAATATGAAAAGGCTCGTGCCATACTGATGATTATCTGTTTAACAGTTGTTTAAAAGGATATAAAAACATTTCATGTATGTAAAAATGGCGCTATCTTACAACGTTGCGGTCCTTTCCATGCAAAAAAGTCACAAAACCCGAAGTTCCGTTGTGCGCTATCTTGCGCTAATGAGGTGACCAAATCGATTATTATTATTATTATTATTATCATCATCATCATCATCATCATCATCATCATCATCATCATCATCATCATCATTATTATTATTATTATTTTTGGAGTCATTATTTGAATGGTCCGGCTGCTGGAGTGTGTGTTCTGTCGCCAAACACGCAAAAAACAAGTGTTTTCTATTGTTTAACACCACAGCCCAACCAAATACGGTCGGTTGGGACATGAAGAGCACTTTATATTAATGCTGGTGTTCTTATTCCAAACGTTTAGGTGGGTTGTAGCACATAATATCGTTTAAGGGCTTTTAAAGTTCATACTACAGATTTGATATTTCGGCTTGAGATATGTCCCTATCCTATTATGACTTAATGACAAGTTTTATTAAAATCTGTTGTGTTGTTATTTTAGTATTTCGATATTTCAAGTCACAAGACAGCACAGATTGGCTTTACTGAGTGTAAAGTCTCAACTTCAAACTTAGATATTTTGATCTGCATAAATGTATACGTGGACGGCCACCCTCGCCACTGCAAAATTAATTTGTAGAAACTCGTACGATTGGAAGTACAGAATAAAAGTTTGAAACACTGTTACTCGATGGTGCCTGTCTGGCGAATGCAGATGGCCAGCATGCCATTAAAGTTTCATTAAAAAAACCGCTAACCAAGGATTACTAATAAGTCCATTCGAGCCCATAAACATTAAAGTGTTTAATCATAGTGCTATATCACAATTTAGCGAGGCTTCCCTCTATGCATGCCCGAATCGAAATACAATCCATTTGAGTACCCTTTCTTCATACACATTATGTTATGATGTGTCAATCACACAGGACCCATAGTACTCTTAAATCATATTTACAGGTGTTTCATAATATTAATAACAAAAGTTGTCAATAGTAATAATGCCGTTATTCGGACATGTGGTAACATGGGAATGCATGACACCTAAAACTGGGCATTTCCTGATATTGTATCATGTCTAATTACGGGATCACCAAAGACTGTGTTTCAATTCAATTTCCCGGTCCCAATAGACCAACTGCAATCGATTTAGAAAAGCAGTCTGCAGGGTTGGTACACAAACAGTGGGAAGTCAGAGAGGTAACCCAAGAACAAATCTTTCAAGCGCGGAATTACGAAATGATGTTACATATTTGCACTCCGTCAGTATGATCCATTGTGTCATGTTGCATGTGCTGAGTTCTGTAACTCAGTGTTTGTATAAGATGCTGAAGGTATACACAGTTATAAATGATATGTATGTGTTGCCATACGGGATGTTCTCCTTTTAATTGTATTTTTGTGTGTTTCAGCAAAGAGCGTACACTGTACGCTCCTTGGTTTCAGAAATAAATACATAAATGTATAAATGATTGAATGTACCTGCATGCATACATATTAGCATACATTATGTATATTCTCCCTAAATAGCTTTTTCTAGAGTCCCTATTACATTGTGCTGGTTTGGACTGTTCAACACGAAGAACCAGCTGGTTGTGATTGCGAAATCAATTTACCAATTAAATCGTATTATTTTTATGACCCCTTTTTAACCTTCTGGGTCTCACGATTTTAAAAGTTGTTATGACATAAAATTATGTTGCCACAATGTTTACTGTCAAGATTATGTTGGCTAAATGGTATTTTCCTGTGAGGCCACATTTGATGTGGGAGTGGGGTTACGCCTTGCTTCAGGAAATAGATATAAATACAGGTAGTCAGCTGAGCGTTTTGGATAGATGATCATGCATTATCTACCCTCAAGACACAATAACACCTTCGGCTTCTTTAAAGAAAATTGTGAGCCGGATCTTTTTCAAACTTTTTGGAGACAGGTTCAATATCTCACGTTGTATTGCTTCTTTATTTTTTTATGATTTTTTTCGGGGGGGGGGGGGGTTGATCTGTGGTGAAATGTTGAAGTTGTCTCTATTCTGTAAGCTTTAGACGCGTTTTTTCCCTTTTTTTCCTTTTAAGTTCAGCTGACTTGTCAGTCATCTGGGCTTATCTTATAGTCCTTCGCTTCATCGGTTTCGTCTTCATCGGCGTCCGTCCCATCACCAATTCACATTTTCGACTTCTCCAAATCCATCGCGCAGATTCTCTTTAAACTTCCTTGGCATGCACCTTAGGTAGGCCTCTGCCAATTTCGTTCAAACCGTCACAGTCAAGTGATTTTTATATGTTTAAAATAATTTTTTGTTCATTTGTGGACAAAATCTTAAAAAATCTCCGAAACCGCCATGCCATTCGATTCCAAATTGCATAAGGACACTTCTGGGGACCACCAGACCTTACTTTGTTCACCAGGTTTTGCTGCGATCATATTTATTTCATGAATCTTTTTCTGTGAAAGCTTTTTTCGGCTTCGATCCAAACCTATCACTCAAATTGTGCTGAACGTGGTGGAAATGTGGCGTGTGGAAAAGGCAAACAAGGTTGTTCACTAGGTAGTGAAAGTACGGATTTCTGCTTTCTAACGAATTTTCAATTCTGGTATGTGTCGGTTTGTGCATGGAATCTTATTGATTACTATGTAAGTCAATGGGGGTTGCAATGGGAGATTGTTGAATACTTCTCCAAAACCGCCAGCCAGATTCACATCAAACTTGGTGGGGATGAACCTCAGATGGCTCTCTACCAAGCATGTTCAAATTTAAAAATAAATAAATAAAAAAAAACTCGTCCAAAACCGAAAATTGAAATTGCATAGGACCACTTCTGGAAACCTCCAGACCTACGTTTGTTCAACAGGTAGCGCTGTGATTTTGGTAAAAATTTAAAGAATTTATTTTGGAGTTTTCACTATATATGTCCTTTTCAAAACTATCACTCAAACTGTTCGAACACTTGATAAAAATGTAGCTAGTTGGAGGGTTTAACAAATATGTTCGCCATGCGGTGATACTCTGAATTTTAATGAATTTTTCACTTCTGGTTCCTTTCAGTTTTAGGTGGAAGATGTGAAGCTAGTGTGCAGTGAGAGTGACAACTTTAGATTAGTATTATCCATTTCATTTTTTTTCACAAGAACTTTAAACGTACATATTTTCTGATTACTACATATCCATAGATTTGTATCCATATATTTTTTTTTTTTTTGCAGAATTGGATATTTTTGAGATTTTATAGCATTCTTTCTGACTTAGTAGGATTTTCACATTTTTTTCGCGCAGAAATCGCACATTTTTTTTTCAAGTTGAAATCAGAAGAAATTAAAAATATATATGTGGGTCCAGGATTGAATTCAATGGTGAGTCCTGAAATAGCATAAATAAAAAGTTATAAAATTTTTTTGTTCGTCCTAACAGGTTGTTCATTTTCTTTATCAAAATTGTTCCAATGGTCACAGAAGGGGAAGTCTGAAAAAAATTCCTGGGATCCATTCCCCGATATGATATTGTTCTTTCGATATACGTTAAATTTTATGTGATAGGGCAATTCATTTATTTGTGAGACTAGATACAAATTGCACAGGTTGTGCAAGACACAGTTCCGAGAAAATTGCACTGAAAGAAAATGTTGCCAATATTTATGCATTTATGGCTGCAATATGACACATATTCACCTTTTCTGCCCTGTGTTTTTATTATTGTATGAAATAAACTTGAAGCTTTACCTGAGTGACATTGTCATTCAAAAAAAGAGCATACTTCGTGGCTTAAAAGTCGGCTTTTTTAACTTGGGAACATTAAATGTAATTCACTTGGCTTGTTTGGATGTGGGTTTACATGCTGCTTTCCATATTTTGGGCCCAATAAGAAAATGGTTCTAAGTTGTTTTTATATTAATAGAGAATTTCAAAGTAGTCAGAACAACGGTAGTGATAAGTGTGTACTGGCTCATTCTGCTCTCCATGGCTAATGCTTTCCTGTTCTCTATGAGTGACCCTTGTCAGTCGATCACCTGGTTTTGGTTTCCAGGGGTCATGGATTAATGACTGTGCAAACAATGACACGGTTCATTATGATGCCCATGCAAACAAAGCCCATGTGGTCAGCAATGAAGAATTCTTCAGTGTAAACAAAAGTTTTGAGCTCAATTTTTTCATTCATTATTTGTTTACACATATGAGTTTTTAGGAGCACGTAGTTTAAGCATCAAACTATCCAAAAATATTAGAAAGCGGTTATAGTTTATCCAAAAGTGCTAGCTTCAGATTGTCTACCTTAAAGCATACAATCCTATTGATAAACATGTACGTCCATGTGGACTGTTCCAATATACATTTCAATCAAGATGGGCCTACTTCGCTTTGCTCTGTTCCTCCTAGGTCTGCTGAGCAAGGGCTAATTGGGCTAAAAAAAGTGGTCTTAATAGGGAATGGTCTTGATGGGGGATATAATTTAATTTAGAATGAACATAAAATGGAACTGCAAATTGATGATCTTGATATAGAAATGATCTCTCTACGGCAGTGGTCTTAATTAGAAATTCTTTTTTGATGGAGATATGACCGACAAATGGCATGCAGGCGCTGTAACTTGTAGACCATATTCGTATCCCTACGTCGATAAAGTATATCTGGCAACAATTTACAACTGAACTTATAAAAAGAACAGTGTTCTTATTCTGCTGGAATATACTTGCCTGCACTTCAACATACTGTATCAACAGCTGCAGTAAGTTTATCGTGAAATATACTTGCCTGCACTTCAACATACTGTATCAACAGCTGCAGTAAGTTTATCGTGGAATATACTTGCCTGCACTTCAACATACTGTATCAACAGCTGCAGTAAGTTTATCCTGTCCAAATGATATTTTATGACGTAACGCAACCTCGGTCAATGGACGTCAATAGAACAAATTCTGATTTGACTACTTACTTTCTTGTCCAGTTGGAATGACTTCATCATATATATATATATATATATATATATATATATATATATATATATATATATATATATATATATATATATATATATATATATGTACACATATATTCAAACATATACATGTAAGAACATTTATATCAGAAATGATATATTTGTCTCAGATTCTGAAGTTTAATCAATCGATGTGGGTTTCAAGTGAATCACATTCCCTCCAAAAGTAGCAGGAAGAATCCAGAGTATGTAAAGGCTACATGCAAAAAGTGACTGCTTATCTGCATAAAGAAACAAACTACATGAATCTGCTGTACAACCCATAATTGTTAAAAGCACGCAAACTGTAAAATTGCAACGTTACATGTTAACAAGGGCGCGTTTTCCACCGATACATTCGGGGCTAGTGCCTTCATAAGTTTAATAAAAAATCAACGCTGTCTATATTGGTTCTATGCAAACACATGTTAATGTTTAATGACACGTGGCTAGTCTGGCTAGTTTTTACACTCGACCCAGAGCTATGTGGGTTTCAAGTGAATCAGATTCCCTCCAAAAGTAGCAGGAAGAATCCAGAGTATGTAAAGGCTACATGCAAAAAGTGACTGCTTATCTGCATAAAGAAACAAACTACATGAATCCGCTGTACAACCCATAATTGTTAAAAGCACGCAAACTGTAAAATTGCAACGTTACATGTTAACAAGGGCGCGTTTTCCACCGATACATTCGGGGCTAGTGCCTTCATAAGTTAAATAAAAAAACCAACGCTGTCTATATTGGTTCTATGCAAACACATGTTAATATTTAATGACACGTGGCTAGTCTGGCTAGTTTTTACACTCGACCCAGAGCTATGATTTTTAGTTTGTATGGACGGATCCATGAACTTTAAAAATTGAAAAATAAAATTCAAAACAACATTGGAAGATAAATGTTGATGATTTGGCAAGTTGGCATCTATGAATATGGATCATGTTTTTCTGTACTATTTGATAAATACTTCATTGGTTATGTTGTGCTGTGGGCTTTGTTCTCCGACTCATAGTTCCAGTGGAGGTAGAGTGTGTTTATAATGTTCCAGATTCATAAATATTACAAAAACGATGTAGGCCTACTTTACTATTTTGCTGTAAACTTAGCTGACTGACAAGTCGGGAGAACTAAAAGGTGATAGGCCTAACAGGTCTCTTTTTATTTTTGGCAAAAGTAATGAAATTTGTGTTTTGGGTGGTTAGGCCTATACATTTTGGAAAATAACTAATGTCTGCAGTTAATGGTAAATATTTCTAAGGTTGAGAGGACCGGTTTAAAACCACCAGTGGCCTTTTATGGGTGACTGCCTGTCTCCAGTCAGGGGTGAAATTTGTTTCTTCACATTGGTATTGGAAGATTAATGTTGATGCTTTGGCAAGTCTGGAATCTCTTTGCTGTCATTGTTGGATTTGGCATTTATGAATATGGATCATGTTTTTCTGTACTAGTGGATATATATGAAGGAAAATATCAAGTGCAACATAGACTGCATGTGTAACACCAAAAGCTCAAAGAATTGTATTCAGTGTTATGCTATATGGTCATTTTCCCTGTTTTAGTAATGTTAGGAAAGTGGATTTTGAAACAGCACCCGTAGTGCCAGAGCCATCTGTACAAGTCCCTTGGGGGGGGGGGGGCTGCATATTATAAAGCTGTTATTGAAAATTTTTGCTAATGCTTTCAATGAGGATGCAATATTTATTCTGAAGGGAAATCTGAACTTTTGCAATAAAATTGAAGAGTTATGTAATAAGCCTATCTACTTTCTTGTGTAATATTTTAATTTGAAATAAATAACTCAATCGACTTAACCCAAACCAAACCAAGGAAAAACAAAACTTTATTCCAATTCAAGTTCGGTAAGGACGTTCGATTATACATTGGATGTATGGTACATGGTGAACATTGCATCTGTGACTGGCCCAGCTTTGAAAAGATTCAGTCAATGATATCAAACAACTGTCTGGTTCACAGCATATCATTGCATTGCAAAGGATGTTGTTTCTAAAAAAAAGTGAATTAAGCACGTTTGGTATCTCATATATGTACTGTGGTAATAACACAGTATTTGAAGGACCTTACGGTGGCTTAGCTCTCCGGTGGAAAAGGTCGCTGATTGAACAATGCAAAATTATATTATATGATGATAACCGCATATTTAGTCAAAGTTCTGCCCACAAATCGGAAATCCTGATTATGACCATGCAGCCAGATGGAGATATGATACATACATGTTGCTGACGCAAAAACTAGTATATTTTAATAATGAGCCATTCACACATTTCAATCGCTTGAGAACAATGAAGAGAACGTAAAATCAACATTTATTATTTGAACTAGTGTGTTCCAAGAAACAACTGTAATAAATCGTGTGTTGCTATATTACAGTCGATACCAATTCGAAGTAAAGTAGCACGTGGTCATGGACGTTAACTGTAAGGATACAGATCGTTATGAACAAATACAAAGTTTTTACAATAGTATCATTAATGTGTTCACGGAAACAGATGTAGTCAATACAGGAGAAGAAGTTGTGGTCGTAAAGCTATACCTTGGAGGAGCCGTTAGGTAGCAGACCATGACGAGATTGTACGTGATTGCTTTTCAATATGGGCGTCCAATGGGAAGCCAAAAGAGAATGGTTATTCCACAACATCAGTAAATCCAGTCTGCACTTTAATTGTGCTCTGAGGTGTGTAACTCTAAGGAACAACAAAACAGCCAATGCCTAAGCAACTAAGCCCGGTTAATTAAAAGATCAAAGATTTTCAGAGATTTTGGAAAAGAGTATTTGCTTAAAGTAGTTGAAGGTAAACGTGGAAAAGAAACAAAAACCTTAAATATGATCAATATGGGAAATTATTAAATGAAGGGAAACGGAATTCTTCAAAGTGTACAGCTGCACTGCAACAATGAATGTAAAGTCATTACTTTCAACCCAAGGGAAATTACCAAGGTCATAAAGGGCCTAAAATAAGGTAACACTGGTGCGGTAGATGGTATAATGGCAAAGCATCTGCAATATATTGGAACCCG